>CM069064.1:19092500-19640000 GCA_035220775.1 Malus fusca | reverse complement strand
TCTGAAAAAATCACCCGTAATTTGCGCAAAGCTGACAGCGCGCGTGACGAGTGACGACAAAATTGGAAAAACTGTTCGCCTCGTGATTCCTGACCGCTCCGACTTTTGAGAGAGACGCCCGACTTTTGAGAGAACGGCGTCCGACTTTTGAGAAAGGAACCGACTTTTGAGACGGAGACGCCGCTTTTGAGAAAAGAATCCGGCTTTTGAGAAAGGAACCCGGCTCTTCGATTTGCGAGAGGGCGTCTCTTCGACTGCTGAGTGATGCCTCAACGATTTCTTCTTCTTATAAGAACGCTCATTTTTGCTCCACAACACACTTGAGCTCCCCTTGTAAACACTTCATCTGGTAAACGTTCCCTCCTGTAAACACTCCCTCTTGCATTTTCTTTTAATCTCGATCAGTCCAACTCTTCATTCTCAACACCTTCAAATATGTCTTGCCCCTCTGACCGTCGCCTTAACTTGAATGTTGGGGAAGATAGTGATATATCTTCTCCAACCAACATTTGGCAGCCATCCTTCATATCCCCGAATGGTCCTCTTACAGTTGGGGATTCCATGATGATGAACGAAACAACCGCATCGGTGGTGGCCAGAAATCTGCTCACTCCTAGAGACACTAGGATACTTTCTAGGCGGTCCGACGAACTAGCTGTCCAGGACTCTATGGCCTACAGCGTCCGATGCGCAGGTTCAGTATCAAACATGGACCAGCGCCTTCTTGCACGAACTCGTCAGGTGGAGTCGTTGATGGCTGAAGTGGCTAGTCTTCGGCAGGAGGTCAGAGTGCTTAGGCATGAGAACAGGGATTTGCACATGCTTGCAACCAATTACTCAACCAGCATGAAGAGGAAGCTGGATCAGATGCAGGAGTCTGAAGTGCGGATTCAGAGTGATCATCAACGGTTTATGGCGTTACTCCCGAGGTTTATGTTGCCTTCGTCCTCGGGTGCAGCACCAAGTATTGAGGCTCTGAATGATCCAACTCTGGCGCTTCGTCTTTCTAGGGCTGCGTCGACCTCTGAGGCACCCCCAACCAACGACCAATGAAAGCTATTAGTTTACAAGTTATTGTAAAATATTTATGCATTTAAGTTTATTTAATTATAAATATAAGTATTTTTGTTTTTTTTTTTTGTTTTTGTTTTTTTTTTTTTTTTAAATTATGTAATGTTTATTATTATTATATATATATATATATTTTTTTTTTTTTTTTTTTTTTTCATTTTCATTTCATTTTTTTTTTTTTTTAAATATCAATGTAAAATAAGTAAATCAAAGTAAAAAGACTATGTTTAACTTCTAAACAAAAATCACAACTAAATAAACAAAACAAAATGAAAGCAGTAAAGAAAAGGGATTAGGAATGCAAATCTGATTGTGGGTGATTCCTAGGCCTCCCTTCATTATTCAAATGCATGGGCTTATCATTGAACGGACGGTGGTACTTGAAATGATCCGACAACGGTCTAAGTTCTAATGACGGTGCCTGAATCATCAAAATTAGAAACAAGTTAGTATAAATTAAAATTAAAAATGGAGAAGATGGCTTACAATCACGTTCAAACTCAATCACAAACACCACGTCTTTGAACGTTTCAGGAACTTTGCATTTAGCCAGATTGCATGTGATGATTGTGACATGGCCCTTGTTATCAAACTCAATTTCTTTGGCATTGATTGTCTCATGCACAGCCTCTTTGATATGTTCAACAAATTCTCCGGCCACCTCATTTTCTGGAATCCCTCTTCTTGGTGTAGAAATCTCTTTGAATGTTTCAACGTCATCGGGAATATGATTTGGTGCACCAAGAATTGGGATCTCATTTTGCACCTCTGGAAGAACTTCCACAACATTTTTTTCATTCACTTCTTCCTTGGGATTTAAAAACCTGCAAGGAAAAAGGACATTTGGTGGAACGATGTTAGAATGAAATGAACTTAGAACCTCCTCACCTGAGTTGGATGACATAAGGACTTGAGGGGTTTGCGACAAGAATTCTTCTAAACTGCCCAAGTCGTCATCCTCATCTTCTTCTTGAAGCGGCAATTCATCCATGTCCGGGCCATGTTTGGATGGTTCTGGAACAACTTCATCCTCCATATCACTTCCCAAAGTGATGGCTTCATCGATTTCCATTTCTCCCCTTGAATTTGCAAATGTGGAGTTGGAGAGTTCTCTTTGATCTTAAATTTGTGCCATGATTTCCAAAATCTGCCCAACTTGCTCCTCCAATTCGTCCACTCTTCTGACTCGGTCTTGCATCTCTTGGTTTTGATTTTCTACTCCCTGATTCAAAGAGGTGAGTAAATTATTAAGTGTATCATTATCCAAGGATGTACCTGAATTGAATTGGGGAGATTGTTGTGGTGGATGTGGTGGTGCACATGGCCATTGATAGTACTCCTCTGATGGCTGTAATTGTTCTTCGTTTTGTGAGCCCTGCACCAAAGAAATTAACTCATCAAGCCTTTGATTATAATCCACGGGCATACTTTGATTTGATTGGAATTGCTGTGGGGGATGCTGTGGTAGCTGCATAGGTCTTGAATAGAATTCGTCTTGCTGCCAATATCCACTTTGTTGAAAGTGTTGAGGTTCATCCCACATATAATCTGAGTAGTCTCTCCAATCCGAATTGTAAGCGTTGGAAAACATGTTGCCCCTTGATTGGTTATGGCCCTGATATCCCCAAACATCTTCATTTGCAGAAAATTGAGGACCTTGATATCGTTGCCCATAGGGCACATCAAGTGTAGGGACACTTGGCATTGTGGTCCGTTCGGCATTATGAGTTAATTGAGCAGTGAGCTGTGCCAATAGATCTTGAATGCTAGTAGAATCCAGGTCTTGCTCCATTTGTACCTCAATTCAAAGAAAGAAAAATAAATCAAATATCAAAAGTAACATACACAAACACAAATAAACATAAGCAAAAACAAAAATAAAAGGATTAGCAAATTTGCTAATCCCCGGCAACGGCGCCAAAAATTTGATGCGAAAATTACTTGACACACAAATTTAAACCCTATTTGTGACAGTTGTAGTATATGGATAAGTAGGGTATCGTTCTAGGCCGGGGATTAACTAGGGATGCTAACCAAAGTAAATTAAATTAAAAACGTAAAAACAAAATTTAAAACACTAAACTAGACTCAAAACACTTAACTAGGATAACTCAAAATAAAACTAACAAATAATCTAACACAAATCAAAAGACTCAAAATAATTCAAAATTCAAGAAAACACAAACTAAATTGATTTCTAACAAATCTAACACTTTAAAATAAATGGGGGATTGATTTTTGATGAAAAGTAAATTAAACTTAAATAAATTACAGAATTGACAAAAACATGAAATTAAGGTGAATGGATGGACGACGGACTGGCTAGAGGATTATTCTCCACACATGCCACATATGCAACCTAAATTGATTTTCAGTTGTTCTTTCAATAAATTGTAAATTCTCAACGCCCCAAGTTAATTAGGTCCGCTTAAATTAACCTTCAGATTTTCCTACTTTTATTAGGTTGGATGATTGCATACGACAACCCAAAACATTCCCTACAAGTTCCCTACATGAATTGCATAATAGAGATACAAGCAAGAATCATTAAGTTTTATGAAAATCATAAGCATTGACGAGGCACTTGTTACTATGAATTGCATGAAACTTATGCCAAGAATTTACCTAACGCGATCGTTTATAAGCGACCTTCACTACTTGTGAATATAAGTTCATAACGATTAGGTGAAATTCACTTATATTCTAGCATCAAATTCATGCATGTAAATTAAGTATGCATCCTTAATCGACATACAAAAATAAGTTATCAATCAAGCAGTTAAGCAAATTAAATCACAACTCAGAAATCACAACTGAAGGTAATCAATTCATATTACAAATATATCCATGGTTTTGAATTAACCTCTAGCCAAAATAAATTAATTACACATTATTTATAAATTAAAACAGAAAGTAAAACATGAGTTTGGAGGATTAAACCGAGTGAGGAATTTCTTCCTCTCTATTCCGTGCAGTTGGTGTGCTCTCTCTGCCTTTTTCAGTCCGCACAGTTTTCTGTGCTGCAGAACGCTGTCCTCCGTGCTGACTCGTGCTGACCTCCTGCTTGTTGCTGCCTTCCTTCACACGCTGCCAGGCAGCGTCCTCACTCCGTGACTCCAGGTGCTGCTCTGCCAGGCGCACCAAACCTTCACATTTTTTCCGCAGGCCTTGTCTGCCAGCTCCCCCGAGGCAACCTTGGTCTCTCAGCTGCCCAAGCAGCTGCGTCAGCGCCTTGTCTCCTGCACTGGGAAGGCAGCCCTCCAAAACTGACCAGGCCTCCCGTGACTCCCCCCTCACTGTCTTATTCTCACTGCCACAGGCCCTTCACGTACTGACCTCTCTCTCTCGCAAGCTGCCAAGGCAAGGCAGCTCTCCCCCCCCAAACTCACGCTGGTGTCCCCCACGTGTATCTTTCCTTTCCCTCCCCCCTCCAAGCTCATGTCTGACTTCTATCCTTTTATTCCTCACGCCAGCTGCCACTGACCTCCCACTTCTCTCCATTATTCTATTATTCTATTATTTCCCTCTTCTCACTGCTCTCCTTTCTTTCTCCGCGTGAGCTCTCTCTATCCCCTCTGTCTTCTTTTCAAGCCTCATACACCTACCACACTGCACACACTTTTCACTTATTCCTTTCTTCGTGCTCCACCAGCTGCCAAGTGCAGCATTATTTGCATTTCCTTGTAAATAATACCAGCCACATTAGGATCAAGCACGTATTGATAACTATAAATCACCACATTCGAAAACATAAACAAAGAAAATAAGTGAGTAAGGCAGCTTTGACGAATTTATCACTTAAAATCTCACTTGTGCAATTTTTATTTTATTAGCTAGATAAATTCGATAAAACACAAAAACAAATTAAATAGCACAAAAATATGAGGAAATAACTAAGAAAAGACAAGAGAATTTGATGTAAAATATGTATAAATATGAGCTTATCATTTGTATGGAGGAATGGATGTGAAGATGAATTGATCTGTTTGGATGAAGGTTGTATTGAAATGGGGATGAATGATCAAGCAAAAACTCAACTCCATTTATGTTACACACACTTCCTTTTATAGAGGAAGTGCATGGCAATGGAGGGGACACATGGAGTGGTGTAGCAATTGAGTGCAATGATGCATGAAATCTGAAATGATGGAGGGAACAAGGAATGGTGTAGCAATTGAGTGCAATGATTCCATGTAATGATGCATGAATCTGAAATGATGGAGGGAACAAGGAATGGTGTAGCAATTGAGTGCAATGATTCAATGTAATGATGCATGAAATCTGAAATAATGAAGGGGACAAGGGTAATTATGCATGGCATGGGTGGAAAGGTGAGTAAGTAGTGAATCAATGAGTGCAAAGAGGTGAAAGGATATTGTGCACATGGTAGACAAAGGAAAGGAAGTGGAATGATGCAACAAATGAGTCAATGGAGGGAACATGGATGATGATGCACGGCATAGGAATCCAAAGGGAGTGCAATGGTGGTGCACGACAATGATGGAAAGGTGAATGGTGGAGTGACACCCCTTTGTGGCTAAGCTCTTTGTCCTTTTTACATTAATTCTTCTTTCTCTTTAACACATTCCTAGCCTCTTTAGTCTTCAATTTCGTCCATCCACCTTGCTCCATGCATGTGCTATCCATTCCAAGCCCAAAACTGCTCCAAAATGCACCTTATTGCTTTATAAGGCCTATGGACCTACAAACACACGAAAATAGCTTAAAATACATAATTAACTAAGAAATAACAACATAAATGCATGAGAACAAGCTAACTCAGTCGCAAAAATATGCTCATATTACAGAACGATCCCTACTTATACATATACTACAATTGTCAAAAGAGGGTTTAATTTGTGTGTTAAGTTAATTTTTGCGTCAGTAGCCAATACCCTTAGCCTCGTTACAACCCTTAGACTTCTATCTTGGTTTTTATGTGTTTCAATATGTGGAGTTTGGGATTGCTATGAGCATATGGTATCCCTGGTTCTCGCATCTAAGTAGTGGCATTCCGTTCATGAGATCATATATATATACATGCATTAATAATTCCAGAAAGTGCTTTCTTCGCTTATAACATATGTGAGTGTTAGTCTACATGTTTACATCAATCTTCTCACATATACCTAGTAAAGGGAGTGTAGTTAGAAATTCTGTGTGAAAATAGAGTGTATACCCGATGAGGAATTGAGGGAATTCTATAAGGCATGTTACTACCATCAAAATCATGTTTTAATTGATTAAATGCGACCTAGTGAGTGGTGATTGTGATTAAGTATACGCTCGAGGGTAAGGATATCTAAAATCCATGTGAGTAGTGATTTTTAATATGTCATGTGTCATTGGAAATCTCTGAGATGAACGTTGGAAGGTTTAGGTTTTTGTTTCGTTTGTTTTGTTTTCATTGTTTTGCTCGAGGACTAGCAAAAGCTAAGTGTGGGGGAATTTGATAGGAGTATATTTATGCGACTTAGTTAGCTTGTTTTCTTGCATTTTCATAGTTAGTTTGTGTTTATTATAGTGATTTAAGCTATTTTCGTTTGTTTGTAGGTCTAATTGGCAAAGTTGGCAAGAAAGTGCATTTTGAAGCATTTTAGAGCAATTATGGGCTGCAATGGATTGCATGCATGTGGAGTACAAGGAATGGACGTTTTTGAAGATCAAGTGAAGCTAGGAAAGTGCTAAAGAGATGGAGAAATCAATTCAAGACTCGAAAGATGAATAATCAGCTGCAAGGGCACCTAAAACCCTTCTAGAAGGCCTATATCTTCCCTTAAACACATGCCACACCCACCTTTCTAGAAGCCCTAGAAAGGTGGGACCCCAAACCCTTCTAGAAGTCCCAATTTCTGCCACAAAACATGTTCTTTCTAGAAGCCTAAAAAAGTGGCGCCTATTCTCTTTCTAGAAGCCTAAAAATCTGCCACAAACCCTAGTTCTTTTCCACCTTGGATTGGGCCAAACCTTTTTCTACAAAACCCTAGCCTTTTCCCATCAGGATTTGTGAAAACCCTAGCCTATAAATATAAGTTTTTCAGCCAAAATTCGTCACACACCCCCCTCCCATTCAGAAACACCTATCAGTCCCCACAATTCACCATTCTACATCATTCTCCACCACCATACATCCTTGCCGCAACCCCATTCAACCTAAAACACATTCCTGACCCCAAAATACATCTCATACACTTCATCCACCTTTGTGCCGCAGCAAGAAGAAAGAAGGGAAGACTCTTGGATGTTCGAGCTTGATTGTTGGAGCATTCTAGGTGTAATTCGTTCTATATTTACATTGTTTAATTTCTTTTTCTTTCGTTTTGCTGTGAACATGAGCGGCTAAACCCCTACTTAGCTAGGGGGAAGTTCGAAGCCATGAACATGCTTGAGATATGAATTGATTTCTGCCAATTGTGATTTGATAAGTTGTGATTGTAATTCAATTAACTGTTTTCTTCAAAACTGATTCTTGTATGTTGATTAAGGATGCATACTTAGTTTTCATGCATGAATTTGATGCTAGAATATAAATGAGTTTAACATAATCGTTACAAGCTTATATTCATGAGTAGTGAAGGCAAGTCACAATCGCGTTAATTGAGTTCTTGGCAAAAGTATCATGCATTCATAGTTACAATTGTCTCGTCAACACTTGTGATTTTCATGGAACGTAATGATCTCTGATTGTATCTCTATTATGCATTCATGTAGGGGACTTTTGGAGAATGATTTGGGTTGTCGCATGCATTCATCCAATTCAATGAGTGAAGGAAAATCTGAGGGTTAATTATGATGTGAAAATTAACCTAACACACAAATTAAACCCTCTTGTTGACAATTGTAGTATGGATAAGTAGGGATCGTTCTTAAACCGGGGATTAGGAGGGATTGCTAAAACACTCTAAACTGACTCAAATATATAAAAAGAGGCTAAAAACACTTAACTAGACTCAAAGAACTCAAAACAAACTCAAAACACTCAAAACAAGCTAAAAACGCTCAAAACTGCCTAAAAACAATAATTAGGCAGTTTCTGACTCTAACACACTTTTTGGACGAATTTTGGTTTTATATTGATTCAAAACACTTAAAACACACAAACTAAACAGATTCTAACAAATTAGACACTCTAAAGTAAAGGGGGATTTGGTTTTGGATGAAAATAAAATAAAATAAAGCAAGAACTAGAACTAGACAGATTTGCACGAAATTGATTGAATTAGATGGATGATGGGCTAGCTAGAGGGTTCTTCTCCACACATGACACACTTGCATTCAAATTGATTTCCAATTGCTTATTTCAATAAACCATGAAACTCAATACTCCAGATTAACTATGACAACACTTTTTTAACCTTCAAGTTCTCCTTAAGTTAATGAATTGGATGGCACATACAACAATTCAAAACATTCTCTAAAAGTCCCCTACGTGAAAAGCACAATAAAGGTACAATCAAAGATCATTAAGCTTCATGAAAACTATAAGTATTGACGAGGCATTCGTAACTATGATGAGCATGATACTCTTGCCAAGAATTCACTTAACGCGATCGTTTATAAGCGACCTCCACTACTTGTAAATATAATTTTGTAACTATTAGGTGAAACTCCCTTATATTTTAGCTTCAAATCCATGCATGAAAACCAAGTGTCCACTCTTAATAAACACACAAGAATAAGTTATCAATCAAACGGTTAAGCAAATTGAATTCACAACTTATGAAATAACAACTCAAGGTAATCAATTCATAATGCAAGCATAATCATGGTTTTGAATAGCCCCCTAGCCAAGAAGGGCTTAGTTCCTCATAATCACAAAACAAAGATAAACAGATTTATACATTAGAAACAAAAGAAAGAAAACACCTAAAACGCTCCAATGATCCAATTTGGATAGTAAGCACATCCAGGGAATCTCCTTCTTCTTCTTTGCTGCGGCACAAGGTGTGGGATGATGGATGAGTGATAAATTATGGTGGTGGATGGATATAGGTGAGTTATGGTGAAGCGTGGAGAGCTTAGAATGGACAGCAAGGGCCTTTATTTATAGGGGAAGGAAGGGCCACAAATTCATTAAGTTTGGAATCAGATTTGCTCCCCAAATCTGATGCGAAATATATAAGCACACAAATTAAACCCTCTTTTTATCAATTGTAGCGAAGTATGTAAGTAGGGATCGTTCTAGGCCGGGGATTAGCAGGGATTGCTCAATCACTTGAAAATTGACTCAAAACGTAAAAACAAAGTTTAAAACACTAAACTAGACTCAAAGAATGCAAAACTAAACTTTAAAACACTAAAACAAACCAAAAGACTCAAAACAGCAAACAAACACTCAAAACTGCCTTAAAAACACTTTCTGGGCAGTTTTGAACACTAAGGAAGAATTTGGACGAAAATTGATTTAAACTTGACTCAAGACACTTAAAAACACAAACTAAATCGATTTCTAACTAATCTAACAACTTAAAATAAATGGGGATTTGGTTTTGACGAATTTGAAAACAAAACAAAAACTTTGTGAAACGAAACAGATTTTAAAACGAATTTGGTTTAAATGAATGGATGGAAAACTAGCTAAGGGGTTCTTCTCCACACATGTCACACTTGCATACGAAACGATTTCCAATTGCTTCCCAATAAACCATGAATTCCCAACGCCCCAGATTACCCGTGAACTGCACTAATTAACCCTCAGATTTTCCTAAAGTTATTGAATTGGATGAACTGCATACGACAACCCAAAGCATTCCTCACAAGTTCCTTGCATGAACTGCATAACAAAGATACAAGCAAAGATCATTAAGTTCTATGAAAATCATAAGCATTGGCGAGGCACTTGTTACTATGAACTGCATGAAACTTATGCCAAGAATTTACTTAACACAATTGTGATCAACAACCTTTACTACTTTTGAATATAAGTTCATAACGATTAGGTGAAACTCCCTTATATCCTAGCATCAAACTTATGCATGAAAATTAAGCGTGCACTCTCAACCAACATACACAAATCAATTTTAATTCATATAGATAAGTAAATTGAATTCACAACTTATGAAACGCAATTGAAGGTAATCAAATTATATAGCAAGCATAAACATGGTTTCGAATCCCCCCCTAGCCAAGGGGGGTTTAGTTCCTCATACTCGCAATTACACAAAGATAACTTAAATTAAACATTGAAATCAAAGATAGAAAACACCTAGAAACGCTCCAACACTCCCAATGCTTGGGCATAGGCACGGCACAAGGTTGTTCCTTCTCCTACCTTCCTTGCAATTGTCACGGCACAAGAGGGATGAATGTGGTTGAGGGATGTATGAATGTAGGAAAATATGGTAGAGGGTGGTGATTGAATGGTGCGGCAAAGGGGTGTATTTATAGGCTGAAAATCACAACCCCTAGGTAGCAAAGGAAAAGGATTTAAAGGCCTAATTTGCATAGGAAAATAACACACAATCCTAGAAGGAAAACAAGTCAGAAATCCAAAGGGAATGGGAGAATAAGGTGCGGCATTAAACTAGGAAAGGATAAGGGCTTCTAGAAACCAAAATCCCAAGGGAATTGGGTGAAAACTCACGGCAAGAATTGGAGGGAAAGTGGCTGAATTGTCATGCAAGGCAAGGGTCTTCTAGAAAGGTTCTAGGCGCCACCTTTGTAGGAAAGGATTAGGTCTTCTAGAAATATGATTTTAAGCATCCTAATATAGTTAGGAACCCTCCCTTGCAGCTGAAATATAGGTAGATTAGGATTAGGATAAGATAGGATAGGATAAGGTTTGTTTGGATAAGATAAGCTAAGATAAGGTTATGGATGATGTTTTAGATAAGATTTCTTCACTTGAGCTGATTCTTTGGCTTTAACTTTCCTTCTTCAAGTAGGAAACCTTGCTTGAGTAGGAATCTTCATTCTTCTAGGAATCCATCTTCAACTAGGAATCCTTGATTGATTAGGACTCCTTCTTGGACTAGGATTTCGTCTTCATTTAAGCCATTTCCTACTTCAACTAGGAAACCTTGTTCAAGTAGGAATCATCATCTTTAAGTCTTCGAATTCGTCCATGCCTTTGGCTCTAAGTATGTGACATCCATTCAAAGCTCCATTTTGCTCCAAAAGGCTCCAAAATGCATCTTTTTGTATAATATACCCTTAAAACCTGAAAAACATGGAAATAGCTTAAAAGACTACTTTAACTAAGAAAACATAACGAAAATGCATAAGAACAAGCTAACTAAGGTGCATAAATATGCCCCTATCAAAATCCACAAGGAAAAGGAGAAAGAAATTCAGAATCCTAGGGGCAAAAGGGTAACAAGGTGCGGCAAACACTAGGGAAGGGTTTAGGTCTTCTAGAACCAGGTTTTAGGTGTCCTAATTTAATTAAGGATCCTCCTTGTTGCTGGAAATTAGGATTAGGAAAGGTCAAAACCAAAGTAGGAATCCTCATTTTTCTAGGAATTCTTATTCAACTAGGAATCCTTCTTTAACTAGGAAGGACTAGGAATCCTAGCATCTTTAGGTCTTCAATTTCGTCCATCCCCTTTGCTCCAAGCATATGCTATCCATTCCATGCCCAAAACTGCTCCAAAATGCTCCAAAATGCACTTCTTTGTGATGCGTAAAATAACTAAACACACAAATTAAACCCTCTTGTTGACAATTGTAGTATATGTATAAGTAGGGATCGTTCTTAAACCGGGGATTAGGAGGGATTGCTAAACACACTAAACTGACTCAAATAGATAAAACTAAGCTTTAAAACACTTAACTAGACTCAAAATACCCAAAACAAACTCAAAAGACTCAAAACAAGCTAAAACACTCAAAACTTCCTAAAAACACAAACTGGGCAGTTTTGTGCTCTAAACACAATTTTGGACGAAATTTGGTTTTCTAAAGGCTCAAAACACTTAAAAACACAATCTAAGACAAGTTCTAACTAATATGACTTAACAAAGTAAAGGGGGGTTTGGTTTTGGACGAAAATAAGTAAAATAAAGCAAGAACAATTTAAACAGATTCTTAATCAAATTTAGGTGAATTGATGAGATATGGGGTAACTAGAGGGTTCTTCTCCACACATGACACACTTGCATTCAAATTTGATTTCCAATTGCTTCTTTCAATAAACCATGAAACTCAACACCCCAGGTTAATTAGGTCCGCTTAAATTAACCTTCAAGTTTTCCTTAAGTTGTTGAATTGGATGGGAAAGCGCATACAACAACTCAAAACATTCTCTAAAAGTCCTTTACGTGAAAAGCACAATAAAGATACAATCAAAGATCATTAAGTTTCATGAAAACTATAAGTATTGACGAGGCAATTGTAACTATGAAAAGCATGATACTCTTGCCAAGAATTCACTTAACACGATCGTTTATAAGCGACCTCCACTACTTGCAAATATAAGTTTGTAACTATTAGGTGAAACTCCCTTATATTTTAGCTTCAAATCCCTGCATGAAAACTAAGTTGGCCACCTTAATCAACACACAAGAATAAGTTATCAATCAAACGGTTAAGCAAATTGAATCAAAACTCATGAAATAATAATTGGAAGTAATCAATTCATCTTGCAAGCATAATCATGGTATTGAATAGCCCCCTAGCCAAAAAGGCTTAGTTCCTCATGTTCACAAAACAAAGGAAAACAGATTTATCCATTGTAAACAAAAAAAGAAAACACCTAAATGCTCCAACGATCCAATGTTGAATAGCTAGAACCTTCAAGCACTTCTTATTCCTCTCCTTTGCTGCGGCACAAGGGTTGGTGGTGAGTTTAGGGGGTTATGGATGGTGTAGAAGGATGAATTTAGGGTTAGGATGAATGTAGGGGACGGCAAGGGTTGTTTTAGGGCAGAAAGTATGGTGAATGATGAAGGATGGATGTGGTAGAGAGTGGAGATGGATTTCTGGCGTGAATGGTGAATGAATGGATGATTTGTGGCTGCAAAAAGGGAGTTTATTTAAAGGGTTCAGGAATTAAAACCCTAGGTTATTTAGGGTTACAGAAATTAAGTCTAAAGCTTCTAGAAATAGGAAACAAAATCAGAAAACTAAAGGAAAGTGCAAGGGATATGCGGCAAGGCATTAAAACACAATAGGAATGTGTTTTAATGCATTGAAACAGGAAAGAACCCTCTCCCTTACACGGCAAGGAAGGGGAAAGGGCAAGGAGGTGCGGCAAGGGTTGACATTGTGCAAGGAATGTGTATTTGATGTCCTAGAATGCTTAGGAGGCCTTCAAAATTGCTGAAACTTAGGGACACTTTAGGAAAGGTCAAACCAAAGTAGGAAACCTTGGCTTAACTTTCCTATTTCAAGTAGGAATCCTTCTTGGAGTAGGAATCCTCATTCTTCTAGGAATCCTCATTTTTCTAGGAATCCTCATTTGAGTAGGAATCCATCTTCAATTAGGAATCCTTCGTCAATTAGGAATCCTTCGTTCTTCAATTTTGTCCATTCCTTTTGCTCCAAGCATGTGATAACCATTCTGATGCGAAAATTAACTAACGCACAAATTTAAACCCTATTTGTGACAATTGTAGTATATGGATAAGTAGGGATCGTTCTAGGCCGGGGATTAACTAGGGATGCTAACCAAAGTAAAATTAAATTAAAAACGTAAAAACAAAATTTAAAACACTAAACTAGACTCAAAACACTTAACTAGAATCACTCAAAATAAAACTAACAAATAAACCAAAACAAATCCAAAGACTCAAAATAATTCAAGACTCAAGAAAACACAAACTAAATTTATTTCTAACAAATCTAACACTTTAAAATAAACGGGGGATTGATTTTTGACTAAATTGAATTTAAAACAGAAACTTAAAAACAAACTTCAAAGAAAATATATTTTATAGAATTAAAATGATGAGACACTAGTTAGAGGGGTCCTTATCCACACATGAACAAATGCATATAATTTGATTCCCAGTTATGATTTCAATAAACGAATAAATGACAACGCTCCAAGTTAATTAGGTCCGCTTAAATTAACTTTCAGATTTCCCTATATTCATTGAATTGGACGGTATACGCATCACAACCAAATTATTCTTATCAAGTTCCCTAACTATGGAATACGCATGATAGAGAGACATATCAAAGATCATTAAGTTTAATGGAAATCATAAACATCGACTAGGCATTCATAACTATGGAATACGCATGTTAATCCAACCTAGGGTTTACTAAACACAATCGTGACTAGCGATTTTTACTACTCATGGATATAAGTTCATAACGATTAGGTGAAATTCCCTTATATCCTAGCATCAAGTCTAAGCATGCAAATTAAGTGTCGACCCTTAACCCACATACATAAACAAGTTATTAATCAACACAGAAAAATAAACCACATCCAACATTTATAAATTCATAACTGGAGTAAATCAAATTATAATAAACAAATATTCATGGTTTCAAATTCCCCTCTAACTAAATAGAAATTAATTACACATGTTTAATATAATTGAAAAACAAATTAAATTAAACATGAGTTTATGAAAATATAAAACCAAATGAGGAAGCTTCTGTGCCTTGCTGCCATCCCCAAGCTGCCTAAGGCAGCAGTCCTCCACGTCTCGACCAGCTGCTCCTGTTTCCGCCTGACTCCAAGCTTTCCGTGCCTTCCTTCCGCCAGCTGTGCACGTCTTCTATCCTCTCGCGCTGCTCCCGCTGGTCAGCTGTCGTCCTCTCTGCCTTCCTGCTCGCTGCCTCAAGGCAGCCTTCCACGTTCCCCTCACTGTCCGAAGCAGCACCCCCCTCAAAGACCTTTCTTATGCCGAGGCCCTTTCCATTTTCTTATTATTCCCCTTCTTTTGTCAGACCTCACTCACCACTTTCCTTATTCTCCTTTTCTTTACAGCTGCCAGGAAGGCAGCGTGCCTTCCTCCGCGCAAGCTCCTCGCGTCAGCCTCCAAGCACCTGCTCTCCCAGCTGCACAAGGCAGCACGTCCCCCCCTCTCTCTCCTCTTGGTTCCTTCTTTTAAAACACCAACCCCCCACTTGCGCTGCCCTTTTCATCCTAACTGCCCTATCCTCCAGCTGCCCTCACATCCTTTCCACATGCTGACTGCATTTTCTTTTTCTTTCCGCCAGCTACACTCCACTTTATATTTTATTTCTTTTCCTGCTGCCAGCAAGGGCAGCACCTTCCTTTTGTTCTTCCTCGGTCCCCTCTATATGTTTGTTCTCTGTCCCACTTTTAAGGCCGAGCCTCCCCTTTTATTATTTCTCAAACCTCCACTTGCTTCCTTTAATTCTCTGCATGCTTTTATGTATATTTTCTTTCTGTCAGCCCCCACTCAATTAACATCATATATATATATTTTTATAATACTATCTTATTTTTATTAACCAAAAAATAGTGGGCAATGCAGTTTTTACGATTTTATTACTAAAAATCACACTTATGCTATTTTTATTTTCTTAGCTAGATAAATTCGATAAAACACCAAAACAAAGTAAATAGCACAAAAATATGAGGAACCAACTAAGAAAAGACGAGAGAATTTGAAGTAAAAATATGTATAAATATGAGCTTATCAAATACCCCCACACTTAGCTTTTGCTAGTCCTCGAGCAAAACAGAGAAAACAGAAAAAGTAATAACATGAAAATTATTAGTTTCCCCCTATGTGACCCTCATAGAACTTCATTCGAGAACGCAAATCATCAAGAACCATAGCTAACACCAAACAAGCTAATCCAAGTTCATTTTCCTTATTCAAATATTAGCAGTAATCTTTGAATCATCCTTGAAGTGTAGTGTGTGAGATAGCCATGTTAATGCAATTTCAAATTTTTATTTTAAAATCACCATATGCAAATTAGCAACCTTCTCACGGGATATGCACTCAATCACACATGTGTTTAGTTTTAATGTGTTTCTCTCAAAGAATCAAATGTGAAAGTTCTACCATAAGCTTGCATAAAGATCACTTCTCCACAATCATAATTACAAAACTTAAATCAAGAGGACTTTTATTGGACATAATGAGGTTCAGGGCGAGGGTTATTGAAACGAAAAAAAATAGGAAAACACAAGTTCCAAGCTACATTGCAAGCAATTCTTTTGTTTAGATTTATAAGAACTCAAGCTTTCCAGCTATTCTTCTGACATCTCCAACCACACCCAAAAACTGAAACTTTAAAAACTTTTTATTTTCTTTGTATACAATCTTTTTTTTTTTTTTTTTTTTTTTTTTTTAAATACAAACATGAAATACCCCCACACTTATTCTTTTGCCAAACACCTTCAAAGTACTTCACAAACATTTCTCATAAGACAATCTCGCATTGCTCGCTTGGAAAGGGTAAGGAAAAAAAAAATGTTTCAGGTATAAGGGTAGACATATCTGGTGATAAGAAATAAAAGGCTCAACAAACACGGCTCAAATTGGCAATCTAATAATATCATTTTTCTTTGGGAAACAAGGTTATTTGGGCCATGGTGGTAAACCTAATGCCTCTATCATTTTCAAGTTCATGCAATCAATGACAAATATTTCGAAAGATCGTTATGCAAGTTCTAGAGAAGTATCTCACATAAGTTCATCACACATGAAAGAATAGGAGTGTATGAAAAATGCACACACTTTCAATAGGCTCAAAAACTCACATAGGATGTATATGGTCACTAAATTCACATATGGAGCTTTAAATCATGTTTTAGTTTCACATCAACAAGGCTATGTGCATTTAGTTTTTCAAGGATAATCAAATATGTACAAAACTAACACAAGAATAAGGAATTTCACAAAACACATGTTAACTAAGTTCTTGATGATCATGGTTCAAACTTTATCCGATTATATCATTGGGTCGGGGAACTAACAAAAATCTAATTCAAAACAATAAGGAAAACAAGGAAATATTTTTTTACTTATATATATATTTTTTTTTTTTTTAAATCAATAAATTAATTAAGAAAACACAAAGCAATAACATGGAAACAAATGAAACCAGTTCAAAGTCGAAGGTACAAAAATTTTCAATTTGGTCATTTTTATACTATTTACCCCCACACTTAAACTAGACATTGTCCCCAATGTCAGAAAATATAATAAAATTCAAATAAAAATAAAATAAATAAATATAAAGAAACAAAATAAAGCAATAGGACTGAAAACTTCCCTAATTTGCAGAAAATCAAGCGATGACCCCCCAAGCTAAAATTTTGCAATCAACTTCAAGGGTGGAAATAACCAAAAGTTCCTGCAAAGAAAAGAAATAACTCAGTTAAGCACGCAAGAAAATATAAAAAACAAATAAACGAAAAATTGAAAATGAAAATAAAAGATAATAATAAAACTAAAAGTGATCATTGGTCCTGTTTGGTGACTTTCCACAGCTTTGAACTTGAACTGGCCTCGGAACTTCTTAGCAAGGAAAATGAGACTTGATTGGTGGTGTTGTTGAAGCTTCTCGAGCTCTTGGTTTCAACTCGGACTCCTTCTGCCGGGTTGATTGAGTCTGCAGGCTACATTCTTCTCTTTTTGTTCTTCTGCATGGCAGGTAGGCACGAGGTAGAGGTGGTGGTCTGCTTCTTTGTTCAATCTGTCCAAGTGCCGACCGATTTCCTTTCTTTCACCTTGACTCGCAGGCAAGAGCAAGGGTAAAGGAAAAGCATGCCATGAGAAATCTTTGCCTCTGACTCTGATGATATGGGATACTTTTGCTTTTGAAGAAGTATCGTTCCACAGGTGTATTCTTGAACTGGGCTGGGGAACTTCTTAGCAAGGAAAATGAGACTTGATCTTGAAGATGAAACAGCACCTTGTCTCCACATGCTTCAAGTAACATTTTCACTTGCCTTGGCTGTTCTCCAGGCAGATGTGGCGTCTTCTTCGGAAGTACATCAGCGGTTGAGGATGAGCACTCGAGAGCAATGCTAGGTAAGCAATGCTAGGTAAGCAATCAGGAAGGATTTCCAGGCAGTCGGTTCTTAGATCGGAAGATTGACACCGAATGCTGGCTGATTGCCCGCTTTCTCCTTATCACAAAGACAAGGACAAGGACAGGGAGAAAGCATGATATGAGATACTCTTGCTTTCAACCTTCATGATATGAAATACTCTAGCTCTTGATGACTTATTTGCAAAGGTATCCCAGGGAATGAGAAACACAGAGTAACTCGAGAGGGTTTGTTGGAAAGGCATTTTCGGAGATGAAAAATTTCGGAGATGAAGAAGTGTTGAGAGAGTTTGCCTTTGCTGTTGAAGGCGAAGGTAGACGTTTATAGGACTTTTCTTCATAACCGAAACTGTTCCTTTACCCCTGTCGGCAGCCGGTGGATGGATGAACAGTACATGTTACGCGCTTTCTGAAAAAGCAACCCGTAATTTGCGTAAAGCTGACAGCGCGCGTGACGAGTGACGACAAAATTGGAAAAGCTGCTCGCCTCGTGATTCCTGACCGCTCCGACTTTTGAGAGAGGCGCCCGACTTTTGAGAACGGCGTCCGACTTTTGAGAACGGCGACGCCGCTTTTGAGAAAAGAATCCGGCTTTTGAGAAAGGAGCCCGGCTCTTCGATTTGCGAGAGGACGCCTCTTCAATGTCTTCTTCTTATAAGAGCGCTAATTTTGTTCCACAACACACTTGAGCTCCCCCTGTAAACACTCCATCCTTCCACAACACACCTTCAAATATGTCTTGCCCTTCTGACCGTCGCCTTAACTTGAATGTTGGGAAAGATAGTGATATATCTTCTCCAACCAACATTTGGCAGCCATCCTTCATATCCCCAAATGGTCCTCTTACAGTTGGGGATTCCATGATGATGAACGAAACAACCGCATCGGTGGTGGCCAGAAATCTGCTCACTCCTAGAGACACTAGGATACTTTCCAGGCGGTCCGACGAACTGGCTGTTCAGGACTCTATGGCCTACAGCTTCCGATGTGCAGGCTCAGTATCAAACATGGGCCAGCGCCTTCTTGCACGAACTCGTCAGGTGGAGTCGTTGATGGCTGAAGTGGCTAGTCTTCGGCAAGAGGTCAGAGTGCTTAGGCATGAGAACAGGGAGTTGCACATGCTCGCAACCAATTACTCAACAAGCATGAAGAGGAAGCTAGATCAGATGCAGGAGTCCGAAGTGCGGATTCAGAGTGATCATCAACGGTTTATGGCGTTACTCCCGAGGTTTATGATGCCTTCGTCCTCGGGTGCCGCACCAAGTATTGAGGCTCCGAATGATCCAACTCTGGCGCTTCGTCTTTCTGGGGCTCCGTCGACCTCCGAGGCACCACCTACCAACGACCAATGAAAGCTATTAGTTTTACATTATTGTAAATTCTTGCTTTTAAGTTTATTTAATTATATATATAAATATAAGTATTTTTGTTTTTTTGTTTTTTTTAAATTATGTGATGTTTATTATTATTATTATTATTATTATTTTTCATTTTTTTTTAATAAAAAAAAAAATTCAACGTAAAATAAATAAAATAAAATCACACAAGAGCAAACAAACAATGAAAGAACTAAACAAAGTAAAATAAATTCAGTGAAAAGAAGGGATTAGGAATGCAAATCTGATTGTGGGTGATTCCTAGGCCTCCCTTTATTATTCAAATGCATGGCTTATCCTTGAACGGACGGTGGTACTTGAAATGATCCGACAACGGTCTAAGTTCTAATGACGGTGCCTGAATCATCAAAATCAGAAACATGTTAGTATAACATAAAATTAAAAATGGAGAAGATGGCTTATTTTCTTTCTCCGACACAAACTCAATGACAAAAACCACGTCTTTTAACATTTCCGGAACTTTGAACTTGGCCAGGTTTACTATGATGGTTGTGGCTTGTCCCGTGTCATCAAACTCAACTGCTTTGGGCTTGATTGTCTCATGCACAGCGCCAACATCATCGGAAACATATTCTCCGGCCACCTCATTTTCTGGAATCCCTCTTCTTGGTGTACAAGTCTCTTTGAATCTTTCAACATAATCGGGAACATGATTTGGTGCACCAAAATTTGGGATATCATTTTTCACCTCTGGAAGAGCTTCCACAACATATTTTTCATTCACTTCTACCTTGGGATTTAAAAACCTGCAAGGAAAAAGGACAATTGGTGGAATAATGTTAGAATGAATTGAATTTTGAACCTCCTCACCTGAGTTGGATGGCATAAGGACTTGGGGGGTTTGCGATAAGAATTCTTCTAAACTGCCCAAGTCGTCATCCTCATCTTCTTCTTGAATCGGCAATTCATCCATGTTCGGGCTCTGTTTGGATGGTTCTGGGACAACTTCATCCTCCATATCACTTCCCAAAGTGATGGCTTCATTGATTTCCATTTCTCCCTCTGAATTTGCAAATGTGGAGTTGGAGAGTTCACTTTGATCTTGAATTTGTACCATGAACTCCATAATCTGCCCAATTTGCTTCTCCAACTCATCCACCTTGTTGGCTTTATTTTGCATCTCCATGTTTCGATTTTCTACGTCCTGGGTCAAAGAGGTGAGTAACTTATTCAACATATCATTATCCGAAGACGTACCTGAATTTGGTTGGGGAGATTGTGGTGGAGGCTGTGGTGGTTCATATGGCCACTGATAGAACTCTTCCGATGGTGGCAATTGTTCTTCTTTTCGTAAACCCTGCGCCACAGAAATTAGTCCCTCAAGAATTTCATTATAATTCATGGGCATATTTTGATTTGATTGGAATTGTTGTGGGGGATGCTGTGGTGGCTGCATAGGTCTTGAATAGAATTCGTCTTGCTGCCAATATCCACCTTGTTGAAATTGTTGAGGTTCATCCCACATATAATCTGAATTACCTCTCCAATCTGAATTGCAAGCGTTGGAAAACATGTTGCCCCTTGATTGATTATAGCCTTGATATCCCCAAACATCTTCATTGGCAGAAAATTGGGGATATTGATGAGTTTGATAACTTTGCCCATACGATGCACCAAATGTTGGGACACTTGGCATTGTGGTCCTTCCGGCATTCTGAGTTAATTGAGACGTGAGATTCGTCAATTGAGCTTGGATGGATGCAAGTGCCATGTCTCGCTCCATTTGTAACTAAAATCAAAGAAAGAAAACTAAATCAAATATCAAAAGTAAAAGACATAACAAACCAAAAATAAAATAAAATAAAATAAACACAAATAAAATAAAATAAAATAAAATAAAACACAAACAAAAACATAAACAAGGGATTAGCAAATTTGCTAATCCCCGGCAACGGCGCCAAAAATTTGATGCGAAAATAAATTAACGCACAAATTTAAACCCTATTTGTGACAATTGTAGTATATGGATAAGTAGGGATCGTTCTAGGCCGGGGATTAACTAGGGATGCTAACCAAAGTAAAATTAAATTAAAAACGTAAAAACAAAATTTAAAACACTAAACTAGACTCAAAACACTTAACTAGAATCACTCAAAATAAAACTAACAAATAAACCAAAACAAATCCAAAGACTCAAAATAATTCAAGACTCAAGAAAACACAAACTAAATTTATTTCTAACAAATCTAACACTTTAAAATAAACGGGGGATTGATTTTTGACTAAATTGAATTTAAAACAGAAACTTAAAAACAAACTTCAAAGAAAATATATTTTATAGAATTAAAATGATGAGACACTAGTTAGAGGGGTCCTTATCCACACATGAACAAATGCATATAATTTGATTCCCAGTTATGATTTCAATAAACGAATAAATGACAACGCTCCAAGTTAATTAGGTCCGCTTAAATTAACTTTCAGATTTCCCTATATTCATTGAATTGGACGGTATACGCATCACAACCAAATTATTCTTATCAAGTTCCCTAACTATGGAATACGCATGATAGAGAGACATATCAAAGATCATTAAGTTTAATGGAAATCATAAACATCGACTAGGCATTCATAACTATGGAATACGCATGTTAATCCAACCTAGGGTTTACTAAACACAATCGTGACTAGCGATTTTTACTACTCATGGATATAAGTTCATAACGATTAGGTGAAATTCCCTTATATCCTAGCATCAAGTCTAAGCATGCAAATTAAGTGTCGACCCTTAACCCACATACATAAACAAGTTATTAATCAACACAGAAAAATAAACCACATCCAACATTTATAAATTCATAACTGGAGTAAATCAAATTATAATAAACAAATATTCATGGTTTCAAATTCCCCTCTAACTAAATAGAAATTAATTACACATGTTTAATATAATTGAAAAACAAATTAAATTAAACATGAGTTTATGAAAATATAAAACCAAATGAGGAAGCTTATGTGCGTAAGCTTCTGTGCCTTGCTGCCATCCCCAAGCTGCCTAAGGCAGCAGTCCTCCACGTCTCGACCAGCTGCTCCTGTTTCCGCCTGACTCCAAGCTTTCCGTGCCTTCCTTCCGCCAGCTGTGCACGTCTTCTATCCTCTCGCGCTGCTCCCGCTGGTCAGCTGTCGTCCTCTCTGCCTTCCTGCTCGCTGCCTCAAGGCAGCCTTCCACGTTCCCCTCACTGTCCGAAGCAGCACCCCCCTCGAAGACCTTTCTTATGCCGAGGCCCTCTCCATTTTCTTATTATTCCCCTTCTTTTGTCAGACCTCACTCACCACTTTCCTTATTCTCCTTTTCTTTACAGCTGCCAGGAAGGCAGCGTGCCTTCCTCCGCGCAAGCTCCTCGCGTCAGCCTCCAAGCACCTGCTCTCCCAGCTGCACAAGGCAGCACGTCCCCCCCCTCTCTCTCCTCTTGGTTCCTTCTTTTAAAACACCAACCCCCCACTTGCGCTGCCCTTTTCATCCTAACTGCCCTATCCTCCAGCTGCCCTCACATCCTTTCCACATGCTGACTGCATTTTCTTTTTCTTTCCGCCAGCTACACTCCACTTTATATTTTATTTCTTTTCCTGCTGCCAGCAAGGGCAGCACCTTCCTTTTGTTCTTCCTCGGTCCCCTCTATATGTTTGTTCTCTGTCCCACTTTTAAGGCCGAGCTTCCCCTTTTATTATTTCTCAAACCTCCACTTGCTTCCTTTAATTCTCTGCATGCTTTTATGTATATTTTCTTTCTGTCAGCCCCCACTCAATTAACATCATATATATATATATTTTTATAATACTATCTTATTTTTATTAACCAAAAAATAGTGGGCAATGCAGTTTTTACGATTTTATTACTAAAAATCACACTTATGCTATTTTTATTTTCTTAGCTAGATAAATTCGATAAAACACCAAAACAAATTAAATAGCACAAAAATATGAGGAACTAACTAAGAAAAGACGAGAGAATTTGAAGTAAAAATATGTATAAATATGAGCTTATCACATTCCAAGCCTAATTTTGCTCCAAAATGCATCTTCTTGCATACTTTTGTTCTTAGAATCTGAAAACACACGAAAATGACTTTAAACACTAAAATAACTAAGAAACACAACATAAATGCACAAGAACAAGTGATGTGAAATATATAAGCTGATAGGAGCATATTTATGCGACTTAATAGGCTTGTTCTCGTGCATTTACGTTGTGTTTCCTTAGTTATTTTAGTGTTTAAAGTCACTTTTGTGTGTTTTCAGATTCCAAAGCCGAAGTGTGCAAGATGATGTAATTTGGAGCCTTTTGGAGCAAAATGGAGCTTGGAAGGATTATCACATACTTGGAGCACAAGGAATGGACGAAATTGAAGACTTGAAGAAATTAGGATTCCTAATTGACAAAGGATTCCTAATTGAAGATGGATTCCTAATCACATGAGGATTCCTAGAAGAACAAGGATTCCTACTCCAAGAAGGATTCCTACTTGAAATAGGAAAGTTAAGCCAAAGTATCCTACTTTGGTTTGACCTTTCCTAAATGTTCCTAAGTTTTATCAACTTTGAAGACATCCTGAGCATTTTAGGACATCAAATTCACATCCCTTGCACCTTTTGATCCCTTACCGCACCCCCCTTTGTATTTCCTCTTCCTTGCCGTGCAAGGGAGAGGGTTATTTCCTGATTCTAAGCTTTAAAACACTTTCCTAATCTATTTCAAACCCTAGCCGCATATTCCCTTGCCTTTCCTTTAATTTTCTGATTTTGTTTCCTATTTCTAGAAGCCTTAGACTTAATTTCTGATTACCTAAATAACCTAGGGTTTTAATTCCTGAAATCCTTTAAATAAACTCCTCTTTTGCAGCCACAAAAGATCCATCTACTGCCCATTCACGCCAGAAACCAGTCTCCACCTTCAACCGCACCATTCTACCACCATTCACCCAAATTTCTGCCACAAATCACCCCTAGCCGCACCACCCATCAACCCTAAACACTTTCATACGTCCCCCATCCATTCTACATCATTCAATAACCCAAAAACCTACCCATAGTCCCTGTGCGCAGCAAAGGAGAGGAAGAAGAAGTACTTGAAGATTCTAGCCGTTCAACATCGAATCGTTGGAATATTTAGGTGTTCTCTTTCTTATATTTACAATGTATAAATCTGTTTTCCTTTGTTTTGTGAACATGAGGAACTAAGCCTTTTTGGCTAGGGGGTTATTCAATACCATGATTATGCTTGCAAGATGAATTGATTACGTCTAATTGTTATTTCATGAATTGTGAATGCAATTTGCTTAACCGTTTGATTGATGACTTATTTTTGTTTGTTAATTAAGGTGGCCAACTTAGTTTTCATGCAGGAATTTGAAGCTAAAACATAAGGAAGTTTCACCTAATAGTTACAATTTATGTTTGCAAGTAGTGGAGGTCGCTTATAAACGATCGTGTTAAGTGAATTCTTGGCAAACGTTTCATGCTTTTCATAGTAACAATTGCCTCGTCAATGCTTATAGTTTTCATGAGGCTTAATGATCTTTGATTGTACCTTTATTGTGCTTTTCACGTAAGGGACTTTTAGAGAATGTTTTGAGTTGTTGCATGTGCATTCCCATCCAATTCACTAACTTTAGGAAAACTTGAAGGTTAAAAAAGTGCTATCACAGTTAACCTAGGGCGTTGAGATTCATAATCCATTGAAAGAAGCAATTGGAAATCAAAGTTGAATGCAAGTATATCATGTGTGGAGAGGAACCCTCTAGTTAATCTATCACCCATCAATTTACTTAATTTTGTCTAAGAATCTTTTTTCATTGTTCTTACTTTGTTTTACTTATTTTCGTCCAAAATCAATCCCACCTTATTTCTTTGAGTCAAATTAACTAGAACGTGTCTTAGAATATGTTTTTAAGTGTTTTAGGTCATTAGAAAACCAAAATTCGTCCAAATTGTGTTAGAGTCCCAAAACTGCCCAGAAAGTGATTTTTAGGCAGTTTTGAGTGTTTGTTTGCTGTTTTGAATCTTTTGGTTTGTTTTAGTGTTTTAGAGTTTAGTTTTTCATTCTTTGAGTCTAGTTGAGTATTTTAAACTTTGTTTTACAGATTTGAGTCAGTTTAGAGTGTTTTAGCATTCCCTCCTAATCCCCGGTTTAAGAACGATCCCTACTTATCCATACTACAATTGTCAACAAGAGGGTTAATTTGTGTGTTTAGTTATTTTACGCATCAAATTTTGGCGCCGTTGCCGGGGATTAGCAGCTAATCCCTCATTCTTTTTGTTTATTATTTATTTTCGTTTGTTTTCTATTGCAGATTGCTAACTTGTTTTGTTTCTTTGTTTTTAGGTACTAGTGCATGACTCGAAGTTCCAAACCTGTTCGTGAACATATTTTGGACTTTGACGACGATTTTGAGAGAACTTTGAGAAGAAGGAGGAACCAACAAGAGTCTAACCCACCTAGCCCGGAACCTGACCTTGAAGAACAAGTTCTAGAAGAGGAGGAGGATCCCACGGCACAAGTGGGTGGAGAAGTTTAAGGCATGGCCATGGACAACCGTACACTCAAGGAGCTTTCCGCCTCGGGTTTGGATAATGCCGCACCCTTGTGTATCCAATATCCCATGGCTGCTCAAGGTAAAACCGAAGAGTTTGAGTTAAAGTCAAGTTTGCTCCACCACATTCCAAAGTTCCATGGGCTGTCCATGGAGGACCCTAACAAGCATTTGAAAGAGTTTGAGGTGGTTTGCTCAAGTATGACTCCGGTTAACGTCGACGGAAGTATTTTGAAGATGAAGGCTTTTCCATTCTCTTTGATGGACAAAGCCAAGGATTGGTTATACGAATTGGCTCCCGGAACAGTCACGTCTTGGGAGAGTATGAAGAGGGCATTTTTGGAGAAGTTCTTCCCAACTTCTCGAATCATCCTTCTTCGTAAAAAGATAAGCGGTATTCAGCAAGAGGAAGGTGAGTATTTTCCCACCTATTATGAACGGTTTAAATCACTTGTTGCTTCTTGTCCACAGCATCATATGAAAGAGGAACTACTTCTACAATACTTTTACGAGGGGCTCCTACCACTTGAACGTCAAATGCTCGATGCTTCGGCGGGTGGAGCATTGGTGGACAAACCGCCCATGGCTGCAAAAATCTTGATTGCTAATCGAGCGTTGAACGCTCAACAATACGAGGGTGTAGGCCAAAGAGGACCCCCACGGCAACAAGTTCATGAGGTAAGTTCCACATCCAATATTCAATCTCAGTTAGCTAATCTTACTTCCATTGTTTCATAGATGGCCGAGGGAATGAAGTTTCAAGGACCCATGGTGTGTGGCGTATGTTCTATCCAAGGACATGCCCCCGAAAAGTGTCCTCAACTCATTGAGAATGGTGGATGGGAGAGCGCGAATGCCATTGGATTTCAAAGCCAAAATCAACCAAGAAACGATCCATATTCCAATACCTACAATCCCGGGTGGAGAGACCATCCAAACCTCAAGTGGAGGGAGCCCCAACAAACCCAACCACAAGGAGGCTTTAGGCAACAACCCCCGGGCTTCTACACCAAGCCATACGCACCCACACAAGCTCTTCCACAACCTGCCCAAACTACTTCAGGTAATGCTTTGGATAATGATACACTTGTTAAGTTACTAACCACTTTGACTCAGGGGCAAGAAAATCAAAACAAAAGGGTGGACCAACTAGAGAAACAAATGGGGCAGATTGCCGAAGTTGTTGGGCAGATTAGAGACCAAGGAAAGCTTCCTAGTTCTACCATTCCAAATCCAAAAGGAGGGTTTGAATCAGCCAAAGCAATCACCCTAAGAAGTGGTAAGGAGGTTGGAGCAGGTTCTTCATCAAAAACAGGTCACAAAGAGGATGAAATGTTGCAAATGGAAAAGGAAGAATCAAGTCAACCCACGGCAAAGGTGGAAGTACCTTTGCCGCAAGTGTCCATGGCCCCTAAACCTTCAAATCTGTCCAATAAGGGTAAGAATGTGTTAAATTCAATTCCTACTTATGTTTCTCCTTCGAATGTCCCCTTTCCTAGCAGATTTTTGCAATCCAAGAACGAAGAGGAGGAAAAAGATGTTCTAGAGACGTTTAGAAAGGTGCATGTCAACATTCCCCTCCTTGATGCCATAAAGCAAATCCCGAAGTATGCCAAGTGTTTAAAGAAGCTTTGTACAACAAAGAAACGTGTCCGGGAGAAAGAAGTGGTACATGTAAGCGAGAATGTCTCCGCAATGTTGCAAAGAAAACTACCCCCTAAATGCAAAGATCCGGGGAGTTTTACAATTCCATGTGTCATTGGTAATACCCGTTTCAAATCTGCCATGCTAGATTTAGGTGCATCAATTAATGTCATGCCATATTTTGTTTATGCATCTATGAATCTAGGAGCACTTAAACATGATGGGGTAATCATACAATTGGCCGATAGATCTAACGCTTATCCAAAGGGAGTTTTGGAAGACGTTTTAGTGCAGGTTGATCATTTAGTCTTTCCGGCGGATTTCTATGTCCTCGAAATGGATGAATCGGACCATGCCCCTTCATTGCCCATCCTCCTTGGAAGGCCATTCATGAAAACGGCTCAAACAAAGATTGATGTGGCCAAAGGATTAGTAACTATGGCATTTGGTGGTGACATGATTAGTTTTAAAATTTCTGAATCTATTGAGACTCCTAATGTTGTTCATTCTTGTTGTGCCATTGGTAAAATTGAAAAGATAGGACCGGACCATTCAGCACCAAGCACAAAGGATGCATCAAGAACCATGCAAGACGAGGGAATTGGAGTGGAGTACCAAGACCATACGGCCACTGCCCTCGCAGTGCTCAAATTGGCCGAAAGCACCATGGGGAAGAGTGTTCACATTGCTGCCACTTCATCACATCAAATAGGTAAGCCACCTAATCCAAATCCAATTCCCATTAAAGTTGATAGGTGGTTCCCTTCTTTGGTGCAGATACCCGAGCCAATCCCCAATGGTGGGCGCATGTGCATGAACCTTAGGCAACACAACGCACCCATCAACAAACATCACTATCCATTTCCGTTCAAGGATGCAATGTATGAGAACTTTGTGGAGCATGTTGTGGAGGAAATCCCACTGCATGCCGTGGGTTCAAAGGAGGAGTGAAGATGTTCTTCGTCCGGCTGTACGACGTTAAAGAAAGCGCTACGTGGGAGGCAACCCATGCATACAACAAAGGAAGCCCTAGGAATCACTCCAATTCCAGATTTGCGTTCCTAAAACCCTTCTCTTTGTTGTTGTTTATAATCTGCCAGTTTATGTGTTTACTTGCGGTTTGTGTGTTTCCTTTTATTTGGTGTGATTTTATGCTTAAAACATTGAGGACAATGTTTGATTTAAGTGTGGGGGGGGGGGTAACTAAGTGTTTTTTATGCAAATTCGTGGGATTTTATCACCCATGACTTCAAGTGTTGTTCCTTGCTGTTTTTAAGTGTTTTAAGCAGTTTTGGTGTGTTTTGACTTAGAAATCCGAAAATATCATAAAAATTTGAAAATTTGTTTTGAAAAACCCAAAAAGAGTTGTTTTTGTGTGTTTGTTTGTGTCTTAGGGTACCTTCCAACACAATGATGAGGATTTGGTTTGTGATTACATGGCTGTTAAAGAGAGTGATTAACATGGATGAAAATTTGATTTACTCTTTGTTTATGCTTGGTTGTGGTTATAACTTATGAATTCGGATGCAATCTTAAAGAAAAAAAAAAATCAGTTTTTGTAACATGCTTGAAGGAAGGAACTCGAATTAACGCTACAACCTTGTGAGAATTGAGCCTAAACGTTTATTTGGAGAGTTATAATCTGTGCATTATTGTTTTCTAAGTCGTTGCATGATCTCATTATTGCTTGCTTGGTTACTACTTAGAAGGCGTTTCATCACTTAGTTCCAAATGCTAGAACTCATGCCCATTTCATTCAAAGCATGTTATTGATTTGCATAACACATATTCAAGATAAAGTTGTGTAGTGACCACCACCATAACCAAAAAGCCGTGAATCCCCTATGTCATTATGTTTTGTAGGTTTTAACCCCATTGAGCCTTGTTTAGCCTTTTCTTTGTTAACCCGCATTACCCTCACCTAGCCTAGATTAGGACCATCCATACCCTTGTTCTTGAAGCATAGTAAAGCATGATTCAAATTGAATTCCTTTTGATTAATGTATGGCAGAAAACAAGTGCGGGGGAAGTGTTTCTCATGTGAGTTAGTGTGCCATAGGCACGGGTAGAAAGAAAGAAAAAAGAAAAGTGTGAAAAGTATGAAAAAGAGTTGAAAAGATGTGAAAAAGAGTTCTAAAATGTTGTTTGTTGAAGAAAGGGTCCAAAACATTGAATTTGGCCCTAAGTGTTGCATGAATATTCCCTTTGTGTTAAAAGTTGATTTCTGCAATCTAAGTGAATTCTAAGTCTCAATTTCATTACTTTGCTTGCTAATGCTTTAAGAACGTTTGTTATCTCTATCCTTCATTTGTTAGCCAACACCCCAAGCCCTGTTACAACCTTTGACTTCAATCTTGAGTGTTATGTGTTTCAATTTGTGGAGTTTGAATTTGGTATGAGCATATGGTGTCACTGGTTCTCGCATCTAAGTAGTAGCATTCCATTCATGAGATCATATCTAAACATGCTTATTAACTCCAGAAATTGCGTTCTTTGTTATATATATATGTGAGCATTCGTTTCATATCTACATCAATCTTCTCACATATAACTAGTATAGGGTGTGTAGTTAGAAAATCTGAGTGAAAATTAAGTGCATATCTTGTAAGGAATTGAGCGAATTCTCTAAGGCATGTTACTACATTCAAAACATCGTTTTAATTGGTTAAATGTGAACTAGTGATAGGAGCATATTTATGCGACTTAGTTAGCTTGTTCTTGTGCATTTGTGTTGTTATTTCTTAGTTAATTATGTATTTTAAGCTATTTTCGTGTGTTTGTAGGTCATAATAACAAAGTTGGCAAGAAAGTGCATTTTGGAGCATTTTGGAGCATTTTTGGGCCAAGATTGGATAGTGCAAGCATGGAGACATGAGGATGGACGTTTTTGAAGATTAGATGGCTAGAAATCAGCATGTGTGTGTGCAAGTGTGTTGACTTACAACTACAAACATCCATCCACTACACCCATTACATCCACTCATTACCAAACATCCACCGACTACACCCATTACATCCACTCATTACCAAACACTCATCCACTACACCCATTACATCCACTCATTACCAAACATCCACCCACTACACCCATTACATCCACTCATTACCAAACATCCACCCACTACACCCATTACATCCACTCATTACCACAACACTCACCCACTACACCCATTACATCCACTCATTACCACAACACTCACCCACTACACCCATTACATCCACTCATTACCAAACACTCATCCACTACACCCATTACATCCACTCATTACCAAACATCCACCCACTACACCCATTACATCCACTCATTACCACAACACTCACCCACAACACCATCTTGATCCACAATTGCTACATCTCCATACACTTCCATTTCCATGCCGTGAGCTCCATTCCATTTCATCCATCTTCATCCATATACACACTACATCAAAAACACAATCAGCCACACCACCATACCATCTCCCATCCACTCCTCCATACAAATACCATCCAAACTTGTCCCCAAAACCTTGTGCCGCACCAAAGAGGAATGAGGAGAAGCCTTGGACGTGCATGCCATTCAAGTTAGGATCGTTGAAGCGTTTAGGTGTTTTCTTTCTTTTGATTTCAATGTTTAAATTCTATACTCTTTGTTTTGTACGTATGAGGAACTAAGCCCCCCCTTGGCTAGGGGGGATTCGAAACCATGTTTATGCTTGCTATATGATTTGATTACTTTCAATTGCGTTTCAAAAGTTGGGACTTCAATTTACTTATCTACATGAATTAAAACTGATTTGTGTGTGTTGGTTGAGAGTGCACGCTTAATTTTCATGCATAAGTTTGATGCTAGGATATAAGGGAATTTCACCTAATCGTTATGAACTTATATTCAAAAGTAGTAAAGGTTGTTGATCACAATCGTGTTAAGTAAATTCTTGGCATAAGTTTCATGCAATTCATAGTAACGAGTGCCTCGCCAACGCTTATGATTTTCATAGAACTTAATGATCTTTGCTTGTATCTTTGTTATGCAATTCATGCAGGGAACTTGTGAGGAATGCTTTGGGTTGTCGTATGCAATTCATCCAATTCGATAACTTTAGGAAAATCTGAGGATTAATTAGTGCAATTCACGGTTAATTTGGGGTGTTGGGAATTCATGGTTTATTGAGAAGCAATTGGAAATCGTTTTGTATGCAAGTGTGACATGTGTGGAGAAGAACCCCTTAGCTAGCTTTCCATCCATTCACTTTTATCAAATTCGTTTTAGAATCTGTTCAATTTACAAAGTTTGTTCTTGTTTTCAATTTTCGTCAAAATTCAATCCCCATTTATTTTGAAGTGTTAGATTAGTTAGAAATCAATTTAGTTTGTGTTTTTAAGTGTCTTGAGTCAAGTCATAACCCAATTTCGTCCAATTTAGTGTTAGGTGTTCAAAACTGCCCAGAAAGTGTTTTTAAGGCAGTTTTGAGTGTTTATTTGCTGTTTTGAGTCTTTTGGTTTGTTTTGGTGTTTTATAGTTTAGTTTTGCGTTCTTTGAGTTTAGTTTAGTGTTTTAAACTTGTTTTTACGTTTCGAGTCAGTTTCAAGTGATTTGGCAATCCCTCCTAACCCCGGCCTAGAACGATCCCTACTTACATACTTTGCTACAATTGATAAAAAGAGGGTTTAATTTGTGTGCTTATATATTTCGCATCAAATTTTTGACGCCGTTGCCGGGGATTAGCAACTTTGCTAATCCTTTGGATTGTTTTATTTCAGTTTGTTTTAATTCGTTCCAGATTTTGAGTTTGTTTTGTTTTCTTGTTTTTAGGTACTAGTTTATGACTCGGAGTTCTCATCCGGTTCGTGAACACATCTTGGACTTTGACGACGATTTCGAGCGAGAATTGAGACGAAAAAGGAAGAATCCAGAACCTAGTGAATCAAGTTCGAATTGAGAAGCCGAAGTTGAGTTTGAGGAAGAGATACCCACGGCAAGAGTGGGTGAATTTGAGGAAGTCATGGCACAAGACAATCGTACAATCAAGGAGCTTTCGGCTTCGGGATTGGACAATGCCGCACCCTTATGCATCCAATACCCCGCGGCGGCCCAAGGAAAGACCGAGGAATTCGAGTTGAATTCAAGTTTGCTACACCACATTCCGAAGTACCATGGGTTGTCCATGGAGGATCCTAACAAGCACTTGAAAGAGTTCGAGGTGGTGTGTTCAAGCATGACTCCAATCAACGTCGATGGGAGCATATTGAAGATGAAGGCGTTTCCCTTCTCTCTCTTGGAAAAGGCGAAAGATTGGTTGTATGAATTAGCTCCCGGAACGGTCACATCTTGGGAGAGCATGAAACGGGCTTTCTTGGAGAAGTTTTTCCCAACTTCTCGAGTCATTCTTCTACGAAAAAGGATAAGTGGAATTCAACAAGATGAAGGTGAATCTTTTCCTACTTATTATGAACGTTTTAAATCTCTTGTTGCTTCTTGTCCACAGCATCAGATGAATGAGGAACTTCTTCTACAATACTTCTACGAGGGGCTACTACCAATCGAACGTCAAATGCTAGATGCCTCGGCGGGAGGAGCCTTGGTGGACAAGACCCCCACGGCAGCCAAGACATTAATCTCCAATTGAGCGTTGAATGCCCAACAATACGAAGGTGTTGGACAAAGGAGCAACCCACGGCAACACCAAGTGAATGAGGTAAGTGCCATAACCGAACTTCAAAATCAAATGGCTAACCTTACTACTTTGCTTTCTCAGGTGGTGGAAGGTCCAAAAGTGCAAAACGTGGCAGCTTGTGGTGTATGCTCCATGCAAGGACACCTTACGGACAAGTGCCCACAATTGATAGAGAATGGAGGTTGGGAGACCCTCAATGCCGTGGGATTTGGCAGCCAATACCAACCGAGGAATGACCCTTTTTCTAATACTTACAATCCCAGTTGACGTGATCATCCAAATTTCAAATGGTGAGAACCCCAACAAGGCCAACAACAAAGCACATTTAGGCAACAACCCCCGGGTTTCTATCAAAAGCCGTTTGCACCAACTCAACCCCAAGCACAACCCGCCCAAAAATCAGGTTCTTCTATTGATAATGATCAGATTTTTAATTTACTAACTTCTATGGCGCAGGGCATGCAAACTAGGGACAAGAATGTGGACGAGTTAGAGAAGCAAGTGGGGCAAATTGCCGAGTTTATGGGGCAGTTTCGAGAGCAAGGCAAGTTGCCTAGCTCAACCGTGGTCAATCCAAAATGTGGATTCGAATCTGCAAAAGCTATAACTTTGCGAAGTGGGAAGCACGTAGGAGAGGTGGAGGAGTTGATGATTGAAGAGGAAGAACAAAAACCACCCATGGCAAAGGTGGAAACACCTTTGCCGCAAGCCCTATGTGATCCTAAGTCATCCAATCTGTCCAATAGAGGTAAGAACGTGTCAAATCCAGTTCCTACTAATGTTTTTCCTTCGAATGTTCCTTTTCCAAATAGGTTCAAGCAAACAAAGAAAGAAGAAGCTGAAAAGGACATTCTAGAGACATTTAGGAAAGTTCAAGTCAACATACCCCTTTTGGATGCAATCAAGCAAGTCTCGAGGTACGCCAAGTTCTTGAAGGAACTTTGCACCACTAGGAAGAGGATTTCCACCAAGGAAGTTATGAAAGTAGGCGATAACGTGTCAGCCATCTTGCAACGCAAACTGCCCCCTAAATGCAAAGATCCGGGTAGTTTTACGATTCCTTGTGTCATTGGTAATACTAGGTTTGAATCTGCCATGTTAGACTTAGGTGCATCTATAAATGTCATGCCATATTCAATTTATGCATCTATGAACCTAGGAGAGTTAAAAAATGATGGTGTAATCATACAATTGGGCGCTAGATCTAATGCCTATCCAAAGGGAGTTTTGGAGGATGTTTTAGTACAGGTTAATCATTTGATCTTTCCGGCGGATTTCTACGTACTTGAGATGGATGAATCGGACCATGCCCCTTCATTACCCATCCTCCTTGGAAGGCCATTCATGAAAACGGCCCGAACAAAGATTGACGTGTTTAATGGCACTTTAACGATGGAATTTGATGGGGAAGTGATTAATTTCAATCTTTCTGATTCTATGAAGTTTCCTAGTGAAAATCATTCATGTTTTGCTATTGATATAATTGACTCTTTGGCGCAGGACCATTTTGACAATTTGAAGGACGATGCACTTGAATTGGTCATTGCACAAGGAAAGAACATGAAAAACATTGAAACAGCCACCAAGGAAACCCACGGCATGCATGAGGATTCCATTGTCGTGCCCCCTAGTGAAGATATCATTGAGATGGTGGCTGCCCTTGAGTCATTGCCATCGCAAATTGGTAAGTTTTTGGACCCTATTTTAAGTTCAGTTTCAGCTAATAAAATGCTTCCCTCAGTTGTGCAGCCACCCACACTTGAACTTAAGCCATTGCCTAGTCACTTGAGGTATGCTTTCTTGGGAGAGGATGAGACATTGCCCGTCATCATTTCATCCTCACTCACTGATAGGGGCATATTTATGCACCTTAGTTAGCTTGTTCTTATGCATTTTCGTTATGTTTTCTTAGTTAAAGTAGTCTTTTAAGCTATTTCCATGTGTTTTCAGGTTTTAATGGTATATTATACAAAAAGATGCATTTTGGAGCCTTTTGGAGCAAAATGGAGCTTTGAATGGATGTCACATACTTAGAGCCAAAGGCATGGACGAATTTGAAGACTTAAAGATGATGATTCCTACTTGAACAAGGTTTCCTAGTTGAAGTAGGAAAGGGCTTAAATGAAGATGAAATCCTAGTCCAAGAAGGAGTCCTAATCAATCAAGGATTCCTAGTTGAAGATGGATTCCTAGAAGAATGAAGATTCCTACTCAAGCAAGGTTTCCTACTTGAAGAAGGAAAGTTAAAGATAAGAAATCAGCTCAAAAGAAGGAGAATTATCCAAAACATTATCCAAACTACCTTATCTTATCCTTATCTTATCCAAACCCTATCTTATCTTATCTTATCCTAATTCTATCCTAACTTAATTCCAGCTGCAAGGGGGAGTTATTATCATATTATGACACATTAAAATAGGTTTCTAGAAGCCCTTATCCTCTCCTACAAAAGTGACGCCCCAAACCTTTCTAGAACTTCTAGAAACCTGATTATTCCTTTCCCCCTTGGTTCCTAAAAGCCTTAGCCTTTTCCCTCAAGGATTGTGTGTTATTATCCTATACAAATTAGGCCTTTAAATCCTTTTCCTTTGCTACATAGGGGCTGTGAATTTCAGCCTATAAATACCATCCTTTGCTGCACCATTTAGTCACCACCCTCTACCATATTTTCCTACATTCATACATCCCTCAAACACATTCATCCCTCTTGTGCCGTGGCTATTGCAAGGAAGGAAGGAGAAGGAACAACCTTGTGCCGTGCCTATGCCCTAGCATTAGGAGCGTTGGAGCGTTTCTAGGTGTTTTCTATCTTTGATCTCAATGTTTAATTTAAGTTATTCTTGTGTAAATGCAAGTATGAGGAACTAAACCCCCCTTGGCTAGGGGGGATTCGAAACCATGTTTATGCTTGCTATATGATTTGATTACCTTTAATTGCGTTTCATAAATTGTGATTTCAATTTGCTTATCTATGTGAATTAAAACTTATTCTTGTATGTTGATTGAGGGTCGACACTTAGTTTGCATGCATGAATTTGATTCTAGGATATAAGGGAATTTCACCTAATCGTTATGAACTTATATTCACAAGTAGTAAAGGTTGATGATCTCAATCGCGTTAAGTAAATTCTTGGCATAAGTTTCATGCAATCATAGTAACAAGTGCTTCGTCAATGCTTATGGTTTTCATAGAACTTAATGATTCTTGCTTGTATCTCTATTATACAATCATGTAGGGGACTTGTGGGGAATGCTTTGGGTTGTCGTATGCAATCATCCAATTCAATAACGTTAGGAAAATCTGAAGGTTAATTTAAGCGGACCTAATTAACTTGGGGCGTTGAGAATTCATGGTTTATTGAAAAGCAATTGGAAATCGTTTTGTATGCAAGTGTGACATGTGTGGAGAAGAACCCCTTAGCTAGCCTTCCATCCATTGTTTTAAGCCAAATTCGTTTTAAAATCTGTTTTGATTTACAAGTTTATGTTTTGTTTTCAATTTCGTCAAAACCAAATCCCCCTTTGTTTTCAAGTGTCAAATTAGTTAGAAAGTGTGTTAGTTTGTGTTTTTAAGTGTTTTGAGTCAAGTTAAAACCTATTTTCGTCAAAATCTTGTTTAGAGTTCAAAACTGCCCAGAAAGTGGTTTTAAGGCAGTTTTGAGTGTTTTTGTGTTATTTTGAGTCTTTTGGTTTGTTTTGGTGTTTTAAGTTATAGTTTTACATTCTTTAAGTTATAGTTTTACGTTTTTGAGTCAATTCCAAGTGATTTTGCAATCCCTCCTAATCCCCGGCCTAGAACGATCCCTACTTACGTATTTTGCTACAATTGATAAAAAGAGGGTTTAATTTGTGTGCTTATATATTTCGCATCACTCACGGCACAAGATGAGAGTAAATTAGTGAGGGTGCTAAAGGAGTACAAAACAGCAATTGGATGGACATTGGCCGACATCAAGGGAATTAGCCCTACTACGTGCATGCATCGCATACTTTTGGAGGAGGGGTCTAAAACATCTCGAGAGGCTCAGCGCCGTCTCAACCCTCCTATGATGGAAGTTGTGAAGAAGGAGATCATAAAGCTTCTAGATTGTGGAGTTGTCTATCCAATCTCGGATAGTAGGTGGGTTTCGCCCGTTCAATGCGTACCAAAGAAATCCGGAGTGACAGTGGTAGCTAATGCCGAGAAAGAACTTGTTCCTCAACGCATTCAAACCGGTTGGAGGGTGTGCATCGACTATAGGAAGCTAAACGCCACCACAAGTAAGGATCACTTCCCATTGCCGTTCATTGACCAAATGCTTGAGAGGTTAGCGGGTTATGCTTTCTATTGTTTTCTTGATGGTTATTCTGGTTATAATCAAATTGTCATAGCACCCGAGGACCAAGAAAAAACCACTTTTACATGCCCTTTTGGTACATTTGCTTATTGTCGCATGCCTTTCAGTTTATGTAATGCACCTGCCACATTTCAAAGATGCATGATGAGCATATTTTCTGATTATGTTGAGAAAATAATTGAGGTTTTTATGGATGATTTTAGCGTCTTTGGTGATTCGTTTGATAGTTGTTTGCATAATCTTAGCTTGATTTTAAAACGTTGCGTTGAAACTAACCTTGTTCTTAATTGGGAAAAATGTCATTTCATGGTTAAACAGGGCATAGTTTTAGGTCATATAATCTCTGAAAAAGGTATTGAGGTTGATAAGTCAAAAATAGATCTTGTACGTCACTTACCCTCTCCAACTTCGGTTAGAGAGATTCGTTCTTTTCTTGGCCATGCAGGTTTCTATCGTAGGTTCATCAAAGATTTCTCAAAGGTGGCACAACCTCTTTGCCGACTCCTACAAAAAGATGTGACGTTTGAGTTTAATAAGGCATGCACGCCATCATTCAACCAACTCAAGGAGTTGTTGACTACGGCACCAATCATTGTCCCACCGGATTGGAGCCTACCTTTCGAGCTTATGTGTGATGCGTCCGATTATGCGTTAGGAGCTGTTTTGGGACAAAGGAAGGACAAGAGGCCGCATGTCATCTACTATGCCTCACGGACATTGAATGATGCGCAGTTGAACTATTCCACTACGGAAAAAGAACTTTTTGCCGTTGTTTTTGCTTTAGATAAGTTTAGATCATATTTAATTGGGACTAAAGTAATTGTTTTCACTTACCATGCAGCTTTGAAGTACTTGCTCACTAAAAAGGAAGCCAAACCGTGGCTAATTCGTTGGATGTTGCTACTTCAAGAGTTCAATATTGAGATTCGTGACAAGAAGGGAAGTGAGAACGTGGTGGCTGACCACCTAAGCCGCATGGTGCATAATGAGGAGTCCCTACCCATTGCCGAGACATTCCCCGATGAACAATTGTTGTCCATAAAGGTAAGTGAGCCTTGGTATGCCGATGTGGTTAATTTTTTGGTGTCAAAACGAATTCCTAGCACTTTCACTAGGCACCAACGTGATAAGTTAAAGCATGATGCACGGTTTTATGTGTGGGATGATCCATATTTATGGAAATTTTGCCCGGATTAGATTGTCCGTCGATGTGTGCATAATTCTGAATTTCGTTATATTCTAAGCTTTTGTCATACATATGCATGTGGAGGGCACTTTGGCACACAAAGAACAACCCTCAAGGTATTACAATGTGGATTCTATTGGCCTAGTATATTTAAGGATGCTAGAACTTTTTGCTTAACATGTGATAAATGCCAAAGAATGGGTAACATAGGTGCTAGGGATCAAATGCCGCAAGTTTCTATCCTTAATGTTGAGATTTTTGATGTTTGGGGAATTGATTTTATGGGTCCCCTTCCTTCCTCGTATAGTTTCATGTATATTTTGCTTGCGGTTGATTATGTGTCGAAGTGGGTGGAAGCTAAAGCCACCCGGACTAATGACTCTAAAGTGGTTGCAGATTTTATTAGAACTAACATTTTTGCAAGGTTTGGCATGCCACGTGTCATCATAAGTGATGGAGGATCGCACTTTTGCAACCGGACCATAGAGGCGTTATTTAGGAAATACAATGTCAACCATAGGGTTTCTACACCTTACCATCCTCAAACGAATGGCCAAGCCGAGGTTTCCAACCGTGAGATCAAACAAATTCTAGAGAAGACCGTTGGGCCTACAAGGAAGGATTGGAGCTTACGGTTAGATGATGCACTTTGGGCATATCGTACGACGTACAAGACACCCATTGGAATGTCCCCATTTAGGCTCATCTATGGCAAGCCGTGCCATCTCCCCGTTGAATTGGAGCACAAAGCTCATTGGGCCGTCAAGAAGTTCAATATGGACCTAAATGCCGCAGTAAGTCATAGGAAGTTTCAACTCAATGAACTTGATGAGATACGACATGAGGCGTACGAGAATGCTAGCATTTACAAGGAGAAGACCAAAGCTTTCCATGATAAGATGATTCGAGGCAAAACATTCTCCATAGGCCAGAAAGTGCTCTTATTCAACTCCCGTTTACGGTTGTTTCCCGGTAAGTTACGTTCTAAGTGGATTGGACCGTTTATTATTACTAATGTTTTTGTTCATGGTGCAGTCCAAATCCAAAGCTTGAAAACGGGACATGAATTCAAGGTGAATGGGCACCGATTGAAGCCCTATTATGAGCACTTTGAGGAGCATGCCGTGGAGGACATCTCCCTGCATGCCGTGGGCCCTAATGAGGAGTGAATGAGGTCTTCGTCCGGCTGTACGACGTTAAAGCAAGCGCTACTTGGGAGGCAGCTCATGTATTCAAATAAGGAAGATCTATGAATCGCTTCACAATCAGTTTTGCGTTTCTAAAAACCTTCCCTTTTTTTTTATTTTTTTTTATTTTTTTTTTCATTTTTTTTTTGCCATGATTGTCATTTTTATTTGTTGTTGATTTAATTGTTTTTGGTGTGGGTTTATGTTTGAAAGACGAAGCGCCAGAGTTTGATTTTTCGGAGCCTCAACACTTGGTGAAGCGCCAGAAGACGAAGGCAGAAGTTGCCTCTGGAGTAACGCCACAAACCTCTGATGATCATTCTGAATCCGCACTTCGGACTCCTGCAGCTGATCAAGCTTCCTCTTCATGCTTGTTGAATAATTAGTTGCGAGCATGTGCAACTCTTTATTCTCATGCCTAAGCATTCTGACCTCTTGCCGAAGACTTGCCACTTCAGCCATCAATGACTCAACCTGACGAGATCGAGCAAGAAGGCGCTGGCCCATGTTTGATACTGAGCTTGCACATGGAATTCATGGTACAAATTCAAGAGCAAAGTGAACTCTCCAACTCAACTGCTGAAAAGTCGAAGGAAGATTTTGAAATCCATGATGCTATCACTTTGGGAAGTGCTATGGAGGTTGGAGCTGACCTAAAAACGTCCAAACATAGCCTAGAAGTGGATGAGGAGTTGCTGATTGAGGAGGAGGAAGAAGACATACACACGGCAAGGGTAGAACAACCCTTGCCGCAGCCCCTTAAGCCCTCTAACCCATCCACCACAAGTAAGGACGTCCCAATTTCATTTCATTCTAATGTTATTCCTCTGAATGTCCCTTTTCCTCGCAGGTTTTTAATTCCCAAGAAAGAAGAGAGTGAAAAAGACATCGTGGAAGCCTTCCAAAAGGTGCAAAATGATATTCCAATTCTTGGTGCAACAAACGAAGTTCCAGATTGTGTTGAAATGTTCAAAGGACTTTGTACACCAAGAAGAATGATTCAAGAGAAAGAAGTAGGTGGAGAATGTCAAGAATTCATCAAAGAGGACGTATTTGACACACCAAAGCCCAAAGAAGTTGAGTTTGATGACACGGGACAAATCACAACCATCGTAGTAAATCTGGCCAAATTCAAAGTCCCTGAAACTTTCAAAGAAGTGGTGTCTGTCATTGAGTTCATGTCGGAGCACACGGGTAAGCCACCTCCCCGAATTTCAATTTTGTTTTATACTAATATGTTGTTAATAATTCAGGCACCCACTCTTGAATTTAAACCATTGCCGGATCATTTCAAGTATCATCTCCCATTCCAAGATCAATTCCATGCCGTGGGACCTAGGGGAGTTTGAATGGAAGTATCGTCCGGCTGGAAGACGTTAAAGCAAGCGCTTCTTGGGAGGCAACCCATGCAAATAAGGAAGACCTAGGAAGCTCCGGCATCATAATCAGATTTGCGTTTCTAAACCCTACTCTTTATTGCTTTTACTTTGCCATATTTGTCATGTTTGCTAGTTGTGTTATTTGCTTGTTTTTGTGTGAGTCTATGTTTGAAACATTGAGGACAATGTTTGGTTTAAGTGTGGGGGGGTAAACAAAGTGTTTTTGTGTCAAATTCGTAGGATTTTACCACCTAATATTTCAAAGGTTGTTTTTCATTGTTTTTGAGTGTTTTTAGAATGTTTTGATGTGTTTTTATGTGGCTTTACCAGAAAATCCGAAAATTCAAGAAAAAATTTGAAAAAACCCAAAAAGAGTCGTTTTAAAGTTGTTTTTGTGTGTTTGTGTCTTAGAGTACCTTCCAACACAATGATGAGGATTTGGTTTTTAATTGCATGATGGTTAAAGAAAGTTACAAACATGGATGGAAGTTTGATATGCTCTTTTGTTTATGCTTGGTCATCGTTGTTGTTTACGAATTCACATGTAATCACAAAGAAAAAAAATCAGTTTTTGTAACATGTTTGAAGGAAGTAACTCAAACTAACGCTACAACCTTGTGAGACTTGAGCCTAAACGATTATTTGGAGAGTTAAAATCTGTGAATTTGTTGTTTTCTAAAGTCGTTGCATGATCTCATCATTCTTTGCTTGGTTGCTACTTAGAAGGCGTTTCATCATTTTAGATCCAAATATTAGAACTCATACCCATTTCATTCAAAGCTTAAAATTGAGGGCATAACATATAACAAGATGAAGTTGTTTAGTAGTTATCACCAGAGCCAAAAAGCCTTCATCCCATGCATTTGTTTTGTAGGATTAACCCCCTTGAGCCTTATTTAGCCTATTTTTGTTGTTAGCCACATTATCCTTACCTAGCCTAGAGTAGGACTATCCATACCCTTGTTCTTAGAGGATAATAAAGCATGACTTAGAGGGAATTCCTTTTGATCAATGTTGTGCAAAAAACTAAGTGTGGGGGAAGGGAAAGTTTGTGTGCCAAAAGAAGTAAGGAGAGCACGGGTTAGACAAAAGAAAAACAAAAGAAAATTCGTAGAAAAAGAAAGAAAAAAGAGAAAAGTGTGAAAAGGATGAAAAGGAGTTGAAAGAGCATAAAATGAGCTCTAAGTTGTTGGTTGTTGAAGCAAGGGTCCAACAAGTTAAATGTGACCCTAAGTGTTGCATGAGTCTTCCCCTTGGGTTTAAACATTGATTTTTGCATGCAAAAGTGAATTCTAAGTGTCAATTTCATTACTTTGCTTATTATTCTTTAAGAATGTTTGTTTATCCTTACCTTTCTTTGTTAGCCAATACCTTAGCCCCGTTACAACCCCGTGCTTCTATCTTGATTGTTATGTGTTTCAATATGTGGAGTTTGGAATTGGTATGAGCATATGATATCCCTGGTACTCGCGTCTAAGTAGTAGCATTCCATTCATGAGATCATATACTTACATTCATAATTCCAGAAAATGCTTTTATTGTCATAACATATGTGAGCATTAGTTTTCATATTTACATCAATCTTCTCACATATAACTAGTGTAGGGTGTGTAGTCAGAAAATCTGAGTGAAAATTGAGTGCATATCTAGTGAGGAATTGAGGGATTCTCTAAGGCATGTTACTACATTCAAAACATTGTTTTAATTGATTAAATGCGAGCTAGTAAGTGATGACTATGATTAAGTATGTGCTCTAGAGTATGGAGGGCTAAAATCTATGTAAAGTAGTGATCTTTGGCGTGTCATGTACCATTAGAAATCCCTGAGAAGATTGTTGGAAGGTTTAGGTTATGTTTTGTTTCGTTGTTTTGCTCGAGGACTAGCAACAGCTAAGTGTGGGGGAATTTGATAGGAGCATATTTATGCGACTTAGTTAGCTTGTTTTCTTGCATTTTCATAGTTTGTTTGTGTTTATTATGGTGTTTTAAGCTATTTTCGTGTGTTTGTAGGTCCATATGACAAAGTTGGCAAGAAAGTGCAATTTGGAGCATTTTGAGGCAGTTTTGGGCACCAAATGGATAGCTTATGAATGGAGCAAGATGGATGGACGAATTTGAAGTTCAAGAGGCTAGGAATGTGCAAAAGAGTTGAAGAAATTAATTCAAGTCATTGAAGATAAGGAATCAGCTCAAAAGAAGGAGAATTATCCAAAACATTATCCAAACTACCTTATCTTATCCTTATCTTATCCAAACCCTATCTTGTCTTATCCTATCCTAACTTAATTCCAGCTGCAAGGGGGAGTTATTTTCATATTATGACACATTAAAATAGGTTTCTAGAAGCCCTTATCCTCTCCTACAAAGGTGCCACACCTTATCCCTTGTTTTTCTAGGAATCAGCCACAAAACAACCTTTCTAGAAGGCCTTATCCCTTGTCCTACAAAAGTGACGCCCCAAACCTTTCTAGAACTTCTAGAAACCTGATTATTCCTTTCCCCCTTGGTTCCTAAAAGCCTTAGCCTTTTCCTTCAAGGATTGTGTGTTATTATCCTATACAAATTAGGCCTTTAAATCCTTTTCCTTTCTACATAGGGGCTGCGAATTTCAGCCTATAAATACCATCCTTTGCTGCACCATTTAGTCACCACCCTCTACCATGTTTTCACTACACCATTCACCCAAACATCCCTCTTGTGCCGTGAGTTTGCAAGGAGAAGAAGGAAGAAATCTGGAGCCGTGCATGCCATTCAAGGAGCTTGGATTGTTGGAGCGTTTCTAGGTGTATTCTATCTTTTATTTCAATGTTTAATTCAAGTTATCTTTGTTTATTTGCGAACATGAGGAACTAATTTCTTTATAGTTAGAGGTGAATTCGAAGCCATGATTATATGTTTTATATGAATTGATTTCATCCAATTATTGTTTCATGAATTGTGGATGTGGTTTACTTATCGGGTTTATTAAGAACTTGTTCTTGTGTGTTAATTAAGGATGCATACTTAGTTTGCATGCATGAATTTGATGCTAGGGTATAAGGGAATTTCACCTAATCGTTATTAACTTATATTCATAAGTAGTAAAAGTCGCTAGTCACGATTGTGTTAAGTAAATCCTAGGCAAGAGTAACATGCGTATCTGATGCGGAAATTAACTAACGCACAAATTTAAACCCTATTTGTGACAGTTGTAGTAATGATGTAAGTAGGGATCGTTCTAGGCTGGGGATTAACTAGGGATGCTAACCAAAGTAAAATTAAATTAAAAACGTAAAAACAAAATTTAAAACACTAAACTAGACTCAAGACACTTAACTAGAATAACTCAAAATAAAACTAACAAATAATCTAAAACAAATCAAAAGACTCAAAATAATTCAAAATTCAAGAAAACACAAACTAAATTGATTTCTAATAAATCTAACACTTTAAAATAAACGGGGGATTGATTTTTGATGAAAAGTAAATTAAACTTAAATAAATTACAGAATTGACAAAAACATGAAATTAAGGTGAATGGATGGACGACGGACTGGCTAGAGGATTCTTCTCCACACATGACACATATGCAACCTAAATTGATTTTCAGTTGTTCTTTCAATAAATTGTAAATTCTCAACGCCCCAAATTAATTAGGTCCGCTTAAATTAATTCTCAGATTTTCCACAAGTTATTGGGTTGGATGATTGCATACGACAACCCAAAACATTCCCTACAAGTTCCCTACATGAATTGCATAATAGAGATACAAGCAAGAATCATTAAGTTCTATGAAAATCATAAGCATTGACGAGACACTCGTTACTATGAATTGCATGAAACTTATGCCAAGAATTTACTTAACACGATTGTGGTCAACAACCTTTACTACTTGTGAATATAAGTTCATAACGATTAGGTGAAATTTACTTATATTCTAGCATCAAATTTATGCATGTAAATTAAGTATGCATCCTTAATCGACAAACAAAAATAAGTTATCAATCAAGCAGTTAAGCAAATTAAATCACAACTCAGAAATCACAACTGAAGGTAATCAATTCATATTACAAATATATCCATGGTTTTGAATTAACCTCTAGCCAAAACAAAATTAGTTACACATTATTTATAAATTAAAACAGAAATTAAACTTGAGTTTGGAAAATTAAACCGAGAGAGGAGAGTGCTTCAGTGCCACTGTGCTTCTGCTGTGCTGACTGCCCTTCTGCTCCCCCGCGAGGACTTCCCAGCTGCCCAGCAACCTTCCTGCTGCGCTTGCTCTCTGACCTCCACCTGTCTCTCACTCTCGCTCGCTGCCAAGACAAGGCAGCACGTCTGCCTTCCTGCGTCTCCTGCCTTCCTCCACGTCAGTCTTGCTTTCTCGCCAGCTGCCCAGCAGCTTCTGCTGCTCCCCTCACTTGGTTTCCTTCGTGCTGACCTGCTCCTTCCTCGCCTGCTCTCTGACCTCGCTGCCAAAGACAGCGTTATTCCTTCCCCCGAGAGCCCCCCGCAAGGCTTTCTGCCCAGTACACACCCCCCTGTCCGTTTCTTTCCAAGCTGCCAAAGCAGCGTCCTGCCCCCCCCCGTCTCTCTATGCTTCCTCTTGTTTATTTTCTATCCTCCCGCTGCAAAGGTAGCACGCCAGCTGCCCACTATCAATCCACCTACCACACTGCACACACTTTTTAATTAATCCTTATTCTTTTATTCACACCAACCCACCTTTCCGTCCCACTTTTTATTTTTTTCTTATTTAATCTTTTTATATTTTTTTTTCTACAAAACAATATGAATTATTATATATATATATATATTATTTAATTTAAAAGCTAAACAGTTTTGACGAAATTATTACATAAAATCACACTTGTGCTATTTTTATTTTCTTAGCTAGATAAATTCGATAAAACACAAAAACAAATTAAATAGCACAAAAATATGAGGAAATAACTAAGAAAAGACAAGAGAATTTGATGTAAAATATGTATAAATATGAGCTTCTCAAATACCCCCACACTTAGCTTTTGCTAGTCCTCGAGCAAAACAGAGAAAACAGAAAAAGTAATAACATGAAAATTATTAGTTTCCCCCTATATGACCCTCATAGAATTTCATTTGAGAACACAATCATCAAGAACCATAGCTAAAACCAACAAGCAATTCAGGTTCATTTTCCTTATTCAAATATTAGCAGCAATCTTTGAAACATCCTTGAAGTGTAGTGTGTGAGATAGCCATGTTAATGCAATTTCAAATTTTTATTTTTAAAAACACCATATGCAAACTAGCGACCTTCTCTCGGGATATGCACTCAATCACACATGTGTTTAGTTTTAATGTGTTTCGCTCAAAGAAACAAATGTGAAAGTTCTACCATAAGCTTGCATAAAGATCACTTCTCCACAGTCATAATTGCAAAACTTAAATCAAGAGGACTTTTATTGGATGTAATGAGGCTTAGGGATAAGGTTATTGAAATGAAAGAATAGGAAAACACAAGTTCCAAGCTACATTGCAAGCAATTATTTTCTTTAGATTTATAAGAACTCAAGCTTTCCAGCTATTCTTCCAGTCACCTCCAACCACAAACTTAAACTGAAACTTTAAAAACTTTTTATTTTCTTTGTATACAATCTTTTTTTGTTTCTTTTTCTTTTCTTCTTTTCTTTTTTTTTTTTTTTTTTTTTTTTTTTTTTTTTAATACAAACATGAAATACCCCCACACTTATTCTTTTGCCAAACACCTTCAAAGTACTTCACAAACGTTTCTCATAAGACAATCTTGCATTGCTCGCTTGGAAAGGGTAAGGAAAAATATTTATTTCAGGCATAAGGGTAGACATATCTGGTGATAAGAAATAAAAGGTTCACAAATACGGCACAAATTGGCAATCTAATGATATCATTTTTCTTTGGGAAACAAGGTTATTTGGGCCATGGTGGTAAACCTAATGCCTCTATCATTTTCAAGTTCATGCAATCAATGACAAAAATTTCGAAAGATCGTTATGCAAGTTCTAGAGACATATCTCACATAAGTTCATCACACATGAAAGAATAGGAGTGTATGAAAAATGCACACACTTTCAATAGGCTCAAAAACTCACATAGGATGTATATGGTCACTAAATTCACATATGGAGCTTTAAATCATGCTTTAGTTTCACATTAACAAGGCTATGTGCATTTAGTTTTTCAAGGATAATCAAATATGTACAAAACTAACACAAGAATAAGGAATTTCACAAAACACATGTTAACTAAGTTCTTGATGATCATGGTTCAAACTTTATCCGATTATATCATTGGGTCGGGGAACTAACAAAAATCTAATTCAAAACAATAAGGAAAACAAGGAAATATTTTTGGATTTTTTAAATTTTCCGATTTTTATTTTTTTTTTATTTTTTTTATTTTTTTTTTAAAAAACAACAACTTAATTAAGAAAACACAAAGCAATAACATGGAAACAAATGAAACCAGTTCAAAGTTGAAGGTACAAAAATTTTCAATTTGGTCATTTTTATACTCTTTACCCCCACACTTAAACTAGACATTGTCCCCAATGTCAGAAAATATAATAAAATGCAAATAAAAATGAAAAAGATAAATATAAAGAAACAAAATAAAGCAATAGGACTGAAAACTTCCCTAATTTGCAGAAAATCAAGCGATGACCCCCAAGCTAAAATTCTGCAATCAACTTCAAGGGTGGAAATAACCAAAAGTTCCTGCAAAGAAAAGAAATAATTCAGTTAAGCACACAAGAAAATGTAGAAAATGCAAACGAAAAATTGAAAATGAAAATAAAAGACAATGAATAAAACTAAAAGTGATCATTGGTCCTGTTTGGTGACTTTCCACAGCTTTGAACTTGAACTGGCCTCGGAATTTCTTAGCAAGGAAAATGAGACTTGATTGGTGGTGGTGTTGAAACTTCTCGAGCTCTTGGTTTCAACTCGGACTCCTTCTGCCGGGTTGATTTAGTCTGCAGGCTACATTCTTCTCTTTTTGTTCTTCTGCATGGCAGGTAAGCACGAGGTAGAGGTGGTGGTCTGCTTCTTTGTTCAATCTGTCCAAGTGCCGACCGATTTCCTTTCTTTCACCTTGACTCGCAGGCAAGAGCAAGGGTAAAGGAAAAGCATGCCATGAGAAATCTTTGCCTCTGACTCTGATGATATGGGATACTTTTTCTTTTGAAGAAGTATCGTTCCACAGGTGTATGCTTGAACTGGGCTGGAGAACTTCTTAGCAAGGAAAATGAGACTTGATCTTGAAGATGAAGCAGCACCTTGTCTCCACATGCTTCAAGTATCATTTTCACTTGCCATGTCTGTTCTCCAGGCAGATGTGGCGACTTCTTCGGAAGTACATCAGTGGTTGAAGAAGAGCACTCGAGAGAAATGCTAGGTAAGCAATCAGGAAGGATTTCCAGGCAGTCGGTTCTTAGATTGGAAGATTGACACCGAGTGCTGGCTGATTGCCCGCTTTCTCCTTGCCCCAAAGACAAGGAAAAGGACAGGGAGAAAGCGTGATATGAGATACTCTTGCTTTCAACCTTCATGATATGAAATACTCTAGCTCTAGATGACTTGTTTGCAAAGGTATCCCAGGGAATGAGAAACACAGAGAAACTCGAGAGGGTTTGTTGGAAAGGCATTTTCGGAGATGAAAAATTTCGGAGATGAAAAAGTGTTGAGAGAGTTTGCCTTTGCTGTTGAAGGCAAAGGTAGACGTTTATAGAACTTTTCTTCATAACCGAAACTATTCCTTTACCCCTGTCGGCAGCCGGTGGATGGATGAACAGTACAGGTTACGTGCTTTCTGAAAAAGCAGCCCGTAATTTGCGCAAAGCTGACAGCGCGTGACGAGTGACGACAAAATTGGAAAAATCAGGGAGCGGCTCGTGGTTTCTGAGCAATCCCGACTTTTGAGAAAGGAATTGCATGTGACACGTCTGGACAAATCAGGGAGCGGCTCGCCTCGTGATTCCTGACTGCTCCGGCTTTTGAGAAAGGCGCCCGGCTCTTCGATTTGCGAGAGGGCGCCTCTTCGACTGCTGAGTGATGCCTCAACGATTTCTTCTTCTTATAAGAACGCTCATTTTTGTTCCACAACACACTTAAGCTCCCCCTGTAAACACTCCCTCCTGTAAACACTTCCTCCTGTAAACACTTCCTCCTTGCATTTCTTTTAATCTTGATCAGTCCGACTCTTCATTCTCAACACCTTCAAATATGTCTTGCCCCTCTGACCGTCGCCTTAACTTGAATGTTGGGGAAGATAGTGATATATCTTCTCCAACCAACATTTGGCAGCCATCCTTCATATCCCCAAATGGTCCTCTTACAGTTGGGGATTCCATGATGATGAACGAAACAACCGCATCGGTGGTGGCCAGAAATCTGCTCACTCCTAGAGACACTAGGATACTTTCTAGGCGGTCCGACGAACTGGCTGTTCAGGACTCTATGGCCTACAGCGTCCGATGCGCAGGCTCAGTATCAAACATGGGCCAGCGCCTTCTTGCACGAACTCGTCAGGTGGAGTCGTTGATGGCTGAAGTGGCTAGTCTTCGGCAGGAGGTCAGAGTGCTTAGGCATGAGAACAGGGATTTGCACATGCTTGCAACCAATTACTCAACAAGCATGAAGAGGAAGCTGGATCAGATGCAGGAGTCTGAAGTGCGGATTCAAAGTGATCATCAACGGTTTATGGCGTTACTCCCGAGGTTTATGTTGCCTTCGTCCTCGGGAGCAGCACCAAGTATTGAGGCTCCGAATGATCCCGCTCTGGCACTTCGTCTTTCAGGGGCTCCGTCGACCTCCGAGGCACCACCAACCAATGACCAATGAACGAAATTAGTTTACAAGTTATTGTAAATTATTTATGCATTTAAGTTTTTTTTTTTTTTTTATTTTTTTTTTATTTTTTTTTATTTTATGTATTTTTATGTTTTTATGTTTTTTTTTCTTTTTTTTTTGTTTTTTTTTTTTTTTTAAAGCAAGAAAAAATAAAAATAAAAATATCAATGTAAAAATATGTAAATCAAATTAAAAAGACTATTTTTAATCTCTCAAACAAAAATCACAACTAAATAAACAAAACAAAATAAAATCAACGTAAAATAAAAAAAAAAAAAAAAAATCAACGTAAAATAAATTCACACAAGAGCAAACAAACAGTGAAAGAACTAAACAAAGTAAAATAAATTCAGTAAAGAGAAGGGATTAGGAATGCAAATCTGATTGTGGGTGATTCCTAGGCCTCCCTTCATTATTCAAATGCATGGGTTTATCCTTGAACGGACGGTGGTAATTGAAATGATCCGACAACGGTCTAAGTTCTAATGACGGTGCCTGAATCATCAAAATTAGATTGTTAGTAAAAAACAAAATTAAAAATGGAGAAAATGGCTTACTATCACGTTCAAACTCAATTATAAACACCACGTCTTGGAACGTTTCAGGGACTTTGAATTTGGCCAGATTTACTATGATGGTTGTGGCTTGTCCCGTGTCATCAAACTCAACTGCTTTGGGCTTGATTGTCTCATGCACAGCCTCTTGGATAAGTTCAACAAATTCTTCGACCACCTCATTTTCTGGAATATTTTCCACAACGTCTTTTTCATTCACTTCTTCCTTGAGATTTAAAAACCTGCAAGGAAAAAGGACATTTGGTGGAACGATGTTAGAATGAATTGAATTTTGAACCTCCTCACCTGAGTTGGATGACATAAGGACTTGGGGGGTTTGCGATAAGAATTCTTCTAAACTGCCCAAGTCGTCATCCTCATCTTCTTCTTGAATTGGCAATTCATCCATGTTCGGGCTCTGTTTGGATGGTTCAGGAACAACTTCATCCTCCATGTCACCTTGATCTCGAATCTGTGCCATGAATTCCATAATCTGCCCAACTTGCTCCTCCAATGCATCCACCTTGTTGGCTTTATTTTGCATCTCCATGTTTCGATTTTCTACGTCCTGGGTCAAAGAGGTTAGTAACTTATTCAAAATGTCATTATCCGAGGACGTACCTGAATTTGGTTGGGGAGATTGTGGTGGAGGCTGTGGTGGTTCATATGGCCATTGATAGTACTCCTCCGATGGCTGCCAATATTCTGCTTGGTGAGTCTCCTCAGCTTGATTTTGTGAACCCTGCGCCAAAGAAATGAGTCCATCAAGAATTTCATTATAATTAATGGGCATACTTGAATTCGATTGAAATTGCTGTGGGGGATGCTGTGGTGGCTGCATAGGTCTTGAATAGAACTCGTCTTGCTGCCAATATCCACCTTGTTGAAATTGTTGAGGTTCATCCCACATATACTCTGAATTACTTCTCCAATCCGAATTATAAGCGTTGGAAAACATGTTGCCCCTTGATTGGTTATAGCCTTGATATCCCCAAACATCTTCATTTGCAGAAAATTGGGGATATTGATGAGTTTGAAATCCTTGCTCATAGGGCATATCAAATGTAGGGCCACTTGGCATTGTGGTCCGTTCGGCATTATGAGTTAATTGAGCAGTGAGCTGTGCCAATAGATCTTGAATGCTAGTAGAATCCAGGTCTTGCTCCATTTGTACCTCAATTCAAAGAAAGAAAAATAAATCAAATATCAAAAGTAACATACACAAACACAAATAAACATAAGCAAAAACAAAAATAAAAGGATTAGCAAATTTGCTAATCCCCGGCAACGGCGCCAAAAATTTGATGCGGAAATTAACTAACGCACAAATTTAAACCCTATTTGTGACAGTTGTAGTAATGATGTAAGTAGGGATCGTTCTAGGCTGGGGATTAACTAGGGATGCTAACCAAAGTAAAATTAAATTACAAACGTAAAAACAAAATTTAAAACACTAAACTAGACTCAAGACACTTAACTAGAATAACTCAAAATAAAACTAACAAATAATCTAAAACAAATCAAAAGACTCAAAATAATTCAAAATTCAAGAAAACACAAACTAAATTGATTTCTAATAAATCTAACACTTTAAAATAAACGGGGGATTGATTTTTGATGAAAAGTAAATTAAACTTAAATAAATTACAGAATTGACAAAAACATGAAATTAAGGTGAATGGATGGACGACGGACTGGCTAGAGGATTCTTCTCCACACATGACACATATGCAACCTAAATTGATTTTCAGTTGTTCTTTCAATAAATTGTAAATTCTCAACGCCCCAAATTAATTAGGTCCGCTTAAATTAATTCTCAGATTTTCCACAAGTTATTGGGTTGGATGATTGCATACGACAACCCAAAACATTCCCTACAAGTTCCCTACATGAATTGCATAATAGAGATACAAGCAAGAATCATTAAGTTCTATGAAAATCATAAGCATTGACGAGACACTCGTTACTATGAATTGCATGAAACTTATGCCAAGAATTTACTTAACACGATTGTGGTCAACAACCTTTACTACTTGTGAATATAAGTTCATAACGATTAGGTGAAATTTACTTATATTCTAGCATCAAATTTATGCATGTAAATTAAGTATGCATCCTTAATCGACAAACAAAAATAAGTTATCAATCAAGCAGTTAAGCAAATTAAATCACAACTCAGAAATCACAACTGAAGGTAATCAATTCATATTACAAATATATCCATGGTTTTGAATTAACCTCTAGCCAAAACAAAATTAGTTACACATTATTTATAAATTAAAACAGAAATTAAACTTGAGTTTGGAAAATTAAACCGAGAGAGGAGAGTGCTTCAGTGCCACTGTGCTTCTGCTGTGCTGACTGCCCTTCTGCTCCCCCGCGAGGACTTCCCAGCTGCCCAGCAACCTTCCTGCTGCGCTTGCTCTCTGACCTCCACCTGTCTCTCACTCTCGCTCGCTGCCAAGACAAGGCAGCACGTCTGCCTTCCTGCGTCTCCTGCCTTCCTCCACGTCAGTCTTGCTTTCTCGCCAGCTGCCCAGCAGCTTCTGCTGCTCCCCTCACTTGGTTTCCTTCGTGCTGACCTGCTCCTTCCTCGCCTGCTCTCTGACCTCGCTGCCAAAGACAGCGTTATTCCTTCCCCCGAGAGCCCCCCGCAAGGCTTTCTGCCCAGTACACACCCCCCTGTCCGTTTCTTTCCAAGCTGCCAAAGCAGCGTCCTGCCCCCCCCGTCTCTCTGTGCTTCCTCTTGTTTATTTTCTATCCTCCCGCTGCAAAGGTAGCACGCCAGCTGCCCACTATCAATCCACCTACCACACTGCACACACTTTTTAATTAATCCTTATTCTTTTATTCACACCAACCCACCTTTCCGTCCCACTTTTTATTTTTTTCTTATTTAATCTTTTTATATTTTTTTTTCTACAAAACAATATGAATTATTATATATATATATATATATATATATTATTTTATTTAAAAGCTAAACAGTTTTGACGAAATTATTACATAAAATCACACTTGTGCTATTTTTATTTTCTTAGCTAGATAAATTCGATAAAACACAAAAAAAAATTAAATAGCACAAAAATATGAGGAAATAACTAAGAAAAGACAAGAGAATTTGATGTAAAATATGTATAAATATGAGCTTATCAGTATCCCATAGTTATGAATGCCTCGTCAATGCTTATGATTTCCATTGAACTTAATGATCTTTGATATGTGTCTCTATCATGCGTATTCCATAGTTAGGGTCCTTGATAAGAATAATTTGGTTGTAATGCGTATCCCATTCAATTAAATGAATCTAGGGAAATCTGAGAATTAATTGGTCAATCTAGTTAGTTTGGGGCATTGTCATTCATGGTTTGTTGAAAGAGTAAATGGAAATCGAGTCGTATGCATATGTTTCATGTGTGGAGAAGGAACCTTCTAACTAGCCTTTCACCATTCTATTTCATCTAAATTCGTTTTTCTTAAGTTTGTTTTCAAAGTTTCTGTTTTAAGTTTCAATTTCGTCAAAATAAAACCCCTTTGTTTTAAGTCTTGTTTTTAGAGTCAAAACCTGTTTTCTTTTGGTTGTTTGAGTCTTTTAAGTTTTATTTTCGTCCAAATCACTTGTTAGGTCTAGAATTGAGTCTTTTGGGCTGTTTCTTGTTGTTTTGAGTTAGTTTTGAGTCTATAAAGTCTAGTTTAGTGTTTTTGAGTCTTATTTGTGTTGATTAGCATCCCCAGTTAATCCCCGGTCTAGAACGATCCCTACTAGCTTAATACTACAATTGTCATCAATAGGGTTTAATTTGTGTGTCAACTTAATTCTCAAATCAGCAGCCTGCACATTGAATCAACCCGGCAGAAGGAGTCCGAGTTGAAACCAAGAGCTCAAGAAGCTTCAACAACATATGGACGCATCAGTCGCCAAAGAGCAAAGCCTCGCCATACAAGGCCATCAAATCACCACCACCAATCAAGTCTCATTTTCCTTGCTAAGAAGTTCCCTAGCCCAGTTCGAGATCAAAGCTGTGGAAAGTCAACAAGATCATCTCTCCATAACCAGATTTGCGTTCTTAAACACTACTCTGTCTGGTTTTTACTTTGCCATACTTGTCATATTTATTCGTTGTTTGTTTGTTTGCTTGTTTTCGTGTGAGTTTATGCCTAAAACATTGAGGACAATGTTTGATTTAAGTGTGGGGGGTAACCAAGTTGTTTTGCATGAAATTCGTGGGAGTTTATCACCCATTACTGCTAGTGTTGTTCCTTACTGTTTTTAAGTGTTTTTATGCTGTTTTGGAGTGTTTTAGTGTGTTTTGACATAAAAATCCGAAAATCTCATAAAATTTTGAAACAATTGTTTTGAAAAACCCAAAAAGAGTTGTTTTTTGTGTGTGTTTGTTTGTGTCTTAGGGTACCTTCCAACACAATGATGAGGATTCGGTTTTTAATTGCATGACTGTTAAAGAGAATAATAAACATGGATGAAAGTTTGATTTACTATTTGGTGTATGCTTGGTTGTGGTTATAATTTACGAATTCACATGCAATCTTGGTTGTGGTTATAATTTACGAATTCACATGCAATCATAAAGGAAAAATCAGTTTTTTTTTTGTAACATGCTTGAAAGAAGGAACTCAAACTAACGTTACATCCTTGAGAGACTTGTGCCTTAACGTTTATTTGGAGAGTTATTAATCTGTGCAATTTTTTTGTTTTCTAAAGTCGTTGCATAATCTCATTATTATTTGCTTGGTTGCTACTTAGAAGGCGTTTCATCATTTAGTTCCAAATGCTAGAACTCATGCCTATTTCATTCAAAGCATGTTATTGATTTGCATAACACATATTCAAGATGAAGTTGTTTAGTGAGCCAAAGGCCAAAAAGCCTATCCCGTTCATTATGTGTTTAAGTTTAACCCCGTTGAGCCTTGTGTTGCCTATGTTCTTTGTTACCCACACTATCCTCACCTAGCCTAGATTAGGACCATCCATACCCTTGTTCTTGAAGCATAGTAAAGCATAATTTAGAAGGAATTCCTTTTGTTGAACTCTTGCAGAAAAACAAGTGTGGGGGAAGTGATTCTTGTGTGTGTGTGTGTGCCAAAGTCCTTCATAAGGCACTGGTAGAAAAGGAAAAGAAAAAGAAAAATTCGTGGAAAATAGAATGAAAAGAAGAAAAGTTGTGAAAAGAGTTGAAAAATTTATGAGAAAGAGCTCTAAAGTGTTGTTTGTTGAAGAAAGGGTCCAAAGCATTGAATTCGATCATAAGTGTTGCATGAATCTTCCCTTTGTGTTTAAATGTTGATTTTTTCATTCTAAAGTAAATTCCAAGTGTCGATTCCATTACTTTGCTTGCTATCGCTTTAAGAACGTTTGTTATTCCTATCCTTTCTTTGTTAGCCATTACCCCAAGCCCTGTTACAACCCTTGACTTCAATCTTGAGTGTTGTGTATTTCAATTTGTGGAGTTTGAAATTGATATGAGCATATGGTGTCACTGGTTCTCGCATCTAAGTAGTAGCATTCCATTCATGAGATCATATATATACATGAATTAATAATACCAGAAATTGCTTCTTTGTTGAAAAACATATGTGAGTACTAGTTTCATGTTTACATCAATCTTCTCACATATACCTAGTATAGGGAGTGTAGTCATAAATTCTTGTGTGAAAATAAGAGTGTATCTAGTAAGGAATTGAGGAAATTCTCTAAGGCATGTTACAATATTCAAAATGCTGTTTTAATTGATTAAATGTGAGCTAGTGAATGGTGACTATGATTAAGTATGCTTGAGGGTAAGGAATGCTTAATTCTATGTAAGTGGTGATCTTTGGCATGTCATGTTTCATTGAAAATCCCTGAGGCAAATGTTGGAAGGTTAGGTTGTGTTTGGTTTGTTTTGTTTCATTTTGTTTCTTTTGTTTTGCTCGAGGACTAGCAAAAGCTAAGTGTGGGGGAATTTGATAGGAGCATATTTATGCGACTTAGTTAGCTTGTTCTTGTGCATTTGTGTTGTTATTTCTTAGTTAATTATGTATTTTAAGCTATTTTCGTGTGTTTGTAGGTCATAATAACAAAGTTGGCAAGAAAGTGCATTTTGGAGCATTTTTGGGCCAAGATTGGATAGTGCAAGCATGGAGACATGAGGATGGACGTTTTTGAAGATTAGATGGCTAGAAATCAGCATGTGTGTGTGCAAGTGTGTTGACTTACAACTACAAACATCCATCCACTACACCCATTACATCCACTCATTACCAAACATCCACCCATTACACCCATTACATCCACTCATTACCAAACACTCATCCACTACACCCATTACATCCACTCATTACCAAACATCCACCAACAACACCCATTACATCCACTCATTACCACAACACTCACCCACTACACTCATTACATCCACTCATTACCAAACACTCATCCACTACACCCATTACATCCACTCATTACCAAACATCCACCCACTACACCCATTACATCCACTCATTACCACAACACTCACTGATGCGTAAAATAACTAAACACACAAATTAAACCCTCTTTTGACAATTGTAGTAAAGTATGTAAGTAGGGATCGTTCTGGACCGGGGATTAGGAGGGATTGCTAAACACTTGAAAACTGACTTAGAAACGTAAAAACAAAGTTTAAAACACTAAATTAGACTCAAACAATGCAAAACTAAAGTTTTAAAACACTAAAACAAACCAAAAACTCAAAACAGCAACCAAAAGACTCAAAACTGCCTTAAAAACACTTTCTAGGCAGTTTTGAGCACAAAGCACCAAATTGGACGAATTTGGGTTTTAACTTGTACCAAAACACTTAAAAACATAAACCAAAACACTTTCTAACTAATCTAGGACTTCAAAATAAAGGGGGATTTGATTTGGACGAAAATAAACTAACAAAACAGATTGCAAAGTAAAAACAGATTTGAAAACAATTTTGGGGTTTTAAATGGATGATGGATTAGTTAGAGGCTCTTTCTCCACACATGACAAGTATGCAAACGACTCGATTTCCAGTTATTCCTTCATTGAATTATGAATGACAATGCCCCAAATTAACCGTGACATCACTAGTTAATTCTCAAGTTTTCCTTGTGTTATCGGATTGGATGACATCATTCGACAACCCGAAGCATTCCTCAAAAGTTCCCTACATGACATCATAATAAAGATACAATCAAAGATCATTACGTTCAATGAAAACTATAAGCATTGACAAAGCACTTGCAACTATGACATCATGTCACTCATGCTAGGAATTGAACTTAACGCGATCGTGACTAGCGACCTTCACTACATATGAATATAAGTGTGTGACGATTATGTGAAACAACCTTATATTCTAGCATCATATTCATGCAAGCCAATTAAGCCAATTACATTCACGATTCAAGAATTCATAACTGGAATTTATCAAATCAAATTGCACACATAGTCATGGCTTCGAAATCACCCCTAACCAATAGGGGTTTAGCCACTCATGTTCATAGCAAAACGAAAGGAAAAGAAATTAAACATTGAAATCATAAAACGAATTACACCTAGAATGCACCAACGATGAAGCTTGAGCATCCAAGAGTCCTTCCTTCTTTCTCCTTGCTGCAACGCACAAGTGGTTGGGTTTTGGGGATTATGGATGGTGTAGAAGTATGGATTGAGGGTTAGGATGAGTGTATGGGGCGGCTAGGGATGTTTTTAGGAGAAACTAGGGTGAATGGTGAAGTATGGATGTGTTTAGGAGTGGTGGATGATTTCTGGCGTGAATGGCTAGTTTGTGGCTGCCAAAGAGAGTTTATTTAAAGGGATTTCAGGAATTAAAAACCCTAACTTATTTAGGTAAACAGAAATTAAGTCTAAGGTTTCTAGAATTAGGAAACAAAATCAGAAACTTAAGGGAAATTAGCTAAAAGGTGCGGCTAGGGTATGAAACACAAAAGGAATGTGTTTAAATTCAGAAAATAGGAAAGATTCACTCTCCCTTGCACGGCAAGGAAGAGGAAAGGTCAAGGGAATGCGGCTGTGATGTAGGAAAGGTTTTGGGAAAGGTTTGATGTCCTAAAACTAAAGGGGAAGTGGATTCCTTGTGCGGCAAGGTAAGGAACTTGGTGGGAAAGGTGCGGCTGAATCCTAAGGACTAAGGGAAAGGGTTTTTCAAAGTCCTAAGGGAAAAGGAAATGTTTTTACATGGTTTAAGGATAGGGAAACATAGCAAGGGGATTTGTTGCAACAAGGGAGACAAGGAGGGAACACAAAGGGGACAAGGCGCCACCTTTGTAGGTATGCTTCAATTTCTGTCTTTCTTTGTCTTCCAAGCTTCCAAACTGATTTCTTATGTCTTCTAACACCTTTCTAGCCTCATTTGATCTTCAATTTCGTCCATTCTCCTTGCTCCATGCATATGCAATCCATTACAAGCCCATTTTTGCTCCTAAAAGCTCCAAAATGCACCTTTTTGCATACTTTGACCATAAAACCTGAAATTGCACGAAAATGACTTTAAACACTAAACTATCTAAGGAAAAACAACATAAATGCATGAGAACAAGCCAATTAAGTCGCATAAAAATGCTCCTATCAAATTCCCCCACACTTAGCTTTTGCTAGTCCTCGAGCAAAACAAAGAAATAAAATGAAACAAAACAAACAAAACACAACCTAAACCTTCCAACAATTGTCTCAGGGATTTCCAATGAACATGACATGTTAAAAATCGTTATCCCCACAGATTTGAGTCATCTCTACACTTAAGCACATATTTAATCATAGTCACTACTTTACTTGTTCACAATTTATCAATTAAAACAATGTTTTGAATGTAGTAACATGCCTTAGAGAATTCACTCAATTCCTTACAAGATATGCACTCAATTTTCACTCAGATTTTCTAACTACACACCCTATACTAGTTATATGTGAGAAGATTGATGTAGATATGAAAACGAACGCTCACATATATGTATCACAAAGAAAGCATTTTCTGGAGTTATTAAGCATGTTTAGATATGATCTCATGAATAGAATGCTACCACTTAGATGCGAGAACCAGTGACACCATATGCTCAAACCAATTTCAAACTCCACAAATTGAAATGCACAACACTCAAGATAGAGTCAAGGGTTGTAACGGGGCTTGGGGTATTGGTTAACAAAGGAAGGATAAGGATAACAAGTGTTCTTAAAGCCATAGCAAGCAAAGTAATGATATTGACACTTAGAATTCACTTTTAAAATGCAGAAATCAACTTTTAACACAAAGGGAAGATTTAAGCTACACTTAGGGCCGAATTCAATTTTTTTTGGACCCTTCCTTCAACAAACAATACTTTAGAACTCTTTTTTACATCTTTTCAACTCTTTTTTTTTTTTTTATACTTTTCACACTTTTTTTTTTTTTTCTTCTTTCAATGCTGTGCCTATGGCACATTAACTCACATTAGAATCCATTCCCCCACACTTGTTTTATGCAATACATTAATCAAAAGGAATTCAATTTGAGTCATGCTTTACTATGCTTCAAGAACAAGGGTATGGATGGTCCTAATCTAGGCTACGTGAGGATAACGTGGGTTAACAAAGAAAATGCTAAACAAGGCTCAATGGGGTTAAAACTTACAAAACATAATGACATAGGGGATTCACGGCTTTTTGGTTATGGTGGTGGTCACTACACAACTTTATCTTGAATATGTGTTATGCAAATCAATAACATGCTTTGAATGAAATGGGCATGAGTTCTAGCATTTGGAACTAAGTGATGACACGCCTTCTAAGTAATAACCAAGCAAAGAATAATGAGATCATGCAACGACTTTAGAAAACAATAATGCACAGATTTTAACTCTCCAAATAAACGTTTAAGCTCAAGTCTCACAAGGTTGTAGCGTTTGTTTGAGTTCCTTCCTTCAAGCATGTTACAAAAACTGATTTTTCCTTTATGATTGCATGTGAATTCATAAGTTATAACCACAACCAAGCATAAACAAAGAGTAAATCAAACTTTCATCCATGTTAATCACTCTCTTTAACAGCCATGCAATTACAAACCGAATCCTCATCATTGTGTTGGAAGGTACCCTAAGACACAAACACACAAAAAGACTCAAAACACTCTTTTTAGGCTTTTCAAAACACTTTTTTCAAATTTTTAGGCTCTTCTTAAGTCAAAACATACTGAAACACACCAAAACTGCTTAAAAACACTTAAAAACAGCAAGGAACAACACTTGAAAATATGGGTGATAAAATCCCACGAATTTGCATCAAAACACTTTGGTTACCCCCCCACACTTAAATCAAACATTGTCCTCAATGTTTCAAGCATAAAATCACACCAAACAAAAGAACACACACAAACAGCAACTAAAACAACTAAATCGGCAGATTCGAAAGAAACAACAAAGAGAAGAGTTTAGGAACGCAAATCTGGAATTGGAGTGATTCCTTGGTCTTCCTTTGTTGAATTGCATGGGTTGCCTCCCAAGTAGCGCTTTCTTTAACGTCTTGAAGCCGGACGAAGAACACAATCATGCCCCATTGGAGCCCACGACATGGAGTGGGAGCTCCTCCACAACCTGCCCCACGGCACTCTCATAGTATGGCTTCAATCGATGTCCGTTAACCTTGAATTCCACTCCATTCCTTAAGCTTTGGACTTGAACTGCACCATGTGGAAAAACATTAGTAACAACAAAAGGTCCAATCCACTTAGAACGTAACTTACCAGGAAATAAACGTAAGCGAGAATTAAAAAGTAAAACTTTCTGCCCAATTGAAAAGGTTTTGCCCCGAATCATCTTGTCATGAAACGCCTTTGTTTTCTCCTTGTAGATTCGGGCATTCTCATATTCTTCATTCCAGCAGCATCTAAGTCCAAATTGAATATTTTCACGGGCCAATGTGCCTTGTGCTCAAGTTCCACGGGTAAGTGACAAGGCTTGCCATAAACTAGCCGAAATGGAGACATCCCTAGGGGTGTCTTGTAGGCAGTGCGATACGCCCATAGTGCATCGTCTAAATGAAGGAAATTTTGTGAAAAACATGTTTATTTGAGCAACATCAATAGCATGCAATTAACAAATTAAAGGCGGAATCATGCTTGCATGCACTCAAAAACAAAACATCAACCATGAAATTCAAAGCCTAGTAGATTGGTGAACCTTGACTCAACTTTTAAATCAACATTTATTAGTTGAGAAATATTTACCTTTGTAGATTCCTCTTTGCATATGCAAAGGATAATCACCCAAGAGATAGGGCCTTCATTCCTTGCTTCTTAGCTCCATGGATTTGGTTGAATGAAATAGATTCTCCAAGTTCCCAAAATAAAGAACCTCTAAAGATTCTACACCAAGGTTGGATTGGAGAGGAAATGAGTGACCTTGAGGAAGTAGAATTGCTAGACAATATCCCCCAAGGTGGTTGGCCTCTTAGAGAGAAATGGAAGCTTTGTGTTCTCACCAATTTTCTCTAAAATCAACAACTTATGAATTTTAGGTTATAAAGTTCTTTATATAGTCACTTCTTTAAATGACCTAAAGAACCAAAAAACCCTAATTCAACACTAAATGGATTTGGGCTTTTGGGCCTTTGTGAATCTTTATTCATTAAGTTGTCATACAACTTAAGTCAATGGGCTTTGACGTTCGAAGCCCATTGGGCCTTAAGGTCCAAAACTATCCCGAGGTCTTTTAACGAACTTATTCGTTTGATTAATTAACATATTAATTAATCCTTGCCATAAATAATTAAACCATTTAATTATTCTTATTCATCTCCTTTGTTTCTTCAATCTCCACCTTACATGGTGTACGATACATTAGGTTCCTTTTAGCGAGGCAGTGGGCGATTAAAACCATTTTACATCGATTGTGAATTGAAACTTACTTTCAATTCTCCCTTTAGTGATTACACACGTTTAGGGCTTCCACAAACCATGAGTGACACCTAGCAGCATATCATGGCTACCCAAGCTAATCAGAAGAGGTAGAGAACCTATTCAGTTTAGGATTACAAATGCAATACGGTCTTTCTCTAATCTAATACTCTTGACCACATTGTTTGGTTTGATAGTTTATTTATTCATGTCTACTATCCAATGTGATTCGTTTGCTTATATGATTACTTTGAATGTGATTTGGAACGCATTCCCAAATCTCATTCATACTCTGGCCAGAGATTTTAATCATATCATAGAGTATTCTCCCTCAAACCATTTTGAAGGTTAGAGATCCCTTGTTGCACATTCACTTGTCTCCATGACTAAGTGGCTTAACCCCAATGATGTCGTGGACACCCCGATGGGGTGACTTTGACATAATCAAAGATCAAGGACTTAACCACAAGACAACAACTGTGATGCCTCAGGTCAAAGGACTAATTTGCATTATCCCAACCATGAGTTCTCATGTGACATGAGTATGAGAACTCCTCGTTGATCGTGTTCAGTGGACTCATTCTCTATTGAGCACCTACGTACTTGTCTTGATGTCACACACACCAATGACTCGAGACTAGTCACTCTCCCTGAGAGAAGACATAGCACGTACTGATCTTATCGGACTGTCAATGCCCAATTGGCAATCCTATGATCAGGAACGTTTATGATGTGTCTACGAAAGAATGGTCTCATTAATCTAACTTCATTAGATTGCATTCTCCCAATCACATATTCCTTGGACTTTATCGTTTAAGCATATAACATTTATATGAGACGCCTCAAACAATAATGTTTGCCTTTTATATGTAAACTAGATTAGTTTAACATGTGAAATGTCCGTAAAGTATCATCATATGATTGGCTTTAGGGTACATTTCCAACAATCTTCCACTTGCACTAGAGCCAATCAACTTGTTCATCTGTTATGATTCCTCTTCTGTAGTCATTTCATAAATGGCTGAGTAGTAGGCCTAGGCAATGGATATCTATATGTTATCTATAGAAGCAACCTTGAGAATATCGACGTCACCATTATACATGATTCCCAATCATGTGGTTCAGTTCTCTCATATGAGTTCGGATCTTGATGAGACCTTGATTCCTTGGCTTGAGCTATCGCCCCATTAGTGTCATACACTTTCTGGTTGGAACCGAATAGAGAGTTCATAAATGAACTTTCCCATCCAAACAACATTGTTGTAAACTTCTATATGGCAATATATTTTGCATTCATAATGGAACACACTAAAGTCATTACTTTAATGTTTCCATCCAAATATCTCTTTAGTCATAATAAAGAGATATCTGTTTATCTCTTCATTCATAAATGAAGAAACATCCAATGATGGATTAGATTCACAATCTAATACATTTACGCTTCCATTACGTTACTCTAATTCTTCCTTATTCTTCGAGGAACCTATCCTTTAGTATTTCTTAAATACTTAAGGATTCACTTGACAGTTGCCATGGTTCTGATCCTGGGCTTGCATTGATATCGCCTTGTACCTTTCTAGGTACAACTCATATCAATGTTTTTCATACAATATGAAATACATAAATTACCTTTGTGCGTATGCATAAAGGATTCGATCTACGCATTATTTCTTTGGGAGTCAAAGGGTACGTTCCCTTTGAGAAGAGCTACCTCCTAGTCTCACTAGAGTTGTTCTTCTTATTGAAGTTTATCATCATATGAGAAACTTTCTAGCATCATTTTGTCTATTATTAGGGCATGATATAATCCAATTATATCCTAAAATCTATCATTATAGATTTCCATCCCATGTAAATAGACTTTGTCTCCCATATACATTCTATCGTTATAGAAAGTTTAAAGTCATAACTTTAACGAAGAAGTGTTATTTTCATTTCCAAAATTAATATATCATATATGTGCATATATATATTGAATTTTAGGAACATGATTAACTCCCACTAATCTTTTGTAAACCTAGTAAACAAAAGATTCATTTACATCTTTATGAGAAATCAAACAATTTGATCTTTCCCTCATAAGACGCTTATGGCTCCCACTAGCTTGCTAAGATCCATGATGGATGGATCTCTACAACTTACATGTTTTGTGATTCATAGTTTTAGACATATATTATTAAGACTATCTTAATAATGGTTTCGGAAACCTATATCATGTCCAAACATTGAATCACTATTTAGTTGTAGCTAGCAATCTTCGAATTAATTGAAACTAAGACTACGTCAAAGATGGTTCCTTCAAAGTCAACCATTCTCTTTGATTGTAGTCATCTTAAGCTACCAATTAGCTATGAAGGTTTCATTATTTCGGGTCAAATGGTACTTTACCATTTCTTTGAGTATATATTGTATATACACTCAATGTAGTCATAAAGTTCAAACCATTCAACTGAAACGGTTTATAAATCCTTCTTGACTACCTTGGAGCTTGTGGTATAGGAACTAGGTTGTTATATTTGTTGATTATCATCTTGTCTCTCAAAGAACCCATTCTTTTGAGTTCTATTCCTAGTTCATTTGCTCTAAGGCAAATCTCATTGTAGGATTACAATGAACTACTCAACAAACAACATTTGTTGGTTGGTTTATAGAAGTGATATCCAAATGTTAATTTAAGGATACCTACAAGATAATTTTTTAAACAAATATTGCTCATTAGCACGCACCCCAAATCTTAACACAATTAAGATTTGTCTTTCTTTCCAACTACATCCTATGGAGTTATGAAAATTTTGGAAGATCTTCTAATTGACAATCATATTGTCTTAGAAGCATATATATCCTATATATGGGTAATTGATAATATCCAACGAACTAAATCTTATTCAAGTTCGTTCTTCTCCTAATGGAGAAAAATCATTAACTTATGATGCTAATTTCCTTGATATCTTTCAAGGAAACTCATCTAAAGTGTTACCTTTCCTTGGATCAAATCTAAGGAGGTAAGTACTTTAGACGTCTTACTCATCAACTTACATTTCTTGAATTCTTTGAAACCTTTTGCAAAGTATTCGGACTTGTGTTTATTCATAATAAACTATAGTCCAACCGAGAGTGATCTTCGGTGAATGTCATACAACATGAGTAGTATTATGTTGTGGACAAGTGCCACTAACATCTAAGTGAATTAACCCCAACAACTTTGTGATTCTTTATTCTTTCCAAAAGAATAAAGATTCGAACATTTCGCCTCTATACAATTTTGACAAGAAGGTATTGGATCCGGATCTAACGATCCAAAGCATCCATCTATGACCAACTCGTAATTTATGTTTTAGAGGTATCACAACTCAGTTGGGATTAGTCACTATCTTGCAACCTTTTTGGGTTTTAAGCATCATTATATTCTAAACAGTTAACGCTACCATATCATCTCTACTATAGAGACAATCAATTAGATTACTATAATCCAATCATTGATTAATAAAGAACAATGTTTTGTCAAACAAAACATTCATCCATCTGTACTATAGTGACGGAATTAAGTTCCTTAAAATTGGAATGTAAAGACAATCTTTGGGTTTTCCAATTTCTTTGGTAGTTCATATGAGGAAGTTAGTACCATTTGCTTTCGCAGAGATCTATATTTTATTCACGTTCCGAATGTGAAATACTTTCTCTTCTCTCATTAATCTTCTACTTCTTATTAGCCACACTTTTACAACGATTGTAAAACATAGTTACTAATACGGAATCAAGCATTCAAGTTGAAGAACCAACTGTTTTGAACTATTCAAGAACAATTTACAACACCTTCGAAAGGTGTGTTCTTGACACTTGCAAGACATTTCTTGCAAATACCCCTTCCAATGTCCATCATTTCATAAAGAAAGTTTGTTCCCTTGGAGTTAATTTTATCTTCTTCATTTGACTTCTCCTTTGACTACAATAGTCATGGTCCCTAAACTCCCACTATCTCTCTTGAAACATTGAGGACAATGTTTGACTTAAGTGTGGGGGGGTAACTAAGTGTTTTTTATGCAAATTCGTGGGATTGTATCACCCTTAACTTGAAGACTTGTTCCTTGCTGTTTTTAAGTGGTTTTGAGCAGTTTTGGTGTATTTTAGTGTGTTTTGATGCAAAAATCCGAAAATCACATAAAAATTTGAAAAATAGTTTTAAAAAACCCAAAAATAGTTGTTTTTGTGTGTTTGTTTGTGTCTTAGGGTACCTTCCAACACAATGATGAGGATTCGGTTTGTAATTACATGGCTGTTAAAGAGAGTGATTAACATGGATGAAAGTTTGATTTACTCTTTGTTTATGCTTAGTTGTGGTTATAACTTATGAATTCACATGCAATCATAAAAGAAAAAAATCAGTTTTTGTAACATGCTTGAAGGAAGGAACTCAAACCAACGCTACAACCTTGTGAGACTTGAGCCGAAACGTTTATTTGGAGAGTTAAAATCTGTGCATTCTTTGTTTTCTAAAGTCGTTGCATGATCTCATTATTCTTTGCTTGGTTGCTACTTAGAAGGCGTTTCATCATTTAGTTCCAAATGCTAGAACTCATGCCCATTTCATTCAAAGCATGTTATTGAGTTGCATAACACACATTCAAGATGAAGTTGTGTAGTGACCACCACCTTAGCCAAAAAGCCGTGTGCCCTATGTCATTGTGATTTGTAGGTTTTAACCCCATTGAGCCTTGTTAGCCTTCGTTATTTGTTAACCCATGTTTTCCTCACCTAGCCTAGTTTAGGACCATCCATACCCTTGTTCGTAAAGCATAGTAAAGCATGATTCGAAGTGAATTCCTTTTGATCTATGTTAGCAGAAAACAAGTGTGGGGGAAGTATTTTTCATGAGGAATTGTGTGCCATAGGCACGGCAAAGAAAAGAAAAGAAAAAAAAAATTCGTGGAAAAAGAAAAAAAAATGAAAAAAAAAAGTATGAAAAGTATGAGAAAAAAAAGAGTTGAAAAGTTGAGAAAAAGAGTTACAAAGTATTGTTTGTTGAAGTAAGGGTCCAAAACAATGAATTTGACCCTAAGAAGTTGTTTAAGTCTCCCCCTTGTGTGTTAAAGTTAATTTCTGCAATCTAAGTGAATTCTAAGTCTCAATTTCATTACTTTGCTTACTATCGCTTGAAGAACGTTTGTTTTCCTTATCCTTTCCTTGTTAACCAACACCCCAAGCCCCATTACAACCCTTAACTTCTATCTTGAGTGTTATGTGTTTCAATTTGTGGAGTTTGAATTTGGTATGAGCATATGGTGTCACTGGTTCTCGCATCTAAGTAGTAGCATTCCATTCATGAGATCATATCTAAACATGCTTCTTAACTCTAGAAATAGCGTTCTTTGTTATACATATATGTGAGCATTCGTTTTCATATTTACATCAATCTTCTCACATATAACTAGTATAGGGTGTGTAGTTAGAAAATATGAGTGAAAATAGAGTGCATATCTTGTAAGGAATTGAGGGATTCTCTAAGGCATGTTACTACATTCAAAATCATCGTTTTAAATGGTTAAATGTGAACTAGTAAGTGGTGACTATGATTAAGTATATGCTTAAGTGTGAAGATGACTAAAATCTGTGGGAGTGATGATTTTTAACATGTCATGTGCATTGGAAATCCCTGAGGCAAATGTTGGAAGGTTTAGATTGTGTTTTTGTTTTGTTTCTTTGTTTTGCTCGAGGACTAGCAAAAGCTAAGTGTGGGGGAATTTGATAGGAGCATATTTATGCGCCTTAGTTAGCTAGTTCTTATGCATTTTCGTTATGTTTTCTTAGTTTAAAGTAGTCTTTTAAGCTAGTTTCATGTGTTTTCAGGTTTAAAGGGCACATTACATAAAATGATGCATTTTGGAGCTTTTTGGAGCAAATGTGAGCTTAGATTGAAAAGTACATGCTTGGAGCACAAGGAATGGACAAGTTTGAAGGTCAAATGAGCTTAAGAAATGAAGAAATGAAAGTGAAGAACAAAGAATTCAGAATTGGAAACCAAAGTTTCTAAAGTTGGAAGTTTCTATTCTTGGAGGTTTCCATTTTCGAGAGTTTCTATTATTGGCTTTGGGCTTTTGGATGACCTAACCCTAGCCGCACCTAGGCCTCTAGAATATCTGATTTCCTTGCCTTGCAAGGCATTCTAGAAGGCCCATCTCTAAACCCTAACCCTAGCCGCACCTTAGGCCTTATTCCCACTAAAAATCTGATTGTTTTAACCTAATTTCTGGTGGATTTGGGCTTCTAGAAACCCTAATCTGATTACCCTAGGGTTTTGGATGCCTATATATACTCATTATAACCCCTAGATCAGATCATCATCTCCCATACACAATCATTCACGCCAGAAATCTGCCCTTGATTTCTGCCGCACCTTCCCATCACCAAAGTCCCAAAATTCTGCCCAAAATCATCCCTAGCCGTACCCCCATCAACCCTAAACCTTCCCATACCATTCCCCATCCATTCTACACCACAAATAACCCCAAAAACCTATTCTAAAGTTCTCTGCCGCAGCAAGGAGCAAGGAGAATTCGTTGATGAGCTTGCTGCCAAGTTGGAGCGTTCTAGGTGTTTTCTTTCTTTGGATTTTAATTTCTAAATTTATGTATCTTTGCTTTGCGAGTATGAGGAACTAAACCCCCTTAGTTGGGGGGTAATTCGAAACCATGTACATGCTTGCAATATGATTTGATTAAATTCAGTTGTTATTTCATAAGTTGTGGATTCAATTCGTTTATCTATTTGATTGATAACTTATTTGTGTATGTTGATTGAGAGTGCACGCTTAGTTTTCATGCATGAATATGATGCTAGATTATGAGGGAGTTTCACCTAATAGTTACAATCTTATAATCACAAGTAGTGAAGGTCGCTTGAAAACGATCGCGTTGAATGAATTCTTGGCATAAGTTTCATGCAATTCATAGTAACGAATGCTTCGTCAATGCTTATGTTTTTCATAGAACTTAATGATTCTTGCTTGTATCTCTATTATGCAATTCATGTAGGGAACTTGTAGGGAATGTTTTGGGTTGTCGTATGCAATCATCCAATCTAATAACTTGTGGAAAAACTGAAAGTTAATTAGTGCAATTCACGGTTAATTTGGGGCATTGAGTATCCATAGTTTATCGAAGAACAACTGAAAATCGTTTTGTTTGCAAGTGTGACATGTGTGGAGAAGAACCTCCTAACTAGCCTTTTATCCATCCTTTTCATCCAAAAACGTTTTACAATCTGTTTAGTTTTAAGTTTCTGTTTTGTTTTCAATTTTCGTCCAAAACAAATCCCCCTTTATTTTGAAGTCTTAGATTAGTTAGAAAGTGTTTTGATTTGTGTTTCTAAGTGTTTTGATTCAAGTTTTCACCCAAATTCGTCCAAGTTCTTGTTAGGTTCTCAAAACTGCCCAGAAAGTGGTTTTTAGGCAGTTTTGAGTCATTAGGTTGCTGTTTTGAGTTTTAGGTTTGTTTAAGTGTTTTAACCTTTAGTTTTGCACTCTTTGAGTCTAGTTTAGTGTTTTAAACTTTGTTTTTGAGTCTTTAAGTCAGTTTCCAAGTGTTTAGCAATCCCTCCTAATCCCCGGTCTAGAACGATCCCTACTTACATCTTTACTACAACTTGACAAAAAGAGGGTTTAATTTGTGTGCTTATCTATTTCGCATCAAATTTTTGGCGCCGTTGCCGGGGATTAGCAACTTTGCTAATCCCTTGGTTCTTTTCTTTTCGTTTAGTTTGTTTTTATTTTTGTTTTTGTTTCTGACTTAGTTTTGTTTTCCTTGTTTTGTGTTACTTTTGATATTTGATTTAGTTCTCTTTCTTTGATTTTAGGTACTAGAGAAGTAAGACATGGATTGTGCTAGCATTCAAGCTCAATTGGCAAATCTTACTTCTCAATTGTCACAGATTGCCGGAAGGACCACAATGCAAAGTGTCCCTACATTTGGTGTGTCCTATAGGCAAGGATATCAAACTCATCAACATCCTCAATTCACTGTGAACGAAGATGCGTGGGGTTATCAAGGCTATGATCAACCAAGCAACAACATGTTTTCCAACACTTACAATTCGGCTTGGAGAGATCATTCAAATTATATGTGGGGGGAACCTCAACAATTCCAACAAGATGGATATTGGCAGCAAGAGGAGGAGTTCTATTCAAGCCCTATGCAATATGCTCAATCAAACTCAGGTTCGTCAATAGATTATAATCAAATTCTGAATGAATTAAATTGTTTGGTGCAGGGCTCACAAAATCAAGCCAAGGAGGCTCAACACGATGCATATTGGCAGCCATATGAGGAGTTCTACACCACGCCTATGCAGCCACCACCGCATACCCCACAACAATTCCAATCAAATTCAAGTATGTCCATGGGTAGTGATCAAATTCTTCAATTACTAACCTCTTTGACGCAGGACCAACAAAATCAAGACAAAAAGTTGGATAAATTGAAGAGTCAAATGGGAGAGATTATGGAATTCATGGTACAAATTCAAGAGCAAAGTGAACTCTCCAACTCAACTGTTGAAAATTCGAAGGAAGATTTTGAAATCCATGATGCTATCACTTTGGGAAGTGCTATGGAGGTTGTAGCTGGCCTAAAAACGTCCAAACATAGCCTAGAAGTGGATGAGGAGCTGCTGATTGAGGAGGAGGAAGCAAACATACACACGGCAAGGGTAGAACAACCCTTGCCGCAACCCCTTATGCCCTCTAACCCACCCACCACAAGTAAGGACGTCCCAATTTCATTTCATTCTAATGTTATTCCTCCGAATGTCCCTTTTCCTCGCAGGTTTTTAATTCCCAAAAAAGAAGAGAGTGAACAAGACATCGTGGAAGCCTTCCCAAAGGTGCAAAATGATATTCCAATTCTTGGTGAAACAAAGCAAGTTCTCGATTGTGTTCAATTGTTCAAAGGACTTTGTACACCAAGAAGAATGATTCAAGAGAAAGTAGTGGCCGGAGAACATCAAGAATTCATCAAAGAGGACGTATTTGAAACAACAAAGCCCAAAGAAGTCGAGTTTGATGACACGGGACAAATCACAATCATTGTCGTAAATCTGGCCAAATTAAAAGTCCCTGAAACTTTCAACGCAGTGGTGTTCGTCCTTGAGTTCTTAACGGAGCGAAAAAGTAAGTCATCAACTCCAATTTCCATTACGTTTTATACTTACATGTTGTTAATGATTCAGGCACCCACTCTCGAATTTAAACCATTGCCGGATCACTTCACGTATCACCTTCCATTCAAGGATCAATTCCATGCCGTGGGTTCCAAAGAGGCATGATTGTGTTCTTCGTCCGGCTTCACGACGTTAAAGAAAGCGCTACTTGGGAGGCAACCCATGCATTCAACAAAGGAAGACTTAGGAATCACTCCAATTCCAGATTTGCGTTCTTAAAACCCTTCTCTTTGTTGTTTATTTCGAATCTGCCTATTTTGTTATTTACTTGCTGTTTGTGTGTTTCTTTTTGTTTAGTGTGGTTTTATGCTTGAAACATTGAGGACAATGTTTGATTTAAGTGTGGGGGGGTAACTAAGTGTTTTTGATGCAAATTCGTGGGATTGTATCACCCTTAACTTGAAGACTTGTTCCTTGCTGTTTTTAAGTGTTTTTGAGCAGTTTTGGTGTGTTTTAGTGTGTTTTGATGCAAAAATCCGAAAATCACATAAAAATTTGAAAAATAGTTTTAAAAAACCCAAAAAGAGTTGTTTTTGTGTGTTTGTTTGTGTCTTAGGGTACCTTCCAACACAATGATGAGGATTCAGTTTGTAATTACATGGCTGTTAAAGAGAGTGATTAACATGGATGAAAGTTTGATTTACTCTTTGTTTATGCTTAGTTGTGGTTATAACTTATGAATTCACATGCAATCATAAAAGAAAAAAATCAGTTTTTGTAACATGCTTGAAGGAAGGAACTCAAACCAACGCTACAACCTTGTGAGACTTGAGCCGAAACGTTTATTTGGAGAGTTAAAATCTGTGCATTCTTTGTTTTCTAAAGTCGTTGCATGATCTCATTATTCTTTGCTTGGTTGCTACTTAGAAGGCGTTTCATCATTTAGTTCCAAATGCTAGAACTCATGCCCATTTCATTCAAAGCATGTTATTGAGTTGCATAACACACATTCAAGATGAAGTTGTGTAGTGACCACCACCTTAGCCAAAAAGCCGTGTGCCCTATGTCATTGTGATTTGTAGGTTTTAACCCCATTGAGCCTTGTTAGCCTTCGTTATTTGTTAACCCATGTTTTCCTCACCTAGCCTAGTTTAGGACCATCCATACCCTTGTTCGTAAAGCATAGTAAAGCATGATTCAAAGTGAAGTCCTTTTGATCTATGTTAGCAGAAAACAAGTGTGGGGGAAGTATTTTTCATGAGGAATTGTGTGCCATAGGCACGGCAAAGAAAAGAAAAGAAAAAAAAATTCGTGGAAAAAGAAAAAAAAATGAAGAAAAAAAGTATGAAAAGTATGAGAAAAAAAAGAGTTGAAAAGTTGAGAAAAAGAGTTACAAAGTATTGTTTGTTGAAGTAAGGGTCCAAAACAATGAATTTGACCCTAAGAAGTTGTTTAAGTCTCCCCCTTGTGTGTTAAAGTTAATTTCTGCAATCTAAGTGAATTCTAAGTCTCAATTTCATTACTTTGCTTACTATCGCTTGAAGAACGTTTGTTTTCCTTATCCTTTCCTTGTTAACCAACACCCCAAGCCCCATTACAACCCTTAACTTCTATCTTGAGTGTGATGTGTTTCAATTTATGGAGTTTGAATTTGGTATGAGCATATAGTGTCACTGGTTCTCGCATCTAAGTAGTAGCATTCCATTCATGAGATCATATCTAAACATGCTTCTTAACTCTAGAAATAGCGTTCTTTGTTATACATATATGTGAGCATTCGTTTTCATATTTACATCAATCTTCTCACATATAACTAGTATAGGGTGTGTAGTTAAAAAATCTGAGTGAAAATAGAGTGCATATCTTGTAAGGAATTGAGGGATTCTCTAAGGCATGTTACTACATTCAAAATCATCGTTTTAAATGGTTAAATGTGAACTAGTAAGTGGTGACTATGATTAAGTATATGCTTAAGTGTGAAGATGACTAAAATCTGTGGGAGTGATGATTTTTAACATGTCATGTGCATTGGAAATCCCTGAGGCAAATGTTGGAAGGTTTAGATTGTGTTTTTGTTTTGTTTCTTTGTTTTGCTCGAGGACTAGCAAAAGCTAAGTGTGGGGGAATTTGATAGGAGCATATTTATGCGCCTTAGTTAGCTAGTTCTTATGCATTTTCGTTATGTTTTCTTAGTTTAAAGTAGTCTTTTAAGCTAGTTTCATGTGTTTTCAGGTTTAAAGGGCACATTACATAAAATGATGCATTTTGGAGCTTTTTGGAGCAAATGTGAGCTTAGATTGAAAAGTACATGCTTGGAGCACAAGGAATGGACAAGTTTGAAGGTCAAATGAGCTTAAGAAATGAAGAAATGAAAGTGAAGAACAAAGAATTCAGAATTGGAAACCAAAGTTTCTAAAGTTGGAAGTTTCTATTCTTGGAGGTTTCCATTTTCGAGAGTTTCTATTATTGGCTTTGGGCTTTTGGATGACCTAACCCTAGCCGCACCTAGGCCTCTAGAATATCTGATTTCCTTGCCTTGCAAGGCATTCTAGAAGGCCCATCTCTAAACCCTAACCCTAGCCGCACCTTAGGCCTTATTCCCACTAAAAATCTGATTGTTTTAACCTAATTTCTGGTGGATTTGGGCTTCTAGAAACCCTAATCTGATTACCCTAGGGTTTTGGATGCCTATATATACTCATTATAACCCCTAGATCAGATCATCATCTCCCATACACAATCATTCACGCCAGAAATCTGCCCTTGATTTCTGCCGCACCTTCCCATCACCAAAGTCCCAAAATTCTGCCCAAAATCATCCCTAGCCGTACCCCCATCAACCCTAAACCTTCCCATACCATTCCCCATCCATTCTACACCACAAATAACCCCAAAAACCTATTCTAAAGTTCTCTGCCGCAGCAAGGAGCAAGGAGAATTCGTTGATGAGCTTGCTGCCAAGTTGGAGCGTTCTAGGTGTTTTCTTTCTTTGGATTTTAATTTCTAAATTTATGTATCTTTGCTTTGCGAGTATGAGGAACTAAACCCCCTTAGTTGGGGGGTAATTCGAAACCATGTACATGCTTGCAATATGATTTGATTAAATTCAGTTGTTATTTCATAAGTTGTGGATTCAATTCGTTTATCTATTTGATTGATAACTTATTTGTGTATGTTGATTGAGAGTGCACGCTTAGTTTTCATGCATGAATATGATGCTAGATTATGAGGGAGTTTCACCTAATAGTTACAATCTTATAATCACAAGTAGTGAAGGTCGCTTGAAAACGATCGCGTTGAATGAATTCTTGGCATAAGTTTCATGCAATTCATAGTAACGAATGCTTCGTCAATGCTTATGTTTTTCATAGAACTTAATGATTCTTGCTTGTATCTCTATTATGCAATTCATGTAGGGAACTTGTAGGGAATGTTTTGGGTTGTCGTATGCAATCATCCAACTAGTTATTACTTGTGGAAAAACTGAAAGTTAATTAGTGCAATTCACGGTTAATTTGGGGCATTGAGTATCCATAGTTTATCGAAGAACAACTGAAAATCGTTTTGTTTGCAAGTGTGACATGTGTGGAGAAGAACCTCCTAACTAGCCTTTTATCCATCCTTTTCATCCAAAAACGTTTTACAATCTGTTTAGTTTTAAGTTTCTGTTTTGTTTTCAATTTTCGTCCAAAACAAATCCCCCTTTATTTTGAAGTCTTAGATTAGTTAGAAAGTGTTTTGATTTGTGTTTCTAAGTGTTTTGATTCAAGTTTTCACCCAAATTCGTCCAAGTTCTTGTTAGGTTCTCAAAACTGCCCAGAAAGTGGTTTTTAGGCAGTTTTGAGTCATTAGGTTGCTGTTTTGAGTTTTAGGTTTGTTTAAGTGTTTTAACCTTTAGTTTTGCATTCTTTGAGTCTAGTTTAGTGTTTTAAACTTTGTTTTTGAGTCTTTAAGTCAGTTTCCAAGTGTTTAGCAATCCCTCCTAATCCCCGGTCTAGAACGATCCCTACTTACATCTTTACTACAACTTGACAAAAAGAGGGTTTAATTTGTGTGCTTATCTATTCGCATCAATGGTCAGTGAAAACAATGACTTTAGTACCAAGTAGATATGATCTAAATTTATCTAAAGCAAATACAACCGCCAAAAGTTCTTTTTCGGTCGTAGAATAATTCAATTGAGCATCATTCAAAGTGCGTGAAGCATAATAAATAACATGTGGCTGTTTATTTTTTCTTTGACCCAAAACAGCTCCAAGTGCATAATCCGATGCATCACACATCAATTCAAAGGGAATGGACCAATCCGGGGGAGTTATGATGGGTGCCGTGGTGAGGAGGTCCTTGAGATGCTTGACTGCCTTCTCACATGCCTCGTTGAACTCAAAGGACACATCCTTTTGTAGGAGACGGCATAGGGGTTGTGCAATCTTGGAAAAGTCCTTGATAAATCGTCTATAGAATCCTGCATGACCAAGAAAAGAACGAACCTCTCTAACCGAAGTAGGAGAGGGTAAGTAGCGTACAAGATCTACTTTAGACTTATCAACTTCAATTCCTTTTTCAGAGATTATATGGCCCAAAACAATACCTTGTTTAACCATAAAGTGGCATTTTTCCCAATTTAAAACAAGGTTTGTTTCAACACAACGTTTCAAGATTAAAGTGAGATTATCCAAGCAATTATCAAATGAATCACCAAAAACACTAAAGTCATCCATGAATATCTCAATGATCCTCTCAACATAATCAGAAAATATGCTTACCATACACCTTTGAAACGTGGCAGGAGCATTGCACAAGCCAAATGGCATGCGTCGATATGCAAACGTTCCAAAAGGACAAGTAAAGGTGGTATTTTCTTGATCGTCCAGGGCAATGACAATTTGATTATAACCGGAATAACCATCAAGAAAACAATAAAAAGAATGACCCGCTAACCTTTCCAACATTTGATCTAGGAACGGCAATGGGAAGTGGTCCTTCCTTGTGGTGGCGTTTATCTTCCTATAATCAATGCATACACGCCAACCGGTTTGAATTCTCATAGGTACAAGCTCATTCTCGGCATTCTCCACAACCGTCACTCCAGATTTCTTAGGCACACATTGGATAGGTGAAACCCAACGACTATCGGAGATGGGATAAATTACCCCACAATCTAGAAGTTTGATTATCTCCTTTTTCACAACTTCCATCATCGGAGGGGTGAGACGGCGTTGAGCCTCTCTAGTTGGTTTGGCCCCCTCCTCAAGAAATATGTGATGCATACAAGTCGTAGGGCTTATACCTTTAATATCGGCCAATGTCCAACCTAGGGCAGATTTGAACTCCTTCAAAACTCGAACGAGTTTCTCCTCTTCTTGTGCCGTGAGGGATGAAGAGATGATGGCAGGTAGTGTCTCATTTTCCCCCAAAAAGATGTACTTCAAATGGCTTGGTAAAGGTTTGAGTTCTAGGATAGGTGCCTGGATTATGGATGGAAGCAATTTATTAGTCGAAATGGGAATGGACTCACAGTTAGGAAACTTACCATCATGTGTAGGCAATGAATCAAGGGCAGCAACCAACTCAATAATTTCCTCACTAGGAGGCACGGCATGGGATGATTCATGTATGCCGTGGGTTACCCTAGAAACTGCCCCTTTGGTTTTGAATTCCATGCCTCTTGTAATGACTTTTTCAAGCGCATCGTCATTCAAATCTTCGAGATATCCCTGCGCCAAAGAGTCAATTATATCAATAGAGAAACATGAATGGTCCTCACTAGGGTACTTAATGGAATCAGAAAGATTAAAATTAACAACTTCCCCATCAAATTCCATGGACAAAGTTCCACTATACACGTCAATCTTCGTCCGGGCCGTTTTCATGAATGGCCTTCCAAGGAGGATGGGCAGCGAAGGAGCATGGTCCGATTCATCCATTTCGAGGACATAGAAATCCGCTGGGAAGACTAAATGATTAACCTGCACAAGAACATCTTCCAAAACTCCCTTTGGATAGGCGTTAGATCTATCGGCCAATTGTATTATTACACCATCATTTTTCAATGCTCCTAAGTTCATAGATGCATAAATGGAGTATGGCATAACATTTATAGAAGCACCTAAATCAAGCATGGCAGATTCAAATCTAGTGTTACCAATGACACAAGGAATGGTAAAACTACCTGGATCTTTGCATTTGGGGGGTAGTTTGCGTTGCAAGATGGCGGACACATTCTCACCTACCTTTACCAGTTCCTTAGTCGACATCCTCTTCCTAGTGGTGCACAACTCCTTCAAAAACTTGGCGTACCTCGGAACTTGCTTGATTGCATCCAACAAAGGTATGTTTACTTGAACTTTCCTAAATGTCTCAAGGATGTCATTTTTAGCTTCCTCCTTCTTTGTTTGCATAAACCTACTAGGAAAAGGAACATTCGAAGGAAAAACATTAGTAGGAACCGAATTTGACACATTCTTACCCTTGTTGGACAAATTTGGCAGATTTGGGGTACTAGAAGCTTGCGGCAAAGGTGGAACCACCCTTACCGTGGGCCAGCTTGCTTCTTCTTCTTCAATTTGCAAGTTTTCATCCTCTTTGAGACCTGATTTTGATGGTGTAGGACCTGTCCCAACTTCTTTTCCACTTCTCAACAATATGGCTTTTGCACTTTCGAACCCGCCCTTTGGATTTGGAATGGTAGAACTAGGAAGTTGGCCTTGGTCTCTAAACTTACCTACAAAATCTGCAATCTGTCCAATTTGTTTCTCCAAGTGATCCACCATTTTGTTTTGGTTTTGCATTGCTTGGGTGTGATCGTCTTGTCCCTGAGATAACTTGGTTAGTATTTTAAGAAGTGCATCATTATCAAGAGACGTACCTGAAGCATTTGGGGCAGATTGTGGTTGGCTTTGAGGGGGTGCGTTGAAGGAAAAATTTTGTCCTAGCTAAGAACATGTATGAACATTTGAATACATATGCTAACAATTAACTCTTTAAAGTAGGCATGCATCCAAAAACAATTCATGAAACCCATGACTTTCAAAGCCTAGTATATGGTGAACCAAAAGACTCTTTAACAACATTAAAGATAATTAAGAATTTAGAGATTCTTTACCCTTGAAGCTCATCCTTGATTACACAAGGGATTCACCCAAGTGGAGGGCCTTCAAGTCACCTCCTTGCTCCTTGGATCTTCCTTGTGATTTTCCTCCTTTTAGTGCTCCTTTGCTTCTTTGAGGATTTGAGGATTAGTTCTCCAAAACACCAAAAGTTTGATGTCTCTATGTCTCTTCACCAAGGATGTAATTTGTGAGGATGAAAATGGATCACTTAGGGAAGTAAATTTGCTAGATAACTTTCCCCAAGTAGCTTAGAAAACCCTTATTGAAAACAAAGCTATAAAGATGAATTTATACTTCATTTCTTAGGTGAGTGGCAAACTTGCAATTAAGCAAACTTGCATACCCTCACCCTAAATGGTTGGCCTATATGGTTATTGGGCTTATTGCCCATTTTGTTTTAGTTGTCATACAACTTAAACATAATGGGCCTTGTGGACCAAAACACTTTTGGGCCCCGAAGCCCTAAAACCAACTTAAAAGCCCAATACGAACATTTCGTATAATTAATTAACTAATTAATTAATCTTGACCATTCTTCAATTAAACCATTTAATTGCTTATCCATTTCATTTAATTGCTTCACATATATCCTTATTTGGTGTGCGATCCATTAGGTTCCAATTAGCGAGGCAGTGGGCGATGTTACTCTTAACTATCGATTGTGAATTGAAACCACATTTCAATTCTCCCTTTTGATGATTAGTGTTTGCTAATCAATAGGGCTTCCACAAACCATGAGTGACACCTAGCAGTATGTCATGGTTACCCAAGCTAAGTAGAATTGGTTGGAGAACCTATCCAGTTACAATTACAATGCAATACGGTCCTTCTCTAATACAATACTCTTAACCACATTGTTTAAGTGATAGTTTGTTTCATGTCTACTATCCAATGTGATACTTTCTTATATGATTCCCTTGAATATGATTTGGAACATCTTCCTTAGTCATATTCATTTGCTTTGGCCAAAGACTTTAGAATCATATTTTAGAGTATACTCCTTCCACCATGGAAGGTTAGAGATCCCTTGTTGTGCATTCATATGCCTACATGACTAGATCACATGACCCCAACAATGCCGTGGACAATCCGAGGGAATGCCTTTGTCATGATCAAAGATCAAGGACCTAACCATTAGACATCTATGATGCCTCAGGTCTAAGGACTACTTTGCATATTGTAACCTTAGAGTTCGTACATGACATGTATGTTTGAACTCTCATTAATCGCAGTTCAGTGTACTCGATTACTCTTTCGAGCACCTATGTGTTTGTCTTAGTGTCCAACACCAAATGACTTGAGACTAGTTCATACTCACGTTTGAGTCAACATAACACATACTAACCTTAGCGGTTTGTCAATGCCCAATTGGCAATCCTATGGCTAGGAACGTTTTAGGAATGAACATAAGAGAAAGGTCTCCTTAATCTAACTCATTAGATCACTTATCTCTTATGTCAAATACATCCCTTGGATTCTCTTATTGATTAAACACATGATACAATAAATAGTGATTAACAATAAGTATTGCCCTTCCGTTAAACATATAAAAGTTTAACATATTAAGTATTCCAAAAAGCTATTACATCAAATGAGTGGCTTTGTGGGCATACTTCCAACAATCTCCCACTTGCACTCAAAGCCATCCTCCCATGTATCTAATACTCATCTTATCCATATGACGATCAAGCTGGATTTGAGTCATTGGCTTTGTCAGTGGATCTGCTACATTATCGGCTGAAGCAACTTTGAGGATGTTGACTTTCCCCTCGGCAGCATATCATCTTATGATATTAAAGCGCCTATCAAAATGCTTGTTCTTTTGATGAGCCCTGGGTTCCTTGGCTTGAGCTATCGCCCCACTATTATCACAGTACAAAGTTACTGGTGATGTGATGGTTGGAACCACTCCAAGTTCAGTAATGAACTTTTTCATCCAGAACGCTTCTTTGCCGGCTTCAGCTGTAGTGACATATTCAGCCTCTGTCGTGGAATCAGCAATTACACTTTGTTTCTTGCTTTTCCAACTGACAGCCCCACCATTCAGAGTGAATACATATCCGGAGTTGGAACTTCTATCATCGACGTTAGATTGGAAATTTGCGTCTGTATAAGCTTCCACTCGCAACTCTGATGCTCCTCCATAAACGAGGAACATGTCCTTAGTTCTTCTTAAGTACTTAAGGACCATCTTGACAGCTGCCCAGTGTTCTGATCCTGGGTTAGATTGATATCGACTAGTAATGCTCACAGTATACGCGATATCAGGCCTTGTGCATATCATGGCATACATGAGACTCCCTATGGCGGAAGCATAAGGAATTTCATTCATTTAGCCGTATCTCTTCAGGAGTCTTAGGTCCCATGGACTTAGAAAGGTGAATTCCATGTCTCACAGGAAGAAAACCTTTCTTAGATTGTTCCATCTGGAACCTACTTAGCACCTTATCAATGTACATCGATTGGGATAATCCAATTAATTTTCTGGATCTATCACGATAGAGTTTTATCCCAAGTACATAAGATGCATCTCCTAAATCTTTCATGTGGAAGGTTTTAGACAACCACACTTTTACAGAAGAAAGTACTGCAGTGTCATTCCCGAATAGTAATATGTCATCTACATATAACACTAGGAATACTACTGCATCCCCAACGACTTTTTGATAAACACAATTGTCGTCTTCGTTTTGAGTAAAACCAAACTTTTTGATTTCAGTATCGAAACGAATGTTCCAGCTCCTGGAGGCTTGCTTAAGTCCATAAATGGACCTTTGAAGCTTGCATGCCTTAGTCTCTTCAGACTCGGACACGAAACCTTCGGGTTGAGTCATATAGAGCTCTTCCTGTAGGTAGCCGTTCAGAAAGGCCGTCTTCACGTCCATTTGCCATCTCTTTGAATCAATGTCGGACATTGCTTCACTGTAGTCCCTAGGGTCCTCCTTTGTTTCATTGTCACCTAAAAGGTACAATTCATCAAAGTCATTATTTAAGCCAAACCTCATAGGTGGCTTACTAACCCGTTCAGATCTACGTGGAGCTAGGGGTTCAGGAACAGGGTTGTCAATATGTCGAGTGCTTGTTTGTGGTTCATTATTAATCTCATTAATTTCCATCTGTTTGCTTATAGTTCCTTTGAGAACAAATTCGTCCTCTAGAAACTTAGCAGTTCTGGCGACAAAGACTTTCTGGTCGTCAGGATGGTAGAACTCATATCCCATAGTTTCTTTAGGATATCCCACAAAATAGCATCTTACTGATCTCGCTTCAAGCTTAGTAGCCTCAAGCTTCTTGACATATGCTTCACAACCCCAAATCTTAATATGATTAAGACTTGGCTTTCTTCCATGCCATATCTCATAGGGTGTTTGTGAAACTGATTTGGAAGGTACTCTATTAAGCAAGTAAGCTGCTGTATATAGAGCGTATCCCCAGAATGTTACTGGTAGATCAGCGGAACTCATCATAGAACGAACCATGTTCATCAAGGTTCGATTTCTCCTTTCAGAAACTCCATTAAGTTGTGGAGTTCCCGGTGGAGTCCACTGTGATATTATTCCACACTCTTTGAGATAATCTAGGAACTCATTACTCAGATATTCACCCCCTCGATCCGATCTTAGGATTGTTATCTGTTTCCCAGTTTGCTTCTCAACTTCATTCTTGAATTCTTTGAACCTTTCAAATGATTCTGACTTGTACTTCATAAGATATACATAGCCAAACCGAGAGTGATCGTCGGTGAATGTGATATAGTATGAGAAGCCTTCTCTCGACGTAGTAGACATAGGTCCACATACGTCAGTGTGGATTAACCTTAGAATTTCAGTGGCACGCTCTCCTTTTCCAGTAAATGGAGATTTGGTCATCTTCCCTTTCAAGCAACATTCACAAGTACCTATCCGGTCATTACCTAATGGGTGGAAATATCCATCTTTCGACATCTTGCGAATCTTATCAAGGTTCACATGTCCAAGTTTAAGATGCCACATCTTTTCTTGGTTAACTTCTTCTCTAGCCCTTTTGGGTTTTGAGGTATTCCCGCTTTCAATACAGTGCATCCCACTATTCGTCTCTAGGTGAAAAAATCCCTCTATCATATTACCATGAGAGATAATACGACCGTTCAAGTATAAAGTGCAACTCATTTTGTCAAACAACACTGAGTGCCCATCTCGTAAAAGCTTAGAGATGGAAATCAAATTCTTTATACATGAAGGAAAATATAAACAATTTTTAAGTTCCAGGACTTCCCCAGAGGGTAGGTTAAGCATATAGGTGCCTATTGCTTTTGTAGAGATTTTAGTGCCGTTCCCAACTCGCACAACCATCTCCTCATTGCGCAGTGATCTGCTCCCTGTTAGTCCCTGCAACGTATTACAGATATGTTGACTAGCACCTGAATCAAATATCCAGGAATTGGAGCTCACTGTAAAAGCACTCTCTATGACAGAAATAGTCTCTTCAAAAGTTCGTGTCATAAGGCTCGCAATGCGCACCCTGTATTTCTTCTTCCAACGTTCATCCTTTCCACAATGAAAGCATGTTCCCTTGGATTTCTTTGCCTTCTTCTTATGTAACCTTTTCCTTATTATTGCATTCTCACTCCCACTGTCCCTTTTGAAACCTTTTTCAAATTTACAGCACATGTCAATCATCTCTTTCAAAGAATGATCGAATCTATTCACTTTATAGTTTACGATAAACTTAGTGAAATCATCCGAGAGAGATGCAAGGAAAAAGTCTTGGGCCATTTTCCCATCGATGGAAGTTCCTAAACTTTGAAGATCTTGAAAGATCCTTTCCATCTTTTGTCCATGTTTATGGACCGATGTCCCCTTTGCCATTTTGGCATTCATTAGACTACAAATATTTGAGAATCGTACATTACTAGTCTCAATGTCATGCATCTTATGCAAACTTTCAACCATGGCACAAGAAGTGTCCATGTGCTTATGTAGCTTCATAAGCTCCTCACTAAGTGAAGTGAGGATTAAGTATTTGGCTTGTAAGTCATCCTCATAGTGTCTAACATAATTTTGACACTCCTCCTTTGAAGCTAGTTTCGTAGGAGGTACATGAGGAGGGGATTGCTTAAGTACATACAATATGTCTTTCACCTTTGAGACATTCTCAATGTGGCGATACCAAGCAAGGAAACGTTGGCCCTTTAGGCCCTTTTTGTCAAGTATAATGGTGGGTATAATTTTAGGCATGTCGTTCACTACATAACATAACAGAAATCGAATTAGCATTGTTGTTTAAAACTATTTTGATTGGGTCTTTTAATCAAATAGTACCACCCACCATTTTTGGCAAATTCCACATCCCTCAATAGAATTCGAGAGTTATATTGAACTCTTAGTGGGTTATGGGAGACTCACCATTACCAAGCCCACCTCAGAAGAATATCTTATTGGTTAGCAAAAATAATGATGAGAGAATAACGCATTATTCATTTACAACCTTTTGTAATTACCCATCTAGTTCGGCCTCTAGAGAATGATGCCTCAGAAGAATATCTTATTGGCATCATTGCACTTAGTTTAAGTCATTCCCACCATGCTAGTTCAAATAGGGGTTCAAGAATGGCCTCAGAAGAATATCATATTGGCCATACTCGTTGCCTACTTTCACTTCATCATATGTTTATGGGCTTCTCCTGAATGTAAGCACATACTTTGTATACCCCAGAACTGGACGAATACGGTGTACGAGTCACAAACGATTGAAGCCCACCACGGTGGAAGGCCTACGAAGAGATATTCTAAACATCTCTCGCTTATCAACTTAATATTCATTTGTTGAGGGAATAGCGTTGGGCTACATCAAAACATTTTAATCACATTAAAAGAACTTGGGCCTATCACAACCATTGGTCCAAGTTTATATGAATTAGTAGTATATAATACTCCCACTGTTTCGTTGAAACAAGCGAGACTATATGGAACTACTAACGAATGCTTTGCATCCTCATATGGACTATATAGTCATATTAGGTTTTAGGATGATTATGAACCGTTTGATTTGATCCAACACGAGCCTTGTGTTGGACCTTGGGTCTAAGGTATGTAGTTGTTGATTTTAGTTACGCGTTTAATCCAATTAAACCGTTATTTCCTATTGGGCGTTGGACCCAACTATTCCATTTTGCATACATTTAAACAAAAGGAATACATGAAATAATAATAAGGGCTTATGCCCTTTTACAACATAAATGATGGACTTATGTCCATTTACAACAATCTTGAACTAATCAAATTACATTCAAATCTACACTACCAAGCCCAAACATTCATAATGTAAAGCGGCCAATCACATAGCTCAATTATCGAGGCATTTGGTTCATAATCACCCTTCTCTTAATCAAACACATTTAATTAAGAAAACAACTTTAAAACAATTGGTTTTCGGATCCATAGAATTGATTTAAATGAAACTAAATAAAATGAAAATCCAATTCTCATTTAAAGAGACAAACCATTTTGTTCTCATCTAATTTGGGCCATTTTCTAAAAACAAAAACTTTTGGGGTCACTTTGTAAAAACACAAGAGTCCACAACTTCATGTAATTACAACTTAGAACCCAAACATTTTTAATAATGTCAAAAACATCATTAAAGGAGCAAAACAATTTGTCCTTTAAAGTTTTTGGACCTTAACGTAAAAACGTAAACTTTTGGGCCAAAATGCAAATACACAAAAGTATCAAAACTTTATGTAAGTGCACAAAACACCCAAAAATACCCTATTTAATAGGGTGGCCAGCCATAAGTGGTTTTTATTGGTAAAATTCAAATTTTATACAAAGTTTTGTAAGTGGGTTATGTTAGGTGAGGTAAAGATGAAATAAAATTTTGTAAGAAATGATTTATGTCATTCTTTAAAACAAAGTTTGTCTCCCATTAAAATTACTTAATCATTAACCATCACCCACTAAAATTAAATCAAAACTTTATGTAAAAACATAAAACTTTTTGAATCAAAACTTCAAAACTTTTTGTTCTTGGCAAGAACTCCAAGAACATTGAAGAACACTTATGAAAACTCAAAATACATGGCACCAAATTTTAGTTCCAATATTCATGCTTAAATGAAATACATCTGCAACATTTGAGATGCAAAATTTTCTAGCAAAATTTATATTCAAAGCAAGAACAAAGCTTGTAACATTTACAACATTTAAATCATAAAACATGAAAATCACAAAACCCAAAAGGATCCACCATACACTAGACCTAGGCTCTGATACCACTTGAAGGAAAAATTTTGTCCTAGCTAAGAACATGTATGAACATTTGAATACATATGCTAACAATTAACTCTTTAAAGTAGGCATGCATCCAAAAACAATTCATGAAACCCATGACTTTCAAAGCCTAGTATATGGTGAACCAAAAGACTCTTTAACAACATTAAAGATAATTAAGAATTTAGAGATTCTTTACCCTTGAAGCTCATCCTTGATTACACAAGGGATTCACCCAAGTGGAGGGCCTTCAAGTCACCTCCTTGCTCCTTGGATCTTCCTTGTGATTTTCCTCCTTTTAGTGCTCCTTTGCTTCTTTGAGGATTTGAGGATTAGTTCTCCAAAACACCAAAAGTTTGATGTCTCTATGTCTCTTCACCAAGGATGTAATTTGTGAGGATGAAAATGGATCACTTAGGGAAGTAAATTTGCTAGATAACTTTCCCCAAGTAGCTTAGAAAACCCTTATTGAAAACAAAGCTATAAAGATGAATTTATACTTCATTTCTTAGGTGAGTGGCAAACTTGCAATTAAGCAAACTTGCATACCCTCACCCTAAATGGTTGGCCTATATGGTTATTGGGCTTATTGCCCATTTTGTTTTAGTTGTCATACAACTTAAACATAATGGGCCTTGTGGACCAAAACACTTTTGGGCCCCGAAGCCCTAAAACCAACTTAAAAGCCCAATACGAACATTTCGTATAATTAATTAACTAATTAATTAATCTTGACCATTCTTCAATTAAACCATTTAATTGCTTATCCATTTCATTTAATTGCTTCACATATATCCTTATTTGGTGTGCGATCCATTAGGTTCCAATTAGCGAGGCAGTGGGCGATGTTACTCTTAACTATCGATTGTGAATTGAAACCACATTTCAATTCTCCCTTTTGATGATTAGTGTTTGCTAATCAATAGGGCTTCCACAAACCATGAGTGACACCTAGCAGTATGTCATGGTTACCCAAGCTAAGTAGAATTGGTTGGAGAACCTATCCAGTTACAATTACAATGCAATACGGTCCTTCTCTAATACAATACTCTTAACCACATTGTTTAAGTGATAGTTTGTTTCATGTCTACTATCCAATGTGATACTTTCTTATATGATTCCCTTGAATATGATTTGGAACATCTTCCTTAGTCATATTCATTTGCTTTGGCCAAAGACTTTAGAATCATATTTTAGAGTATACTCCTTCCACCATGGAAGGTTAGAGATCCCTTGTTGTGCATTCATATGCCTACATGACTAGATCACATGACCCCAACAATGCCGTGGACAATCCGAGGGAATGCCTTTGTCATGATCAAAGATCAAGGACCTAACCATTAGACATCTATGATGCCTCAGGTCTAAGGACTACTTTGCATATTGTAACCTTAGAGTTCGTACATGACATGTATGTTTGAACTCTCATTAATCGCAGTTCAGTGTACTCGATTACTCTTTCGAGCACCTATGTGTTTGTCTTAGTGTCCAACACCAAATGACTTGAGACTAGTTCATACTCACGTTTGAGTCAACATAACACATACTAACCTTAGCGGTTTGTCAATGCCCAATTGGCAATCCTATGGCTAGGAACGTTTTAGGAATGAACATAAGAGAAAGGTCTCCTTAATCTAACTCATTAGATCACTTATCTCTTATGTCAAATACATCCCTTGGATTCTCTTATTGATTAAACACATGATACAATAAATAGTGATTAACAATAAGTATTGCCCTTCCGTTAAACATATAAAAGTTTAACATATTAAGTATTCCAAAAAGCTATTACATCAAATGAGTGGCTTTGTGGGCATACTTCCAACATGCGTATGGTTTGTTGTAGAAACCCGGGGGTTGTTGCCTAAAGCCTCCTTGTGGTTGGGATTGTTGTGGCTCCCTCCATTTGAAATTTGGGTGGTCTCTCCAACCGGAATTGTAGGTATTGGAATATGGATCGTTTCTTGGTTGATTTTGGTTTTGAAAACCAATGGCATTCGCGCTCTCCCATCCACCATTCTCAATAAGTTGAGGACACTTTTCGGAGGCATGTCCTTGGATAGAACATACGCCACACACCAAGGGTCCTTGAATCTTCATTCCCTCGGCCATCTGTGAAACAATAGAAGTAAGATTAGCTAACTGAGATTGAATATTGTATGTGGAACTTACCTCATGCACTTGTTGCCGTGGGGGTCCTCTTTGGCCTACACCTTCGTATTGTTGAGCGTTCAACGCTCGATTAGCAATCAAGATCTTGGCAGCCATGGGTGTTTTGTCCACCAATGCTCCACCCGCCGAGGCATCGAGCATTTGACGTTCTAGTGGTAGGAGCCCTTCGTAGAAGTATTGCAAAAGCAACTCCTCCTTCATCTGATGCTGTGGACAAGAAGCAACAAGTGATTTAAATCGTTCATAATATGTAGGAAAAGACTCACCTTCCTCTTGCTGAATACCGCTTATCTTTTTACGAAGAAGGATGATTCGAGAAGTTGGAAAGAACTTCACCAAAAATGCCCTCTTCATACTCTCCCAAGACGTAACTGTTCCGGGAGCCAACTCGTATAACCAATCCTTGGCTTTGTCCATTAAAGAGAATGGAAAAGCCTTCATCTTCAAAATACTTCCGTCGACGTTAACCGGAGTCATACTTGAGCAAACCACCTCAAACTCTTTCAAATGCTTGTTAGGATCCTCCATGGACAGCCCATGGAACTTTGGAATGTGGTGGAGCAAACTTGACTTTAACTCAAACTCTTCGGTTTTTCCTTGAGCAGCCGTGGGATATTGGATACACAAGGGTGCGGCATTATCCAATCCCGAGGCGGAAAGCTCCTTGAGTGTATGGTTGTCCATGGCCATGCCTTGAACTTCTCCACCCACTTGTGCCGTGGGATCCTCCTCCTCTTCTAGAACTTGATCTTCAAGGTCAGGTTCCGGGCTAGGTGGGTTAGACTCTTGTTGGTTCCTCCTTCTTCTCAAAGTTCTCTCGAAATCGTCGTCAAAGTCCAAAATATGCTCTCGAACAGGTTGGGAACGTCTAGTCATAAACTAGTACCTATAACAAGAAAACAAACACAATCAGTAACTAACATAAAAACACACTAAAAGAAACATAAAGAAATAACAAGGGATTAGCAAAGTTGCTAATCCCCGGCAACGGCGCCAAAATTTGATGCGTAAAATAACTAAGCACACAAATTAAACCCTCTTTTGACAATTGTAGTAAAGTATGTAAGTAGGGATCGTTCTGGACCGGGGATTAGGAGGGATTGCTAAACACTTGAAAACTGACTTAGAAACGTAAAAACAAAGTTTAAAACACTAAATTAGACTCAAACAATGCAAAACTAAAGTTTTAAAACACTAAAACAAACCAAAAACTCAAAACAGCAACCAAAAGACTCAAAACTGCCTTAAAAACACTTTCTGGGCAGTTTTGAGCACAAAGCACCAAATTGGACGAATTTGGGTTTTAACTTGTACCAAAAAACTTAAAAACATAAACCAAAACACTTTCTAACTAATCTAGGTTTTCAAAATAAAGGGGGATTTGATTTGGACGAAAATAAACTAACAAAACAGATTGCAAAGTAAAAACAGATTTGAAAACGATTTTGGGGTTTTAAATGGATGATGGATTAGTTAGAGGCTCTTTCTCCACACATGACAAGTATGAAAACGACTCGATTTCCAGTTATTCCTTCATTGAATTATGAATGACAATGCCCCAAATTAACCGTGACATCACTAGTTAATTCTCAAGTTTTCCTTGTGTTATCGGATTGGATGACATCATTCGACAACCCGAAGCATTCCTCAAAAGTTCCCTACATGACATCATAATAAAGATACAATCAAAGATCATTACGTTCAATGAAAACTATAAGCATTGACAAAGCACTTGCAACTATGACATCATGTCACTCATGCTAGGAATTGAACTTAACGCGATCGTGACTAGCGACCTTCACTACATATGAATATAAGTGTGTGACGATTATGTGAAACAACCTTATATTCTAGCATCATATTCATGCAAGCTAATTAAGTGTCGACCCCTAATTAACAAACACAAATAAGTTATTACTCGCACAGTTAAGCCAATTACATTCACGATTCAAGAATTCATAACTGGAATTTATCAAATCAAATTGCACACATAGTCATGGCTTCGAAATCACCCCTAACCAATAGGGGTTTAGCCACTCATGTTCATAGCAAAACGAAAGGAAAAGAAATTAAACATTGAAATCATAAAACGAATTACACCAAGAATGCACCAACGATGAAGCTTGAGCATCCAAGAGTCCTTCCTTCTTTCTCCTTGCTGCAACGCACAAGTGGTTCGGTTTTGGGGATTATGGATGGTGTAGAAGTATGGATTGAGGGTTAGGATGAGTGTATGGGGCAGCTAGGGATGTTTTTAGGCAGAAACTAGGGTGAATGGTGAAGTATGGATGTGTTTAGGAGTGGTGGATGATTTCTGGCGTGAATGGCTAGTTTGTGGCTGCCAAAGAGAGTTTATTTAAAGGGATTTCAGGAATTAAAAACCCTAACTTATTTAGGTAAACAGAAATTAAGTCTAAGGTTTCTAGAATTAGGAAACAAAATCAGAAACTTAAGGGAAATTAGCTAAAAGGTGCGGCTAGGGTATGAAACACAAAAGGAATGTTTTTAAATTCAGAAAATAGGAAAGATTCACTCTCCCTTGCACGGCAAGGAAGAGGAAAGGTCAAGGGAATGCGGCTGTGATGTAGGAAAGGTTTTGGGAAAGGTTTGATGTCCTAAAACTAAAGGGGAAGTGGGTTCCTTGTGCGGCAAGGTAAGGAACTTGGTGGGAAAGGTGCGGCTGAATCCTAAGGACTAAGGGAAAGGGTTTTTCAAAGTCCTAAGGGAAAAGGAAAGGTTTTTACATGGTTTAAGGATAGGGAAACATAGCAAGGGGATTTGTTGCAACAAGGGAGACAAGGAGGGAACACAAAGGGGACAAGGCGCCACCTTTGTAGGGATGCTTCAATTTCTGTCTTTCTTTGTCTTCCAAGCTTCCAAACTGATTTCTTATGTCTTCTAACACCTTTCTAGCCTCATTTGATCTTCAATTTTGTCCATTCTCCTTGCTCATGCAATCCATTCCAAGCCCATTTTTGCTTCTAAAAGCTCCAAAATGCACCTTTTTGCATACTTTGACCATAAAACCTGAAATTGCACGAAAATGACTTTAAACACTAAACTATCTAAGGAAAAACAACATAAATGCATGAGAACAAGCCAATTAAGTCGCATAAAAATGCTCCTATCACTCACCCACAACACCATCTTGATCCACAATTGCTACATCTTCATACACTTCCATTTCCATGCCGTGAGCTCCATTCCATTTCATCCATCTTCATCCATATACACACTACATCGAAAACACAATCAGCCACACCACCATACCATCTCCCATCCACTCCTCCATACAAATACCATCCAAACCTGTCCCCAAAACCTTGTGCCGCACCAAAGAGGAAGGAGGAGAAGCCTTGGACGTGCATGCCATTCAAGTTAGGATCGTTGAAGCGTTTAGGTGTTTTCTTTCTTTTGATTTCAATGTTTAAATTCTATACTCTTTGTTTTGTACGTATGAGGAACTAAACCCCCCCTTGGCTAGGGGGGATTCGAAACCATGTTTATGCTTGCTATATGATTTGATTACTTTCAATTGCGTTTCATAAGTTGGGAATTCAATTTACTTATCTACATGAATTAAAACTGATTTGTGTGTGTTGGTTGAGAGTGCACGCTTAATTTTCATGCATAAGTTTGATGCTAGGATATTTGGGAATTTCACCTAATCGTTATGAACTTATATTCAAAAGTAGTAAAGGTTGTTGATCACAATCGTGTTAAGTAAATTCTTGGCATAAGTTTCATGCAATTCATAGTAACGAGTGCCTCGCCAACGCTTATGATTTTCATAGAACATAATGATCTTTGCTTGTATCTTTGTTATGCAATTCATGCAGGGAACTTGTGAGGAATGCTTTGGGTTGTCGTATGCAATTCATCCAATTCGATAACTTTAGGAAAATCTGAGGGTTAATTAGTGCAATTCACGGTTAATTTGGGGTGTTGGGAATTCATGGTTTATTGAGAAGCAATTGGAAATCGTTTTGTATGCAAGTGTGACATGTGTGGAGAAGAACCCCTTAGCTAGCTTTCCATCCATTCACTTTTATCAAATTCGTTTTAGAATCTGTTCAATTTACAAAGTTTGTTCTTGTTTTCAATTTTCGTCAAAATTCAATCCCCATTTATTTTGAAGTGTTAGATTAGTTAGAAATCAATTTAGTTTGTGTTTTTAAGTGTCTTGAGTCAAGTCATAACCCAATTTCGTCCAATTTAGTGTTAGGTGTTCAAAATTGCCCAGAAAGTGTTTTTAAGGCAGTTTTGAGTGTTTATTTGCTGTTTTGAGTCTTTTGGTTTGTTTTGGTGTTTTATAGTTTAGTTTTGCATTCTTTGAGTTTAGTTTAGTGTTTTAAACTTGTTTTTACGTTTTGAGTCAGTTTCAAGTGATTTGGCAATTGATAGAAGCATTTTTATGCGACTTAGTTGGCTTGTTCTTGTGGATTTATGTTGTGTTTCCTTAGTTATTTTAGTGTTTAAAGTCATTTTCGTGTGTTTTCAGATTCTAAGGACAAAGTATGCAAGAAGATGCATTTTGGAGCTTTTTGGAGCAAAATTGGGCTTGGAATGGTTATCACATGCTTGGAGCAAAAGGAATGGACGTAATTGAAGATTTGAAGAAGTAAGGATTCCTAATCAACGAAGGATTCCTAATCGACAAAGGATTCCTAATTGAAGGTGGATTCCTACTCACATGAGGATTCCTAGAAGAACAAGGATTCCTACTCCAAGAAGGATTCCTACTTGAAGTAGGAAAGTTAAGCCAAGGTTTCCTATTTTGGTTTGACCTTTCCTAATCCTAATTGTCCCTATGTTCCAGCAACTTTGAAGGCCTTTTAAGCATTCTAGGACACAAATTACACATTCTTTACATGGTCCACTTCCTTGCCGCACACACCTTGCCCATTCCTCTTCCTTGCCGTGCAAGGGAGAGGGTCATTTCCTGATTTCAAGCATTAAAACACATTAGGAACGTGTTTTAGACCCTTGCCGCATATCCCTTCCCCTTTCCTTTAATTTTCTGATTTTGTTTCCTATTTCTAGAAGCTTTTTACTTAATTTCTGATTACCTAATTAACCTAGGGTTTTAATTCCTGAAATCCCTTTAAATAAACTCTCTTTTGCAGCCACAAAACATTCATTCACAGCCATTCACGCCAGAAATCATCCACCACTCCTAAACACATCCATACTTCACCATTCACTCTAGTTTCTGCCTAAAAACATCCCTAACCGCCCCATACACTCATCCTAACCCTAAATCCATACTTCTACACCATCCATAATCCCCAAAACCCAACCACTTGTGCGTTGCAGCAAGGAGAAAAAAAGGAAGGACTCTTGGATGCTCAAGCTTCATCGTTGGTGCATTCTAGGTGTAATTCGTTTTATGATTTCAATGTTCAATTTCTTTTCCTTTCGTTTTGCTATGAACATGAGTGGCTAAACCCCTATTGGTTAGGGGTGATTTCGAAGCCATGACTATGTGTGCAATTTGATTTGATAAATTCTAGTTATGAGTTCTTGAATCGTGAATGCAATTGGCTTAACTGTGCGAGTAATAACTTATTTTTGTTCGTTAATTAGGGGTCGACACTTAATTGGCTTGCATGAATATGATGCTAGAATATAAGGTTGTTTCACATAATCGTCACACACTTATATTCATATGTAGTGAAGGTCGCTAGTCACGATCGCGTTAAGTCCAATTCCTAGCATGAGTGACATGATGTCATAGTTGCAAGTGCTTTGTAAATGCTTATAGTTTTCATTGAACGTAATGATCTTTGATTGTATCTTTATTATGATGTCATGTAGGGAACTTTTGAGGAATGCTTCGGGTTGTCGAATCATGTCATCCAATCCGATAACACAAGGAAAACTTGAGAATTAACTAGTGATGTCACGGTTAATTTGGGGCATTGTCATTCATAATTCAATGAAGGAATAACTGGAAATCAAGTCGTTTGCATACTTGTCATGTGTGGAGAAAGAGCCTCTAACTAATCCATCATCCATTTAAAACCCCAAAATCGTTTTCAAATCTGTTTTTACTTTGCAATCTGTTTTGTTAGTTTATTTTCGTCCAAATCAAATCCCCATTTATTTTGAAGTCCTAGATTAGTTAGAAAGTGTTTTGGTTTATGTTTTTAAGTGTTTTGGTACAAGTTAAGACCCAAATTCGTCCAATTTGGTGCTTTGTGCTCAAAACTGCCCAGAAAGTGTTTTTAAGGCAGTTTTGAGTCTTTTGGTTGCTGTTTTAAGTTTTTGGTTTGTTTTAGTGTTTTAAACTTTAGTTTTGCATTCTTTGAGTCTAATCTAGTGTTTTAAATTTCGTTTTTACGTTCCTAAGTCAGTTTAGAGGTTTTAGCAAGCCCTCCTAATCCCCGGTCCAGAACGATCCCTACTTACATACTTTACTACAATTGTCAAAAGAGGGTTTAATTTGTGTGTTTAGTTAATTTACACATCAAATTTTGGCGCCGTTGCCGGGGATTAGCAACTTTGCTAATCCCTTGTTATTTCTTTATGTTTCTTTTAGTGTGTTTTTATGTTAGTTACTGATTGTGTTTGTTTTCTTGTTATAGGTACTAGTTTATGACTAGAAGTTCCCAACCTGTTCGAGAGCATATTTTGGACTTTGACGACGATTTCAAGAGAACTTTGAGAAGAAGGAGGAACCAACAAGAGTCTAACCCACCTAGCCCGGAACCTGACCTTGAAGATCAAGTTCTAGAAGAGGAGGAAGATCCCACGGCACAAGTGGGTGGAGAAGATCAAGGCGTGGCCATGGACAACCGTACACTCAAGGAGCTTTCCGCCTCGGGTTTGGATAATGCCGCACCATTGTGTATCCAATATCCCACGGCTGCCCAAGGTAAGTAAATTGAATTCACAACTTATGAAACGCAATTAGAAGTAATCAAATCATATAGCAAGCATAAACATGGTTTCGAATCCCCCCCTAGCCAAGGGGGCGTTTAGTTCCTCATACGTACAAAACAAAGAGTATTGAAATTAAACATTGAAATGAAAGGAAAGACAACACCTAAAACGTTCCAGCAATCCACAATTGAATGGCATGCACGTCCAAGCTTCTCCTCCTCCTCTTTGTTGCGGAACAAGGTCTAGGGACAGGTTTTGGATGGTGGTTGCAAGAGGAATGGATATGGAATGGGGTAGTAGTGTTTAGGGTGGATGGGAGGGTGCGGCAAAGGTGTATGATGGTCAGGAATTATGGATGTATGGTGATGAAGCTGCGGCAGAGAGCAAGAGATGATTTCTGGCGTGTAGAATGAATTATGAAGGGTGGTGTGTGCGGCAAAGGGTGTAAATACATAAATATAGGCACCTAAAACCCTAGGTAAATCAGATTAGGGCTTCTAGAACCCAAATCCATCAGGAAAAGGCTTAAAACAATCAGAATCCACAAGGGAAAAGGCCTAGGGGGTGCGGCAGGTTTGGATGAGGAATATAAGGCTTCTAGAAAGCCTTGCAAGGCAAGGAACTAGGGTCTTCTAGAAGGGATAGGTACGGCAAGGCTGGATAGGGCTTCTAGCAACCCTCCAAGACAAGGGAAAGTGCATACTTAACCATAGTCACCACTTACTAGTTCACATTTAACCAATTAAAACGATGTTGTGAATGTAGTAACATGCCTTAGAGAATTTCCTCAATTCCTTACAAGATATGCACTCAATTTTCACTCAGATTTTCTAACTACACACCTTATGCTAGTTATATGTGAGAAGATTGATGTAGACATGAAAACGAACGCTCACATATATGTATAACAAAGAAAGCAATTTCTGGAGTTAATAACATGTATATAAATATGATCCCATGAATGGAATGCTACTACTTAGACGCGAGAACCAGTGAGACCATATGCTCATACCAATCCCAAACTCCACATATTGAAATACACAACAACCAAGATTAAAGTCTAAGGGTTGTAATGGGGCTTGGGGTATTGGCTAACAAAGAACGGATAGGGATAAACAAAGGTTCTTTAAGCAATAGCAAGCAAAGCAATGAAATAGAAACTTAGAATTCACTTTAGAGCGCAGAAATCAACTTTTAAACACAAGGGAAGATTCATGCAGTACTTAGGGTCGAATTCAACGTTTTGGACCCTTTCTTCATCAATCAACACTTAAGAGCTCATTTTCACATCTTCTTCAACTCTTTTTCATACTTTTCACAACTTTTCTTTTTTTTCTTTCTATTTTCCACGAAATTTCTTTTCTTTTTCTTTTCTAACCCGTGCCTCATTTAAGACTTTGGCACATACACACACAAGAATCCCTTCCCCCACACTTGTTTTCTGCCATACATTAATCAAAGGAATTCGTTTTGAGTCATGCTTTACTATGCTTCAAGAACAAGGGTATGGATGGTCCTAATCTAGGCTAGGTGAGGATAATGTGGCTAACAAAGAAAATGGCTCAACAAGGCTCAACAGGGTTAAAACCTACAAAACAAATGAACATTGGCTTAAGTGGTGGTTATAATGAGATCATGCAACGACTTAAGAAAACAACAATGCACATATTATTAACTCTCCAAATAAACGTTTAGGCTCAAGTCTCACAAGGTTGTAGCGTTAGTTTGAGTTCCTTCCTTCAAGCATGTTACAAAAACTAATTTTTCCTTTATGATTGCATGTGAATTCATAAGTTATAACCACAACCAAGCATAAACCAAAGAGTAAATCAAACTTTCATCCATGTTTACAACTCTCTTTAACAGTCATGTAATTAAAAACCGAATCCTCATCATTGTGTTGGAAGGTACCCTAAGACACAAACAAACACACAAAACAACTTTAAAACGACTCTTTTTGGGTTTTTCAAAACATTTTTTCAAATTTTTATGGGATTTTCGGATTTTTATGCCACAACACACTAAAATGCACCAAAACAGCCTAAAAACACCTAAAAACAGCAAGGAACAACATTGGAAGTTATGGGTGATAAAACCCTACGAATTTTCATTAAAACCCTACGAATTTTCACAAACAAACAGCAACTAAGCAAACTAATGAGTAATGAGTAATGTGAAAATGTCTTATGAGAAGTGTTTGTGAAGTACTCGGAGGGTGTTTGGCAAAAGAATAAGTGTGGGGGTTTTTCATATTTGTTTCTGCTTGAAAAAAAAAAAAAAAAAAAAAAAAAAAAAAAAAAAACAAGAAAGAAAGAAAGTTTGTTTATGAAGAAAATAAAAAGTGTTTAAAGTTTCAGTTTAAGGTTGTGGTTGGAGGTGACTAGAAGAATAGCTGGAAAGCTTGAGTTCTTATAAATCTAAACAAAAGAATTGCTTGCAATGTAGCTTGGAACTTGTGTTTACCTATTCTTTCGTTTCAATAACCCTCGCCCTAAACCTCATTACGTCCAATAAAAGTCCTCTTGATTTAAGTTTTGCAATTATGATTGTGGAGAAGTGATCTTTATGCAAGCTTATGGTAGAACTTTCACATTTGATTCTTTGAGCGAAACACATTAAAACTAAACACATGTGTGATTGAGTGTGTTTCCAGTGAGAAGGTTGCTAATTTGCATATGGTGATTTTAAAAATAAAAATTTGAAATTGCATTAGCATGGCTATCTCACACACTACACTTCAAGGATGATTCAAAGATTACTGCTAATATTTGAATAAGGAAAATGAACTTGGATTAGCCTGTTTGGTGTTAGCTATGGTTCTTGATGATTTGTGTTCTCGAATGAAATTCTATGAGGGTCACATAGGGGGAAGCTAATAATTTTCATGTTATTACTTTTTCTGTTTTCTCTGTTTTGCTCGAGGACTAGCAAAAGCTAAGTGTGGGCGTATTTGATAAGCTCATATTTATACATATTTTACATCAAATTCTCTCGTCTTTTCTTAGTTAGTTTCTTATATTTTTGAGTTATTTACTTTGTTTTTGTATTTTATAGAATTTATCTAGCTAAGAAAATAAAATTAGCACAAGTAAGATTTTAAGTGAAAAAATTCGTAAAAATTATCTTGCTCATTTATTTGATTTTTGTAGCTTTAGAAAATAAAAATAAAATAACTAAAACTGCTTTACTGGCAGCAAATGAGAGCTGGAAGTCAGAAAATAAGGGCAGTACGTGAAGAAGAGAGCAAGTGGAGCTAGGAAAGGCAGAAAAAGAAAGAATAATAAAAGAGAGGAATAAAGGCAGCGTGGGCTGCTGATGATTCAGTGGAAAACAAAAGAAATAATAAGAAAGAATAAAATAAGAAAACGTGGAGGCAGCTGCGAGGAACGGGGAAGAAAAGGAAGAGTCAAACCAGGCGGAAAGAATACAAGAGAAGGTGGTGCATAAAGCAGTGGAGGCGTGCGGGAATAAAGAAAGAAAAAGACAAGCTGCATGAAGGCAGCTGGCACGAGGATAAAAGGAAAAACAAACAGAAAAATAGAAAGATAAGAGGAGAAGGACAGGAACCAGGGAAAGAATATAGCACGCTGCCTTTGGCAGTTTAAAAAGAAGACTGACGTGCTGAGGGAGCTGCTCTCTCTACGGGCAGCAAGGAAAGGAGGAACTCCTCAGCCACTGCCTTAGGCAGCAAGAGTGGGGAGTGAGACACGCAAGAAGGCAGAAGAAGCTGCCCTTGGCAGCTGGCGCATGCAGGAAGGCAGAAGAAGCTGCCCTTGGCAGCTGGCGCACGGGGGAGGATGGACCAACAGGACAGCTGCCTTAGGCAGCATGCGCGGAAATTGAGCAGAGGAGGAGAAGGCAGCGAGAGGAGACGAGCGAGACGTGCGAGACGCAGGACAGTGACAGAGGGCAGCATGAGAGACGGGCAGGACTGTCAGCGAGGGAGAAGGCTGCCTTGGGCAGCTGGCGAGAGAGAGCAGGCGCACGGAGAAAAGAAGAGGGAACTGGAGGAGCAGCAGGCACGAGAGAAATTGGCAGCGCAGAGGGAAGAGACAGACAGAGCACTGAAGCACTCTTCTCTCTCGGTGTTATTCTTCCTCAATTGGTTTTATTTTTCTTAAACTCATGTTTAATTTAATTTGCTTTTCAATTATATTAAACATGTGTAATTAATTTCTGTTTAGTTAGAGGGAACTTTGAAACCATGGATAAATGTTTATTATGATTTGATTTACTCCAGTTATGAATTCTTGAACGTTGGATGTGGTTTACTTTTCTGTGTTGATTAAGAACTTGTTTATGTATGTGGGTTGAGGGTCGACACTTAATTTGCATGCTTAGACTTGATGCTAGGATATAAGGGAATTTCACCTAATTGTTATGAACTTATATTCATGAGTAGTAAAAATCGCTAGTCACGATTGTGTTTAATAAACCCTAGGTTGGATTAACATGCGTATTCCATAGTTATGAATGCCTAGTCGATGCTTATGATTTCCATTAAACTTAATGATCTTTGATATGTCTCTCTATCATGCGTATTCCATAGTTAGGGAACTTGATAAGAATAATTTGGTTGTGATGCGTATCCCGTCCAATTCAATGAATCTAGGGAAATCTAAACGTTAATTTAAGCGGACCTAATTAACTTGGAGCATTGTCATTTATTCGTTTGTTGAAATCATAACTGGGAATCAAATTATATGCATATGTTCATGTGTGGATAAGGACCCCTCTAACTAACGTCTCATCATTCTATAAAATATATTTTCTTTGAAGTTTGTTTTTTTAAGTTTCTGTTTTAATTTCAATTTCGTAAAAAAATCAATCCCCCATTTATTTTAAAGTGTTAGATTTGTTAGAAATCAATTTAGTTTGTGTTTTCTTGAGTCTTGAATTATTTTGAGTCTTTGGATTTGTTTTGGTTTATTTGTTAGTTTTATTTTGAGTGATTCTAGTTTTTACGTTTTTAATTTAATTTTACTTTGGTTAGCATCCCTAGTTAATCCCCGGCCTAGAACGATCCCTACTTACATCATTACTACAATTGTCACAAATAGGGTTTAATTTGTGCGTTAATTTATTTTCGCACCAGGAAGTATGATATTTTGTGGCATTTGATCCTTTGCCCCTATATTACCCATTATTTGGCAACGATCACAAGACATGCAAAGGGTTCTAGCATCTTTAAATAGAGTTGGCCAATAAAATCCACATTCTAAAACCTTAAGGGAAGTGCATTGTGTCCCAAAGTGTCCCCCACATGCATATGTGTGACAGAAAGTTAAAATCGAATTAAATTCCATATCATGCACACACTTACGTACAATCTGATCCGAGCAAAATTTCCACAAATAGGGATCATCCCATACATAAAACCGTGCATCATGCCTTAACTTATCATGTTGGTGCTTAGTGAAAGTGCTAGGAATTCGTTTTGGCACCAAAAAATTTACCAAATCGGCATACCAAGGCTCACTTACCTTTATGGACAGCAATTGTTCATCGGGGAATGTCTCGGCAATGGGTAGGGACTCCTCATTATGGACCATTCGGCTTAGGTGGTCAGCCACCACGTTTTCACTTCCCTTCTTGTCCCGAATCTCAATGTCGAACTCTTGAAGTAGTAACATCCAACGAATTAGCCGTGGCTTGGCTTCCTTTTTAGTGAGCAAGTACTTCAAAGCTGCATGGTCAGTAAAAACAATTACTTTAGTACCAATTAGATATGATCTAAACTTATCTAAAGCAAAAACAATGGCAAGAAGTTCCTTTTCCGTAGTGGAATAGTTCAACTGAGCATCATTCAACTTTCGTGAGGCATAGTAGATGACATGCAGCCTCTTCTCTTTCCTTTGTCCTAAAACAGCCCCTAAAGCATAATCGGACGCATCACACATAAGCTCGAAAGGTAGGCTCCAATCAGGTGGGACAATGATTGGTGCCGTGGTCAACAACTCCTTGAGTTGGTTGAATAATGTCGTGCATTCCCCATTAAAGTCAAACGCCACATCTTTTTGTAGGAGACGGCAAAGAGGTTGGGCAACCTTTGAGAAGTCCTTGATGAACCTACGATAGAAACCTGCATGGCCAAGAAAAGAACGAACCTCTCTAACCGAAGTAGGAGAGGGTAAGTGACATACAAGATCTATCTTTGACTTCTCAACCTCAATACCGTTTTCAGAGATAATATGACCTAAAACTATGCCTTGTTTAACCATGAAATGACATTTTTCCCAATTAAGAACAAGGTTAGTTTCAACGCAACGTTTTAAGATCAAGCTAAGATTATGCAAGCAACCATCAAAAGAATCACCAAAGACGCTAAAATCATCCATAAAAACCTCAATTATTTTCTCAACATAATCAGAAAATATGGTCATCATGCATCTTTGAAATGTGGCAGGTGCATTACATAAACCAAAAGGCATGCGACGATATGCAAATGTACCAAAAGGGCATGTAAAAGTGGTTTTTTCTTGGTCCTCGGGTGCTATGACAATTTGATTATAACCAGAATAACCATCAAGAAAACAATAGAAAGCATAACCCGCTAACCTCTCAAGCATTTGGTCAATGAACGGCAATGCGAAGTGATCCTTCCTTGTAGTGGCGTTTAGCTTTCTATAGTCGATACACACCCTCCAACCAGTTTGAATGCGAGTAGGCACAAGTTCATTCTCGGCATTTGCGACCACCGTCACTCCGGATTTCTTCGGAACGCATTGAACGGGCGAAACCCACCTACTATCCGAGATTGGATAGATAACTGCACAATCTAAAAGCTTGATGACTTCCTTCTTCATAACTTCCATCATAGGAGGGTTGAGTCGGCGTTGAGCCTCCCGAGATGTTTTAGACCCATCCTCCAAAAGTATGCGATGCATGCAAGTTGTGGGGCTAATTCCTTTGATGTCGGCCAACGTCCACCCAATTGTTGTTTTGTACTCCTTTAGCACCCTCACTAACTTACCTTCTTCTTGTGCCGTGAGTGAGCATGAAATAATGACAGGCAACGTCTCATCTTCTCCCAAGAAAACGTACTTTAAATGACTAGGCAATGGCTTAAGTTCAAGTGTAGGTGGCTGCACAACTGAGGGAAGCATCTTTTTAGCCGAAACTGAACTTAAAATAGGGTCCAAAAACTTACCAGATTGTGGTGGCAATGACTCAAGGGCAGCCACCATCTCAATGACACCATCACTAGGGGGCACGACAAAGGAGTTTCCATGCATGCCGTGGGTTCCAATGGTTGATGCTTCAACGTTTTGTTTGTCCATTCCTCGTGCAATGACCAATTCAAGTGCATCGTCGTTCAATTTGTCAAAATGGTCCTATGCCAAAGAGTCAATTACATCAATAGCAAAACATGAATGATTCTCACTAGGATACTTCATAGAATCAGAAAGATTGAAATTAATGACTTCCCCATCAAATTCCATCGTCAAAGTGCCATTAAACACATCAATCTTTGTACGAGCAGTTTTCATGAACGGCCTTCCAAGTAGGATGGGCAATGAAGGGGCATGGTCTGACTCGTCCATCTCAAGCACGTAGAAATCCGCCAGAAAGATCAAATGATTAACCTGCACTAAAACATCTTCCAAAACTCCCTTTGGATAGGCATTAGATCTATCGGCTAATTGTATAATCACACCATCATTTTTCAACTCTCCTAGGTTCATAGATGCATAAATCGAATATGGCATGACATTTATAGATGCACCTAAGTCTAACATGGCAGATTCAAACCTAGTATTACCAATGACACAAGGAATTGTAAAACTACCCGGATCTTTGCATTTAGGGGGCATTTTGCGTTGCAAGATGGCTGAGACGTTTTCACCTACTTTTACAACCTCCTTGGTCGAAATCCTCTTCCTAGTGGTGCAAAGTTCTTTCAAAAACTTGGCATACCTCGGGACTTGCTTAATTGCATCCAAAAGGGGGATATTAACTTGAACTTTCCTAACTGTCTCAAGAATGTCCTTTTCAGCTTCCTCTTTCTTTGTTTGCTTGAACCTACTAGGAAAAGGAACATTCAAAGGAAAAGCATTAGTAGGAATTGAATTGGATACGTTCTTACCTTTATTGGACAAATTGGATGGCTTAGAATCACTTAGGGCCTGCGACATTGGTGTTTCCATCTTTGCCGTGGGTTGGCTTTGTTCATCCTCTTCAATTATCAACTCTTCCACCTCGTTTGGGGCTGATTTAGATGGTTGGGGGGCTGTTTCCACTTGTTTTCCACTCCTTAGCATGATTGTCTTGGCAGATTCAAAGCCTCCTTTCGGATTCACAACGGTTGAACTTGGCAACTTGCCTTGCTCTCGGAATTGGCCCACAAACTCCGTAATCTGTCATACTTGCTTCTCCAACTCGTCCACCTTCTTGTCCTTAATTTGCATACTCTGCGCCATAGAAGTTAGTAATTGAAAAATCTAATCATTATCAATAGAAGAACCTGATTTGTTTTGGGCAGGTTGTGCTTGGGGTTGAGTTGGTGCAAACGGCTTTTGATAGAAACCCGGGGGTTGTTGCCTAAATGTGCTTTGTTGTTGGCCTTGTTGGGGTTCTCGCCATTTGAAATTTGGATGATCCCTCCATCCTGGATTGTATGTATTAGAAAAAGGATCATTTCTTGGTTGGTATTGCTGCCCAAAGGCCACGGCATTTAGTGTCTCCCACCCTCCGTTCTCAATCAATTGTGGGCACTTGTCCGTGAGATGTCCTTGCATGGAGCACACGCCACAAGCACTTACATTTTGTACTTTTGGTCCTTCCACAACCTGAGAAAGAAGAGTAGTAAGGTTAGCCATTTGATTTTGAAGTTCGGATATGGCACTTACCTCATTCACTTGGTGTTGTCGTGGGGTGCTCCTTTGGCCAACACCTTCGTATTGTTGAGCGTTCAACGCTCGATTAGCAATCAAAGTCTTTGCTGCCGTGGGGGTCTTGTCCACCAAGGCTCCTCCCGCTGAGACATCTAGCATTTGGCGTTCAATTGGTAGAAGCCCCTCGTAGAAGTATTGTAGAATAAGCTCCTCCTTCATTTGATGCTGTGGACAAGAAGCAACAAGAGATTTAAAACGTTCATAATAAGTTGGAAAAGATTCACCTTCATCTTGTTGAATTCCACTTATCCTTTTTTGTAGAAGAATAACTCGAGAAGTTGGGAAAAACTTCTCCAAGAAAGCCCGTTTCATGCTCTCCCAAGATGTGACAGTTCCGGGAGCTAATTCATACAACCAATCTTTCGCCTTTTCCAAGAGAGAAAAGGGAAAGGCCTTCATCTTCAATATGCTCCCATTGACGTTGATTGGAGTCATGCTTGAACACACCACCTCGAACTTTTTCAAGTGTTTGTTAGGATCCTCCATGGACAATCCATGGTACTTTGGAATATGGTATTGCAAGCTTGACTTCAACTCGAATTCCTCGGTCTTTCCTTGGGCAGCAGCGGGGTATTGGATGCATAGGGGTGCGACATTGTCCAATCCCGAAGCCGAAAGCTCCTTGATTATACAATTGTCTTATGCCATAACTTCCTCTACTTCACCCACTCTTGCCGTGGGTTCCTCTTCTTCAAACTCAACTCCGGCTTCTGAATTTGAGCTTGATTCACTAGGTTCTAGATTCTTCCTTTTTCGTCTCAATTCTCGCTCGAAATCGTCGTCAAAGTCCAAGATGTGTTCACGAATCGGATGAGAATTCCGAGTCATAATACCTAAAATAAGAAACAAAAACAAAGTCAGAATCTGGCGTGAATGGTGAATGAATGGATGATTTGTGGCTGCAAAAAGGGAGTTTATTTAAAGGGTTCAGGAATTAAAACCCTAGGTTATTTAGGGTTACAGAAATTAAGGCTAAAGCTTCTAGAAATAGGAAACAAAATCAGAAAACTAAAGGAAAGTGCAAGGGATATGCGGCAAGGCATTAAAACACAATAGGAATGTGTTTTAATGCATTGAAACAGGAAAGAACCCTCTCCCTTACACGGCAAGGAAGGGGAAAGGGAAAGGAGGTGCGGCAAGGGTTGACATTGTGCAAGGAATGTGTATTTGATGTCCTAGAATGCTTAGGAGGCCTTCAAAATTCCTGAAACTTAGGGACACTTTAGGAAAGGTCAAACCAAAGTAGGAAACCTTGGCTTAACTTTCCTATTTCAAGTAGGAATCCTTCTTGGAGTAGGAATCCTCATTCTTCTAGGAATCCTCATTTTTCTAGGAATCCTCATTTGAGTAGGAATCCATCTTCAATTAGGAATCCTTCGTCAATCAGGAATCCTTCGTTCTTCAATTTTGTCCATTCCTTTTGCTCCAAGCATGTGATAACCATTCCAAGCCCAATTTTGCTCCAAAATGCATCTTCTTGCATACTTTGTTCTTAGAATCTGAAAACACACGAAAATGACTTTAAACACTAAAATAACTAAGAAACACAACATAAATGCACAAGAACAAGTGATGTGAAATATATAAGCTGATAGGAGCATATTTATGCGACTTAATTGGCTTGTTCTCGTGCATTTACGTTGTGTTTCCTTAGTTATTTTAGTGTTTAAAGTCACTTTTGTGTGTTTTCAGATTCCAAAGCCGAAGTGTGCAAGATGATGTAATTTGGAGCCTTTTGGAGCAAAATGGAGCTTGGAAGGATTATCACATACTTGGAGCACAAGGAATGGACGGAATTGAAGACTTGAAGAAATTAGGATTGCTAATTGACGAAGGATTCCTAATTGACGAAGGATTCCTAATTGAAGATGGATTCCTAATCACATGAGGATTCCTAGAAGAACAAGGATTCCTACTCCAAGAAGGATTCCTACTTGAAATAGGAAAGTTAAGCCAAAGTTTCCTACTTTGGTTTGACCTTTCCTAAATGTTCCTAAGTTTTATCAACTTTGAAGACATCCTAAGCATTTTAGGACATCAAATTCACATCCCTTGCACCTTTTGATCCCTTGCCGCACCCCCCTTGGTATTTCCTCTTCCTTGCCGTGCAAGGGAGAGGGTTATTTCCTGATTCTAAGCTTTAAAACACTTTCCTAATCTATTTCAAACCCTAGCCGCATATTCCCTTGCCTTTCCTTTAATTTTCTGATTTTGTTTCCTATTTCTAGAAGCCTTAGACTTAATTTCTGATTACCTAAATAACCTAGGGTTTTAATTCCTGAAATCCTTTAAATAAACTCCTCTTTTGCAGCCACAAAACATCCATACACTGCCCATTCACGCCAGAAACCAGTCTCCACCTTCAACCGCACCATTCTACCACCATTCACCCAAATTTCTGCCACAAATCACCCCTAGCCGCACCACCCATCAACCCTAAACACTTTCATACGTCCCCCATCCATTCTACATCATTCAATAACCCAAAAACCTGCCCATAGTCCCTGTGCGCAGCAAAGGAGAGGAAGAAGAAGTACTTGAAGATTCTAGCCGTTCAACATCGAATCGTTGGAATATGTAGGTGTTCTCTTTCTTATATTTACAATGTATAAATCTGTTTTCCTTTGTTTTGTGAACATGAGGAACTAAGCCTTTTTGGCTAGGGGGTTATTCAATACCATGATTATGCTTGCAAGATGAATTGATTACGTCTAATTGTTATTTCATGAATTGTGAATGCAATTTGCTTAACCGTTTGATTGATGACTTATTTTTGTGTGTTACTTAAGGTGGCCAACTTAGTTTTCATGCAGGAATTTGAAGCTAAAACATAAGGAAGTTTCACCTAATAGTTACAACTTTATGTTTGCAAGTAGTGGAGGTCGCTTATAAACGATCGTGTTATGTGAATTCTTGGCAAACGTTTCATGCTTTTCATAGTAACAATTGCCTCGTCAATGCTTATAGTTTTCATGAAGCTTAATGATCTTTGATTGTACCTTTATTGTGCTTTTCACGTAAGGGACTTTTAGAGAATGTTTTGAGTTGTTGCATGTGCATTCCCATCCAATTCACTAACTTTAGGAAAACTTGAAGGTTAAAAAAGTGCTATCACAGTTAATCTAGGGCGTTGAGATTCATAATCCATTGAAAGAAGCAATTGGAAATCAAAGTTGAATGCAAGTGTATCATGTGTGGAGAGGAACCCTCTAGTTAATCTATCACCCATCAATTTACTTAATTTTGTCTAAGAATCTGTTTTCATTGTTCTTACTTTGTTTTACTTATTTTCGTCCAAAATCAATCCCACCTTATTTCTTTGAGTCAAATTAACTAGAACGTGTCTTAGAATATGTTTTTAAGTGTTTTAGGTCATTAGAAAACCAAAATTCGTCCAAATTGTGTTAGAGTCCCAAAACTGCCCAGAAAGTGGTTTTTAGTCAGTTTTGAGTGTTTGTTTGCTGTTTTGAGTCTTTTGGTTTGTTTTAGTGTTTTAGAGTTTAGTTTTGCATTCTTTGAGTCTAGTTGAGTATTTTAAACTTTGTTTTACAGATTTGAGTCAGTTTAGAGTGTTTTAGCAATCCCTCCTAATCCCCGGTTTAAGAACGATCCCTACTTATCCATGCATACTTAATTTACATGCATGAATTTGATGCTAGAATATAAGTGAATTTCACCTAATCGTTATGAACTTATATTCACAAGTAGTGAAGGTCGCTTATAAACGATCGCGTTAGGTAAATTCTTGGCATAAGTTTCATGCAATTCATAGTAACAAGTGCCTCGTCAATGCTTATGATTTTCATAAAACTTAATGATTCTTGCTTGTATCTCTATTATGCAATTCATGTAGGGAACTTGTAGGGAATGTTTTGGGTTGTCGTATGCAATCATCCAACCTAATAAAAGTAGGAAAATCTGAAGGTTAATTTAAGCGGACCTAATTAATTTGGGGCGTTGAGAATTTACAATTTATTGAAAGAACAACTGAAAATCAATTTAGGTTGCATATGTGGCATGTGTGGAGAATAATCCTCTAGCCAGTCCGTCATTTATCATTTTACCTTAATTTTATGTTTTTGTCAATTTTGTAATTTGTTTAAGTTTAATTTACTTTTCATCAAAATCAATCCCCCATTTTATTTTAAAGTGTTAGATTTATTAGAAATCATTTTAGTTTGTGTTTTCTTAAGTTTTGAATTATTTTGAGTCTTTGGATTTGTTTTGGTTTATTTGTTAGTTTTATTTTGAGTGATTCTAGTTAAGTGTTTTGAGTCTAGTTTAGTGTTTTAAATTTTGTTTTTACGTTTTTAATTTAATTTTACTTTGGTTAGCATCCCTAGTTAATCCCCGGCCTAGAACGATCCCTACTTATTCATTACTACAACTGTCACAAATAGGGTTTAAATTTGTGCGTTAATTTATTTTCGCATCAGTCCCTTTCCATCGTCACATGGGTTTCTTTATATATTGCTTGCTGTGGACTATGTGTCGAAATGGGTGGAAGCAAAAGCCACCCGAACTAATGATTCTCGAGTGGTTGCAGATTTTGTGAAAACTAACATTTTTGCAAGGTTTGGAATGCCGCGAGTGCTAATCAGTGATGGAGGTTCCCATTTTTGTAATCGAACCATCGAGGCGTTGCTCAAGAAATACAACGTCACGCATAAGGTGGCCACACCTTATCACCCTCAAACGAGCGGGCAAGCCGAGGTTTCGAATAGGGAAATCAAGCAGATTCTTGAGAAGACCGTGGGGCCTACAAGGAAGGATTGGAGTTTGCGCTTAAACGATGCATTGTGGGCGTATCGCACTGCCTACAAAACCCCCATTGGGATGTCACCTTTTCGGCTCATCTATGGGAAGCCATGCCATCTTCCCGTCGAGTTAGAGCATCGTGCACATTGGGCCGTCAAAACGTTCAATATGGACCTTGATGCCGCAGGTTTACATAGGAAGCTTCAATTGTGTGAGCTTGATGAAATCCGAAATGAAGCATATGAGAATGCCCGGATTTACAAGGAGAAAACAAAGGCATTCCATGACAAGATGATTCGTGCCAAGACGTTCGCTATTGGGCAGAAAGTGTTGTTGTTCAATTCTCGCCTTCGGTTGTTTCCGGGTAAGTTGCGTTCCAAATGGGTTGGTCCTTTTATTGTCACTAATGTTTTCCCTCACGGTGCAGTGCAAATCAAAAGTTTAAGGACGCAGCAAGAATTCAAAGTGAATGGGCATCGATTGAAGCCCTATTACGAGACGTTTGAGGAGCATGTCGTGGAGGAGGTACCCCTCCATGCCGTGGAACCTAGTCAAGCTTAAACGGAGGTACCGTCCGGCTGGAAGACGTTAAAGCAAGCGCTACTTGGGAGGCAACCCATTCATGCAACAAAGGAAGACTTAGAGAGCACTCCAATTCCAGATTTGCGTTCCTAACCCTTCTCTTTGTTGATTATTTCAGTTCTGCCATGTTAGATTGTTTAGTTGCTGTTTTGTTTGACTTTGTGTTATTTATGTTAGTTTATGCTTTGAAACATTGAGGACAATGTTTGAATTAAGTGTGGGGGGGTAACCAAAGTGTTTTGATGCAAATTCGTAGGGTTTTCTCACCCATAATTTCCAATGTTGTTTCTTGCTGTTTTTAGGTGTTTTTAGGCTGTTTTGATGCATTTTAGTGTGTTTTGACATAAAATCCGAAAATCCCATAAAAAATTTAAAAATTGTTTTGAAAAAACCAAAAAGAGTTGTTTTTGTGTGTTTGTTTGTGTCTTAGGGTACCTTCCAACACAATGATGAGGATTCAGTTTGTAATTGCATGACTGTTAAAGAGAATGATTAATATGGAGGAAAGTTTGATTTACTCTTTGTTTATGCTTGGTTGTGGTTATAACTTATGAATTCACATGCAATCATAAAAAAAAAAAAAAAAAAAAATTAGTTTTTGTAACATGCTTGAAGGAAGGAACTCAAACAAACGCTACAACCTTGTGAGACTTGAGCTTAAACGTTTATTTGGAGAGTTAAAATCTGTGCATTCTTTGTTTTCTAAAGTCGTTGCATGATCTCATTATTCTTTGCTTGGTTGCTACTTAGAAGGTGTTTCATCATTTAGTTCCAAATGCTAGAACTCATTCCCATTTCATTCAAAGCATGTTATTGATTTGCATAACACATATTCAAGATAAAGTTGTGTAGTTACCACCACCTTAGCCAAACTGCCGTGTATCCCATATCATTTTATGTTTAAGTTTAACCCCGTTGAGCCTTGTTTAGCCTTTGTTGTTTGTTAACCCATGTTTTCCTCACCTAGCCTAGTTTAGGACCATCCATACCCTTGTTCTTAAAGCATAGTAAAGCATGATTCGAAGTGAATTCCTTTTGATCTATGTTAGCAGAAAACAAGTGTGGGGGAAGTATTTTTCATGAGGAATTGTGTGCCATAGGCACGGCAAAGAAAAGAAAAGAAAAAAAAAAAAAAAAAAAAATTCGTGAAAAAAAGAAAAAAAAAATATGAAAGTATGAAAAAAGAGTTGAAAAGTTGAGGAAAAGAGTTCCAAAGTATTGTTTGTTGAAGTAAGGGTCTAAAACAATGAATTTGACCCTAAGGAGTTGTTTAAGTCTCCCCCTTGTGTGTTAAAGTTAATTTCTGCAATCTAAGTGAATTCTAAGTCTCAATTTCATTACTTTGCTTACTATCGCTTAAAGAACGTTTGTTTTCCCTATCCTTTCGTTGTTAGCCAACACCCAAGCCCCATTACAACCCTTAACTTCTATCTTGAGTGTTATGTGTTTCAATTTGTGGAGTTTGAATTTGGTATGAGCATATGGTGTCACTGGTTCTCGCATCTAAGTAGTAGCATTCCATTCATGAGATCATATCTAAACATGCTTCTTAACTCTAGAAATTGCGTTCTTTGTGAAACATATATGTGAGCATTCGTTTTCATATCTACATCAATCTTCTCACATATAACTAGTATAGGGTGTGTAGTCAGAAAATCTGTGTGAAAATTGAGTGCATATCTAGTAAGGAATTGAGCAAATTCTCTAAGGCATGTTACTACATTCAAAATCATGTTTTAATTGGTTAAATGTGAACTAGTACGTGGTGGCTGTAATTAAGTATATGCTTGTGTAACATCCCTAGTTAATCCCCGGTTAGAACGATCCCTATTTGCTAATCACTGTAATCACTGTAAAACTAACCAGGGATTAACTAGGGATGCTAATCACTGTAAAACTGACTCAAGAACATAAAAATATACTGTAGAACACTAAACTAGACTCAATTAATGCAAAACTAAGGTTTAAAACACCTAAACAAACTAAAAACTCAAAACAGCAACTAAAAGGCTCAAAACTGCTTTAAAACCACTTTCTGGGCAGTTTTGAGTACCTAACACTAGTTTGGACGAATTTGGACTATGACTTGACTCAAAACACTTAAAAACACAACTAAATGGATTTCTAACTAATCTAACACTTTGAAATAAATGGGGGAATGATTTTGACGAAATTAAAACTTTAAAACTCAACCTTTAAAAACAAATGTAAAGCAAAACAGATTGTGATTAAATAGAATGGTGAGAAGCTAGTTAGAGGGTTCCTTATCCACACATGCACATATGCATACAACTCAATCTCCAATTACTCTTCCAACAAACCATAAATGACAATGCCCCAAATTAACTAGATTGCACCAATTAATTCTCAGATTTCCCTAGATTCATTGAATTGAATGGAATACGCATTACAACCAAATTATTCTTATCAAGGACCCTAACTATGGAATACGCATGATAGAGACACATATCAAAGATCATTAAGTTCAATGGACATCATAAGCATTGACGAGGCATTCATAACTATGGGATACGCATGTTACTCTTGCCTAGGATTTACTTAACGCAATCGTGACTAGCGACTTTCACTACTTATGAATATAAGTTAATAACGATTAGGTGAAATTCCCTTATATCCTAGTATCAAGTTTAGGCATGCAAATTAAGTGTCGACCCTCAACCCACATACATAAACAAGTTATCAATCAAATAGATAAGTAAATCACATTCACAATTTCTGAAATCATAATTGGAAGAAATCAAATCATATAAAACATATGTCCATGGCTTCAAATTCACCTCTAACTAAAAAGAAATTAGTTCCTCATGTTTAACATAATTGAAAAGCAAGTCAAATTAAACATGAAAACAGAAACAAAGAAAGAAAGAACTCCAAACACTCCACTAATGGCAGATTGCATGTGCAAGGCTTCTCCCTCCTTTGGACTGCACGGCACTACTTCTTCCTCCTCCAATGGTGGCTGCACAAGGTGGTGATGGTGGTGGGAAGGCACGGCAAGGGTGAATTGTGGCAGAAATATGGGAGTTTGGGGGTGGAAGGTTGCGGCAAGGAGAGAACTAGGGTTTTTTGGCGTGAATGAATGATATCGGTGATGGTTTTGGGTGATGGACGAATTTCTGAGTATGGAGAGGGTGTTCCCCGGCCAAGGGAGGTAAAACACATATATATAGGCAGCCAAACCCTAAAGAAATCAGGTTAGACAAATGGGCTAGGGTTTAGGTGCGGCTAGGGTTAGGAAATCCACCAAAAACTAGGGTTTCTAGAACATTAGGTGCGGCATGGGCTTAGGGTAAGTAATCAGATTTTTTTCATGTGAGCAAGGCCTAGGTGCGGCTGATTAAGTGGGCTAGGGTTAGGGTTAGGTGCGGCATAGGTCCAAGAGGCAAAGATGGGTCATCCAAAAGCCCAAAGCCGAGAATAGAAACTCTCGAAATTGGAAACCTCCAAGAATAGAAACTTCCAACTTAAGAAACTTTGGTTTCCAATTCCGAATTCTTAGTTCATCACTTTCATTTCTTCATTCTTAAGCTCCTTTGACCTTCAAACTCGTCCATTCCTCATGCTCCATTTGCATACACCACATTCCAGCTCACTTTTTACTCCAAAAGCTCCAAATTGCATCATTTCGTGTAATATGTCCTTTAACCCTGAAAACACATGAAAGTAGCTTAAAAGACTACTTTGACGAAGAAAACATAACAAAAATGCATAAGAACTAGCTAACTAAGGCGCATAAATATACTCCTATCATTAATTAATCAAACGAATAAGTTCGTTAAAGACCTCGGGATAGTTTTGGACCTTAAGGCCCAATGGGCTTCGAACGTCAAAGCCCATTGACTTAAGTTGTATGACAACTTAATGAATAATGATTCAAAAAGTCCCAATTAGCCCAATTAGCCCATAATTAAGGAGGGTAGTGAACTTGGCTTAATTGCAAGTTTGCCACTCCATTGTGAGGTGGTATAAAGGCAACTTTATAGCCATTTCATCCTTAGGGTTTTTGTGGAGAAAAGATGAGAACAAAAGCTCTCTTTGCTCTCAAAAATTCAGCCACCCTAGAGGAAATTATCTAGCAATTTTACTTCCTCTAGGTCACTCATTTCTTCTTCAATTTAACCTTGGTGTAGAATCTTTAGAGGTTCTCAATTTTGGGAACTTGGAGAACCTTTTCTTCTAACCAAATCCATGGAGCTAAGAAGCAAGGAATGAAGGCCCTATCTCTTGGGTGATTATCCTTTGCATATGCAAAGAGGAATCTACAAAGGTAAATATTTCTCAACTAACAAATGTTGTTTTAAGTTGAGTCAAGGTTCACCAATCTACTAGGCTTTGAATTTCATGGTTGATGTTTTGTTTTTGAGTGCATGCAAGCATGATTCCGCCTTTAATTTGTTAATTGCATGCTATTGATGTTGCTCAAATAAACATGTTTTTCACAAAATTTCCTTCAAGTGGTATCAAGAGCCTAGGTCTAGTAGTTGGTGAATCATTTTGGGTTTTGTAGTTCATAGTTTTTGATTTAAAAGTTGTAATATGTTACAAGCTTTATTCTTGTTTCTTTGAATGTAAATTTTGTTAGAAAATTTGCCATCTCAAATGTTGTAGATGTAGTTCATATGAGCATGAATTTTGGAGCTAAAATTTGGTGCCATGTTTTTTGGGAAATTCGGCCAAATCCAAAGGGTGATTTTTTGGGTTCATGTTTGTCTTGTTAAAATGGTTTTAAAGTGACTTTTGGAACCCCTAAGTACCCTAGGATGTTAACCCTCTTTTGAGTGATGAAAATTTGAGTTTTGGTGAGTGAAAACATTCATGGAGCTATTATGAGTTTTCATGAGTGTTCTTCAATGTTCTTGAAGTTCTTGCCAAGAACAAAAGGTTTTGAAGTTTTGATTCAAAAAGTTTTATGTTTTTACATAAAGTTTTGGTTTAATTTTAGTGGGTGATTTTAATGGGTGATGATTATTGGTAAAGTATTATTAATGGTTTTAATGGTAGACAAACTTTTTTAAAAGTTTGACATAAATTCAATTAATGGCTATAATGGTAGACAAACTTTTTTTAAAAGTTTGACATAAATTCAAAATATTTCATCTTTACCTCACCTAACAAAACCCACTTACAAAAACTTTGTAAAAATCTTATTTTTATTTACTCATGGCCGGCCACCCTACATGTAGGGTATTTTTGGGTCTTTTATTCAATTACATAAAGTTTTGATACTTTTGTGTATTTGCACTTTGGCCCAAAAGTTTACGTTTTTACGTTTAGGTCCAAAACGCTAAAGGACAAATTGTTTTGCTCCTTTAATGAAGTTTTTTGTATTTGTTGAAATTTTTGGGTTCTAGTTGTAATTACATGAAGTAGTGGACTTTTGTGTTTTTACAAAGTGACCCCAAAAGTTTGTGTTTCGCAATATAGCCCAAAAAGTTGTGGTTATTGCATGATGGCCCAAATTAAGTAGGGAACAAAAATTGTTTTGTCTCTTTAAATGAGAATTGGATTTTCATTTCATTTAGCTCCATTTACATCAATTTTATGGATACAAAAACCAAATGAAAATGTTGCATTCAATTTAATTAATTAAAGTGTTGATTAATTAAAGGGTGATTATGAACCTAAGCCTACGATAATTGAGCTATGTGATAGGCCGTTTCAAATTTGTTTGAACCATGGGAATGTGTAGATTAATTTTGGTTGTAATTTGATTTGATCAAATGTTGTAAAAGAGCATAAGCTCTTCTTTACTTAAGTAATTTGTTTTATGCAAATGTTGTAGAGAGCATAAGCTCTCTTTTACTTTGAAGTACTTCTTTCTTGCTTTATTTGATATGCATGAAAATGAAGTAGTTGGGTCCAACGCCCCTAAGACAACACGCCTTAATGTGATTAAACGCGTAACTAAAATTAATCTCCATCCCTAGTCCGAGATTCAACACTAGGCTCGTGTTGAATCTAAACAAAGGTTCATAGTCATCCTAAGGCCCTAAGGCAACTATATAGTCCATCAAATGAATGCAAACCTTATATTAGTAGTATCATATACTCTTGCTTTAAAAACCGTTTTATAAGTATAGTGGGAGTATTATATACAACTAAATTGAATCAAATGGACCAATAGTTGTAATAGGACCAAAATTGTTTTAATGAAGATTAAAATGAATACTTATATGTGATGAGACCTAAAACCCTCAACCAAACCATTATTAAGTTGATAAGCGTGAGAGTGCTTAGAACACTCTTTCGTGGCCTTCCACCGTGGTGGGATCCAATCGTTTATGACTTGTACACCGGCTTCACCCTATCATGGGGGAGTACAAAGTGCATGCTTATACTCAGGAGGAATCCATAAACATGTGATGAGGTTAGTGTAGGCAACGAGGATGGCCGACATCGTATCATTGTGAGGCTATTCTTGAACCCCTTCACGAACTAAGCATGGTGGGAATGACTTAACTAAGTGCAATGGCGCCGACATCGTATCATCGTGAGGCAACATTCTCTAGAGGCCAAATTAATGGGTACTTGCATTAGTTGCAAATGAGTAAGCGTACTCTCTCATTATTATTAATGCTAGCCAACATCATATCATTGTGAGGTGGGCTTGGTAATAGTGAGTCTCCCATAACCTACTAAGAGTTTCCTCCAAAACTCTCGAATTCCAATGAGGGATATGGAATTTGCCAAAAATAGTGGGTGGTGCTATTTGATTTAAAGACCCGAATCAAATGGCTTAAAATCAATCAATTTATATTCGTTATGTATTTGTTTACCAATATATTTGCATACGCTATCCAAAACTTGACAAAGAAAAGCCGAATGTTTTAGTTTCCGGACTTGGTAACACAATCCCAAAGATTGTCTTAAATGGATTGTGCATGTACCTAAGAAGTCTCATCCTCACAATCTTCCTATTAATAATGTATCATTGGAAGAACATGTTAGAAATGTCTATCATGAAGAGGACAACACAAACAACCAATGCTTATTCCTTCGTTATATGAACAAAGGAACTTATGAAGAAATAAGAGTTGCCTTGAACAACTCTTGAAAGTTTGTAATTATGTTTAGAACATAATGGTTGGTTGACAAAAATAGTCCATCAACATGGACTTATGATGATTTTGAATCATTGAGTGTTGAAGTGATAAACCACTTAACAAGATGGAAACTAAGCTAGGACTTCACCTTTATGTCCCTATCCTAATGGTTCACTAAGTTTATTGTAAACTATGTAGTGAACAATAACCACACACTCTCCAAAATGTTTGATGTGTATAACACAATTGAAAAGGTTTCAAGAGAGATAGTGGGAGTTTAGGGACCATGACTATTGTAGTCAAAGGAGAAGTCAAATGAAGAAGATAAAATTAACTCCAAGGGAACAAACTTTCTTTATGAAAGGATGGACATTGGAAGGGGTATTTGCAAGAAATGTCTTGCAAGTGTCAAGAACACACCTTTCGAAGGTGTTGTAAATTGTTCTTGAATAGTTCAAAACAGTTGGTTCTTCTACTTGAATGCTTGATTCCGTATTAGTAACTATGTTTTACAATCGTTGTAAAAGTGTGGCTAATAAGAAGTAGAAGATTAATGAGAGAAGAGAAAGTACTTCACATTCGGAACGTGAATAAAATATAGATCTCTGCGAAAGCAGATGGTACTAACTTCCTCATATGAACTACCAAAGAAATTGGAAAAACCAAAGATTGTCTTTACATTCCAATTTTAAGGAACTTAATTCTATCACTATAATAGAGATGGATGAATGTTTTGTTTGACAAAACATTGTTCTTTATTAATCAATGATTGGATTATAGTAATCTAATTGATTGTCTCTATAGTAGAGATGATATGGTAGCGTTAACTGTTTAGAATATAATGATGCTTAAAACCCAAAAGGTTGCAAGATAGTGACTAATCCCAACTGAGTTGTGATACCTCTAAAACATAAATTACGAGTTGGTCATAGATGGATGCTTTGGATCGTTAGATCCGGATCCAATACCTTCTTGTCAAAATTGTATAGAGGCGAAATGTTCGAATCTTTATTCTTTTGGAAAGAATAAAGAATCACAAAGTTGTTGAGGTTAATTCACTTAGATGTTAGTGGCACTTGTCCACAACATAATACTACTCATGTTGTTTGACATTCACCGAAGATCACTCTCGGTTGGACTATAGTTTATTATGAATAAACACAAGTCCGAATACTTTGCAAAAGGTTTCAAAGAATTCAAGAAATGTAAGTTGATGAGTAAGACGTCTAAAGTACTTACCTCCTTAGATTTGATCCAAGGAAAGGTAACACTTTAGATGAGTTTCCTTGAAAGATATCAAGGAAATTAGCATCATAAGATAATGATTTTCTCCATTAGGAGAAGAACGAACTTGAATAAGATTTAGTTCGTTGGATATTATCAATTACCCATATATAGGATATATATGCTTCTAAGACAATATGATTGTCAATTAGAAGATCTTCCAAAATTTTCATAACTCCATAGGATGTAGTTGGAAAGAAAGACAAATCTTAATTGTGCTAAGATTTGGGGTTGTGTGCTAATAAGCAATATTTGTTTAAAAATTATCTTGTGGATATCCTTAAATTAACCTTTGGATATCACTTCTATAAACCAACCAACAAATGTTGTTTGTTGAGTAGTTCATTATAATCCTACAATGTGATTTGCCTTAGAGCAAATGAACTAGGAATAGAACTCAAAAGAATGGGTTCTTTGAGAGACAAGATGATAGTCAACAAATATAACAACCTAGTTCCTATACCACAAGCTCCAAGGTAGTCAAGAAAGAATTTTAAACCGTTTCAGTTGAATGGTTTGAACTTTATGACTACATTGAGTGTATATACAATATATACTCAAGGAAATGGTAAAGTACCATTTGACCCGAAATAATGAAACCTTCATAGCTAATTGGTAGCTTAAGGTGACTACAATCAAAGAGAATGGTTGACTTTGAAGGAACCATTTTTGACGTAGTCTTAGTTTCAATTAATTCGAAGATTGCTAGCTACAACTAAATGGTGATTCAATGTTTGGACATGATATAGGTTTCCGAAACCATTATTAAGATAGTCTTGATAATTTATGCCTAAAACTATGAATCACAAAACATATAAGTTGTAGAGATCCAACCATCATGGATCTTAGCCAGCTAGTGGGAGCCATAAGCGTCTTATGAGAGAAAGATCAAATTGTTTGATTTCTCATAAAGATGTAAGTGAATCTTTTGTTTACTAGGTTTACAAAAGATTAGTGGGAGTTAATCATGTTCCTAAAATTTAGAATATATATATGATATATTAATTTTGGAAATGAAAAGAATACTTCTTCGTTAAAGTTATGACTTTAAACATTCTATAACGATAGAATGTATATGGGAGATATAGTCTATATACATGAGATGGAAATCTATAATGATATATTTCAAGATATAATTAGATTATATCAAGCCCTAATAATAGACAAAAGATGCTAGGAAGTTTCTCATATGATGATAAACTTCAATCAGAAGAACAACTCTAGTGAGACTAGGAGGTAGCTCTTCTCAAAGGAAACGTACCCTTTGACTCCCAAAGAAATAATGCGTAAATCGAATCCTTTATGCATACGCAGAAAGGTGATTTATGTATTTCATATTGTATGAAAAACATTGATATGAGTTGTACCTAGAAAGGTACAAGGCGATATCAGTGCAAGCCCAGGATCAGAACCATGGCAACTGTCAAGTGAATCCTTAAGTATTTAAGAAATACTAAAGGATAAATTCCTCAAAGATCGAGGAAGAATTAGAGTAACGTAATGGAAGCGTAAATGTGTTAGATTATGAATCTAATCCATCGTTGAATGTTTCTTCATTATGAATGAAGAGATTAACAGATATCTCTTCATTATGACTAAAGAGATATTTGGATGGAAACATTAAAGTAATGACTTTAGTGTGTTCCATTATGAATGCAAAATATATTGCCATATATAGAAGTTTACAACAATGTTGTTTGGATGGGAAAGTTCATTTATGAACTCTCTATTCGGTTCCAACCAGAAAGTGTATCTAGTGTACTGATACTACGACACTAATGGGGCGATAGCTCAAGCCAGGGAATCAAGGTCTCATCAAGATCCAAACTCATATGAGAGACTGAACCACATGATTGAGAATCATGTATAATGGTGACGTCGATATTCTCAAGGTTGCTTCTATGGATAACATATAAATATCCATTGCCTAGGCCTACTACTCAGCCATTTATGAAATGACTACAGAAGAGGAATCATAACAGATGACCAAGCTGATTGGCTCTAGTGCAAGTGGGAGATTGTTGGAAATATGCCCTAAAGCCAATCATATGATGATACTTTACGGATATTTCACATGTTAAACTAATCTAGTTTACATATAAAAGGCAAACATTATTGTTTGAGCCGTCTCATATAAATGTTATATGCTTAAACGATAAAGTCCAAGGAATATGTGATTGGGAGAATGCAATCTAATGAAGTTAGATTAATGAGACCATTCTTTCGTAGACACATCCTAAACGTTCCTGATCATAGGATTGCCAATTGGGCATTGACAGTCCGTTAAGATCAGTACGTGCTATGTCTTCTCTCAGGGAGAGTGACTAGTCTCGAGTCATTGGTGTGTGTGACATCAAGACAAGTACGTAGGTGCTCAATAGAGAATGAGTCCACTGAACACGATCAACGAGGAGTTCTCATACTTATGTCACATGAGAACTCATGGTTGGGATAATGCAAATTAGTCCTTTGACCTGAGGCATCACAGTTGTCTTGTGGTTAAGTCCTTGATCTTTGATTATGTCAAAGTCACCCCATCGGGGTGTCCACGACATCATTGGGGTTAAGCCACTTAGTTATGGAGACAAGTGAATGTGCAACAAGGGATCTCTAACCTTCAAATGGTTTGAGGGAGAATACTCTATGATATGATTAAAATCTCTGGCCAGAGTATGAATGAGATTTGGGAATGCGTTCCAATTCACATTCAAGGTAATCATATAAGCAAACGAATCACATTGGATAGTAGACATGAATAAATAAACTATCAAACCAAACAATGTGGTCAAGAGTATTAGATTAGAGAAAGACCGTATTGCATTTGTAATCCTAAACTGAATAGGTTCTCTACCTCTTCTGATTAGCTTGGGTAGCCATGATATGCTGCTAGGTGTCACTCATGGTTTGTGGAAGCCCTAAACGTGTGTAATCACTAAAGGGAGAATTGAAAGTAAGTTTCAATTCACAATCGATGTAAAATGGTTTTAATCGCCCACTGCCTCGCTAAAAGGAACCTAATGTATCGTACACCGTGTAAGGTGGAGATTGAAGAAACAAAGGAGATGAGTAAGAATAATTAAATGGTTTAATTATTTATGGCAATGATTAATTAATATGTTAATTAATCAAACGAATAAGTTCGTTAAAGACCTCGGGATAGTTTTGGACCTTAAGGCCCAATGGGCTTCGAACGTCAAAGCCCATTGACTTAAGTTGTATGACAACTTAATGAATAATGATTCAAAAAGGCCCAATTAGCCCAATTAGCCCATAATTAAGGAGGGTAGTGAACTTGGCTTAATTGCAAGTTTGCCACTCCATTGTGAGGTGGTATAAAGGCAACTTTATAGCCATTTCATCCTTAGGGTTTTTGTGGAGAAAAGATGAGAACAAAAGCTCTCTTTGCTCTCAAAAATTCAGCCACCCTAGAGGAAATTATCTAGCAATTTTACTTCCTCTAGGTCACTCATTTCTTCTTCAATTTAACCTTGGTGTAGAATCTTTAGAGGTTCTCAATTTTGGGAACTTGGAGAACCTTTTCTTCTAACCAAATCCATGGAGCTAAGAAGCAAGGAATGAAGGCCCTATCTCTTGGGTGATTATCCTTTGCATATGCAAAGAGGAATCTACAAAGGTAAATATTTCTCAACTAACAAATGTTGTTTTAAGTTGAGTCAAGGTTCACCAATCTACTAGGCTTTGAATTTCATGGTTGATGTTTTGTTTTTGAGTGCATGCAAGCATGATTCCGCCTTTAATTTGTTAATTGCATGCTATTGATGTTGCTCAAATAAACATGTTTTTCACAAAATTTCCTTCAGTGAGATGGTATGGTAGTGTTTAGGATAGGTGGAGGGTGCGGCAAAGGTAAGGAATTATGGATGTATGGTGATTTGGGAGTGTAGAATGGTGTGGAATGTGGCTGGACGAATTTCTGAGATCAAAGGGAGTATTTTTCATGTGTATGGGAGGTGGTATTTATAGGCTTGAGAGAGGACCACTCCATTTCCTTTGCATGTGCAGCTTGTGTGGGTGTGACTTGTCATGTTTCCCCTTTACATTTACACACACATGCTTCATCATTTCAACCACCAATCCACCTATTTTCAGCCCATGTTTCTCCTTTCCTTTGCATGTGTTGTGCCTTCTCTTCTAGCTGTGCATTTCCACTTGCTCCAAAGACAAATGAGTGTAATCATAACCCCATTTGCTGCTGAGTGTTGATGACAAAGCAAAACACAAAACAAGTGTCTTTACTTTCTCATTTTATTAGCCAAATCTGCTTAGCCCGTTTCTGAACCTTTCAGTGTTAAAATGCCCATAACTTCTTCTAGAAAAATGATATTAACAATCTGTAAATTGCTCCAGAAAATAGACATCCGTAGCTTTCCAAGAATATAAGGTTCATTCTCTCATTCATTCGGAGCTGTTCGTAACATGCTTCCAAAGTCAGCTAATCGGCACAGGCAGTTTTGACGAATTTGTTGGCTGTCCATGCCGTGTGTTTCCTTGCATTCCCATGTGTGTGTGCTGCCATCTAGTCATCATTTCCACATGTACAAGCTGTCACACTTGCACACACACATGCTCTTTATTATTTCAGCCACAATTCAACTTATTTCCTGCCCATGCCGTGCCTTTCTTTCCCATGTGTGTGCTGCCATGCTTTCTTTTTGCATGTGTGCTTCTTTGCATGTGTTTTCTCCCTCTCTTGCCTTGAGTTTGCATGTGTATGAGTTGTCATTGTTTATCCTTGCAATTACACACACACACTTGCACACACATTGATAGGAGCATTTTTATGCGACTTAATTGGCTTGTTCTCATGCATTTATGTTGTTTTTCCTTAGATAGTTTAGTGTTTAAAGTCATTTTCGTGCAATTTCAGGTTTTATGGTCAAAGTATGCAAAAAGGTGCATTTTGGAGCTTTTAGGAGCAAAAATGGGCTTGGAATGGATTGCATATGCATGGAGCAAGGAGAATGGACGAAATTGAAGATCAAATGAGGCTAGAAAGGTGTTAGAAGACATAAGAAATCAGTTTGGAAGCTTGGAAGACAAAGAAAGACAAGGTTTCCTACTTTGGTTTGACCTGTCCTAAATGTTCCTAAGTCTTATCAACTTTGAAGGCTTCCTAAGCATTTTAGGACATCAAATACACCTCCCTTGCACCATATCAACCCTTGCCGCACCTCACATACCCTTTCCACACTTTCCTCTTCCTTGCCGTGCAAGGGAGAGGGTCCTTTCCTGATTTTGAGCATTAAAACACATTCCTAATATGTTTTAAACCCTAGCCGCATATTTCCTTGACCTTTCCTTTTATTTTCTGATTTGTTTCCTAATCCTAGAATCCTTAGACTTAATTTCTGATTTCCTAATCAACTTAGGGTTTTAATTTCTGTTTTCCTTTAAATAAACCTCTTTGTTGCAGCCACAAAACATTCCATTCACAGCCACAAACAGCCATTCACGCCAGAAATCATCCACCACTCCTAAACACATCCATACTTCACCATTCACCCTAGTTTCTGCCTAAAAACATCCCTAGCCGCCCCATACACTCATCCTAACCCTCAATCCATACTTCTACACCATCCATAATCCCCAAAACCCAACCACTTGTGCGTTGCAGCAAGGAGAAAGAAGGAAGGACTCTTGGATGCTCAAGCTTCATCGTTGGTGCATTCTAGGTGTAATTCGTTTTATGATTTCAATGTTTAATTTCTTTTCCTTTCGTTTTGCTATGAACATGAGTGGCTAAACCCCTATTGGTTAGGGGTGATTTCGAAGCCATGACTATGTGTGCAATTTGATTTGATAAATTTCAGTTATGAATTCTTGAATCGTGAATGTAATTGGCTTAACTGTGCGAGTAATAACTTATTTGTGTTTGTTAATTAGGGGTCGACACTTAATTGGCTTGCATGAATATGATGCTAGAATATAAGGTTGTTTCACATAATCGTCACACACTTATATTCATATGTAGTGAAGGTCGCTAGTCACGATCGCGTTAAGTTCAATTCCTAGCATGAGTGACATGATGTCATAGTTGCAAGTGCTTTGTCAATGCTTATAGTTTTCATTGAACGTAATGATCTTTGATTGTATCTTTATTATGATGTCATGTAGGGAACTTTTGAGGAATGCTTCGGGTTGTCGAATGATGTCATCCAATCCGATAACACAAGGAAAACTTGAGAATTAACTAGTGATGTCACGGTTAATTTGGGGCATTGCCATTCATAATTCAATGAAGGAATAACTGGAAATCGAGTCGTTTGCATACTTGTCATGTGTGGAGAAAGAGCCTCTAACTAATCCATCATCCATTTAAAACCCCAAAATCGTTTTCAAATCTGTTTTTACTTTGCAATCTGTTTTGTTAGTTTATTTTCGTCCAAATCAAATCCCCATTTATTTTGAAGTCCTAGATTAGTTAGAAAGTGTTTTGGTACAAGTTAAAACCCAAATTCGTCCAATTTGGTGCTTTGTGCTCAAAACTGCCCAGAAAGTGTTTTTAAGGCAGTTTTGAGTCTTTTGGTTGCTGTTTTGAGTTTTTGGTTTGTTTTAGTGTTTTAAACTTTAGTTTTGCATTCTTTGAGTCTAATTTAGTGTTTTAAACTTTGTTTTTACGTTTCTAAGTCAGTTTTCAAGTGTTTAGCAATCCCTCCTAATCCCCGGTCCAGAACGATCCCTACTTACATACTTTACTACAATTGTAAAAAGAGGGTTTAATTTGTGTGTTTAGTTAATTTACGCATCAAATTTTGGCGCCGTTGCCGGGGATTAGCAACTTTGCTAATCCCTTGTTGTTTCTTTTTATTTATTTTCGTTTGTTTTCTATCTTAGTTGCTGATTTGTTTTGTTTCTTTGTTTTTAGGTACTAGTGCATGACTCGAAGTTCCCAACCTGTTCGTGAGCATATTTTGGACTTTGACGACGATTTTGAGCGAACTTTGAGAAGAAGGAGGAACCAACAAGAGTCCAACCCACCTAGCCCTGAACCTGACCTTGAAGAACAAGTTTTAGAAGAAGAAGAGAGGGGCACGGCTGGGATTTTTGAGGAAGCACCAATCAGGGCAGCCGACAACCGCACAATCAAGGAGCTTTCGGCTTCGGGATTGGATAATGCCGCACCTTTATGCATCCAATATCCCATGGCAGCTCAAGGCAAGACCGAGGAGTTCGAATTGAAGTCTAGTTTGCTGCACCACATCCCAAAGTTCCATGGGCTGTCCATGGAGGACCCTAACAAGCATTTGAAAGAGTTTGAGGTGGTTTGCTCAAGTATAACTCCGATTAACGTTGATGGCAGCATTTTAAAGATGAAAGCTTTTCCATTCTCTTTGATGGATAAAGCCAAGGATTGGTTATACGAGTTGGCTCCCGGCACTGTCACGTCTTGGGAGAGTATGAAGAGGGCATTTTTGGAGAAGTTCTTTCCAACTTCTCGAATCATCCTTCTTCATAAAAAGATAAGCGGTATTCAGCAAGAGGAAGGTGAGTCTTTTCCTACATATTATGAACGATTTAAATCACTTGTTGCTTCTTGTCCACAGCATCAGATGAAGGAGGAGTTGCTTTTGCAATACTTCTACGAAGGGCTCCTACCACTAGAACGTTAAATGCTCGATGCCTCGGCGGGTGGAGCATTGGTGGACAAAACGCCCATGGCTGCCAAGATCTTGATTGCTAATCGAGCGTTGAACGCTCAACAATACGAAGGTGTAGGCCAAAGAGGACCCCCACGGCAACAAGTGCATGAGGTAAGTTCCACATCGAATATTCAATCTCAGTTAGCTAATCTTACTTCTATTGTTTCACAGATGGCCGAGGGAATGAAGATTCAAGGGCCCATGGTGTGTGGCGTATGTTCTATCCAAGGACATGCTTCTGAAACATGTCCTCAACTCATTGAGAATGGTGGATGGGAGAGCGCTAATGCTATTGGGTTTCAAAGCCAAAATCAACCAAGAAACGATCCATATTCCAATACCTACAATTCCGGTTGGAGAGACCACCCAAATTTCAAGTGGAGGGAGCCACAACCACCCCAACCACAAGGAGGCTTTAGACAACAACCCCCGGGTTTCTACACCAAACCATATGATAGGAGCATATTTATGCGACTTAATTGGCTTGTTCTTGTGCATTTACGTTGTGTTTCTTTAGTTATTTTAGTGTTTAAAGTCACTTTTGTGTGTTTTCAGATTCTAAGGACCGAGTATGCATTTTGGGAGCCTTTTGGAGCCTCTTAGAGCAAAATTGAGCTGGAATGGAGTGTATGCTTATGGAGCACAAGGAATGGACGAGTTTGAAGGTCAAAAGAGCTTAAGAAATGAAGAAATGAAAGTGAAGAACAAAGAATTCAGAATTGGAAACCAAAGTTTCTAAAGTTGGAAGTTTCTATTCTTGGAGGTTTCCATTTTTGAGAGTTTCTATTCTTGGCTTTGGGCTTTTAGATGACCTATCTTTACCCTCTTAGACTTGGGCCGCACCTAAACCCTAGCCCATTGCCTAACCTGATTTTTCTAGGGTTTGTGCCGCACCTAATGTTCTAGAAGCCTAAAAATCTGCATAAAACCCTAGTTATTTTCTCCCTTGGATGGGCCAAGCCTTTTATCTCCAAAACCCTAACCCTTTCCCATCAGATTTCGTGGAAACCCTAGCCTATAAATAGATGTTTTAAAGCCTAAATTCGTCACCACCCTTCATATAATTCAGAAACACCTTTGCCGCAACCCTAGACATCATTCTGATAGGAGCATATTTATGCGCCTTAGTTAGCTAGTTCTTATGCATTTTCGTTATGTTTTCTTAGTTTAAAGTAGTCTTTTAAGCTACTTTCATGTGTTTTCAGGTTTAAAGGACATATTACATGAAATGATGCAAATTGGAGCATTTTGGAGCAAATGTGAGCTTAGATTGAAAAGTACATGCTTGGAACACAAGGTTTGGACAAAATTGAAGATTTGAAGATTTGAGGATTCCTAGTCCAAGAAGGATTCCTAGTCCGAGGAGGAGTCCTAATTGAAGAAGGATTCCTAATCAACGAGGGATTCCTAGTTGAAGATGGATTCCTAGAAGAACGAAGATTCCTACTCAAACGAGGTTTCCTACTTGAAGTAGGAAAGCTAAGCCTAAAAGTTTTCATTTTGGGTTGATCTTTCCTAAACCTAAATGGCCTTGAGTTTAAGTAATCTTAGAAGGTTCCTAAGCGTTGAAAGACACGAAGAGGGGTTTTAGAATATTTTCTCATCCTTGCCGTGGGTTAGGGCTTATTTTCTCTTGGTTTTGGGCTTTCTAGAAGCCCTATCCACACTCCCACTAATCAGCCGCACCTTTCCCTTCTAGAACACCTATTTGCCTTGCCTTGCAAGGCATTCTAGAAGCCCTAACCCTAGCCCATTAAACTTGCCGCACCCTAGGCCCTTTTCCCATTCAAATTCTGATTTCTAAGCCTATTTCCTTGTGGATTTGGGTTATTTAAGTCCATATCTGATTTATCTAGGGTTTGAAGTGCCTATATATACTCATTATAACCCCTTGGCCGAATTATCATCTCCCATACACAATCATTCACGCCAGAAATCTGCCCTTGATTTCTGCCGCACCTTCCCATCACCAAAGTCCCAAAATTCTGCCCAAAATCATCCCTAGCCGTACCCCCATCAACCCTAAACCTTCCCATACCATTCCCCAACCATTCTACACCACAAATAACCCCAAAAAACCTTATTCCCCATCCTTGCCGCAGCCACCATTCCTTCCAGCCACCTCCATACACTTTGCCGCAACCCTCCTTTACTCCAGCCACCATTATACACCTCCATACACCACCCACACACCTTGCCGCACCACCATATCATCCTAACTCCATTCTTAAACAAAAACCACATCCAAAAACTCCCAAAACCATCTCTGCCGCAGCAAGGAGAAGAGAAGAGGAGCTTGACGTCATAAATTCAAGTTGGAATTCTTGGGCGTTTTAGGTGTAATCTTTCTTATGTCTTCGATGTTTCAATTCAATAAACTTTATGTTGTGAGTATGAGGAACTAAACCCCCTTAGTTGGGGGGTGTTTCGAAACCATGTACATGCTTGCAATTTGATTCGATTACATTCAGTTGTTATTTCATAAGTTATGGATTCAATTCGTTCATCTATTTGATTGATAACTTATTTGTGTATGTTGATTGAGAGTGCACACTTAGTTTTCATGCATGAATATGATGCTAGATTATGAGGGAGTTTCACCTAATAGTTACAATCTTATAATCACAAGTAGTGAAGATCGCTTGAAAACGATCGCGTTGAATAAATTCTTAGCATAAGTTTCATACAATTCATAGTAACAAATGCTTCGTCAATGCTTATGTTTTTCATAGAACGTAATGATTCTTGCTTGTATCTCTATTATGCAATTCATGTAGGGAACTTGTAGGGAGTGTTTTGGGTTGTCGTATGCAATCATCCAACTTAATAACTTGTGGAAAAACTGAGGGTTAATTAGTGCAATTCACGGTTAACTTGGGGCGTTGAGTATTCATAGTTTATCGGAAGAACAACTGAGAATCGTTTTGTTTGCAAGTGTGACATGTGTGGAGAAGAACCTCCTAACTAGCCCTTTTAACCATCTATTTCACCAAAATCGTTTTTACAATCTGTTTAACTTTAAGTTTCTGTTTTGTTTTCAATTTTCGTCCAAAACAAATACCCCTTTAATTTGAAGTCTTAGATTAGTTAGAAAGTGTTTTGATTTGTGTTTCTAAGTATTTTGATTCAAGTTTTCATCAAATTTCGTCCAAATTAGTGTAGGTGCTCAAAACTGCCCAGAAAGTGGTTTTTAGGCAGTTTTGAGCCTTCTAGTTGCTGTTTTGGTTTTTAGGTTTGTTTAAGTGTTTTAACCTTTAGTTTTGCATTCTTTGAGTCTAGTTTAGTGTTTTAAACTTTGTTTTTGAGTTTTTAAGTCAGTTTCCAAGTGTTTAGCAATCCCTCCTAATCCCCGGTCTAGAACGATCCCTACTTACATCTTTGCTACAATTTGACAAAAAGAGGGTTTAATTTGAGTGCTAGTTAATATCATATCAAATTTTGGCGCCGTTGCCGGGGATTAGCAATTTTGCTAATCCCTTGGATTGTTTTTGTTTCTTTTATTTCACTTTGTTTCTGACTTTGTTTAAGTTTCTGACCTAATTTTGTTTCTTGTTTCTTAGGTACTAATGTATGACTAGAAGCTCTCAAACGATTCGTGCGAACATCTTGGATTTTGACGACGATTTTGAGAGGAAGTTGAGAAGAGCTAGAAACCAGCAAGAACACCATCCACCAAATTCCGAATCTGACCTTGAAGAAAACGTACAAGAAGAGGAGGAGGAAGCCACGGCAAGGATATTTGAAGAAGTCCAAGGCATGGCGGTGGACAACCGTACACTCAAGGAGCTCTCCGCCTCAGGTTTGGATAATGCCACACCCTTGTGCATTCAATACCCCAGGGCTGCCCAAGGTAAGACGGATGAGTTTGAATTAAAGTCAAGTTTGCTTCATCATATTCCTAAATACCATGGCTTGTCCATGGAAGATCCTAACAAACATTTGAAAGAATTTGAAGTAGTTTGCTCTAGTATGACTCCCGTCAATGTTGACGGAAATATTTTGAAGATGAAGGCTTTTCCATTCTCTTTGATGGATAAAGCCAAGGATTGGTTATATGAGTTAGCTCCCGGCACTGTCACATCGTGGGAGAGTATGAAGAGAGCGTTCTTGGAGAAGTTCTTTCCAACTTCTCGCATCATCCTCCTACGCAAAAAGATAAGCGGAATTCAGCAAGAAGAAGGTGAGTCTTTTCCTACATATTATGAACGATTTAAATCACTTGTTGCTTCTTGTCCATAGCATCAGATGAAGGAGGAGTTGCTTTTGCAATATTTCTACGAGGGGCTCCTACCTCTAGAACGTCAAATGCTTGATGCTTCGGCGGGGGGAGCATTGGTGGACAAAACACCCATGGCTGCCAAGGTCTTGATTGCTAATAGAGCGTTGAACGCTCAACAGTACAAGGGTGTAGGCCAAAGAGGACCCCCACGGCACCAGGTACATGAGGTAAGTTCAACTTCCGATCTTCATTCACAATTGGCTAATCTTACTTCTATTGTTTCACAGATGGCCGAGGGAATGAAGATACAAGGACCTAAGGTGTGTGGCGTATGTTCTATCCAAGGACATGTCTCCGAAAAGTGTCCTCAACTCATCGAGAATGGCGGATGGGAGAGTGCGAATGCCATTGGATTTCAAGGCCAAAATCAGTCAAGACATGATCCATACTCCAACACGTATAATCCGGGGTGGCGAGACCATCCAAACTTCAAATGGAGGGAGCCCCAGCAACCTCAGAACCAAGGAGGCTTTAGGCAACAACCCCCAGGGTTCTTTCCCAAAACATACGGCCCACCCCAAAATCAAGCCCAATCCGGCCCAAGTGCCTCAGGTACGTCTCTTGACAATGATGCACTTCTTAAGATACTAACTAAGTTGTCTAATGGGCAGGAAGATCAAGCGAAGGCTATGCAAAACCAAGATAAAAGGGTGGATCAACTTGAGAAACAAATTGGGCAGATTGCCGAGTTTGTAGGTAAGTTTCGAGATCCCGGACAACTCCCTAGTTCCACCATTCCAAATCCGAAGGGAGGGTTCGAAAGTGCCAAAGCAATCACCCTAAGAAGTGGTAAGGAAGTTGGGACAGGTTCGTCATCAAAAACAGGTCATAACGAGGATGAACTTTTGCAATTGGAAGAGGAGGAATCAAAGCAGCCCACGGCAAAGGTGGTTCCACCTTTGCCGCAAGTCCCTAATGTCCCAAATCTGCCCAATTCGTCCCACAAAGGTAAGAATGTGTCCAATTCAGTTCATACTAATGTTTTCCCTTCAAATATGCCTTTTCCTAGTAGGTTCATGCAAACGAAGAAAGAAGAGGCAGAAAAGGATATCCTTGAAACCTTTAGGAAAGTTCAAGTTAACATACCTTTGTTAGATGCAATCAAGCAAGTTCCGAGGTATGCTAAGTTTTTGAAGGAGTTGTGTACCACGAGGAAGAGGATGTCGACCAAGGAAGTGGTCAAGGTAGGTGAGAATGTGTCCGCCATCTTGCAACGCAAATTACCTCCCAAATGTAAAGATCCAGGTAGCTTTACCATTCCTTGTGTTATTGGGCATACTAGATTTGAATCTGCCATGCTTGATTTAGGTGCTTCTATAAATGTTATGCCATATTCCATTTATGCATCTATGAACTTAGGAGCATTGAAAAATGATGGGGTAATAATACAATTGGCCGATAGATCTAACGCCTATCCAAAGGGAGTTTTGGAAGATGTTCTTGTGCAGGTTAATCATTTAGTCTTCCCGGCGGATTTCTATGTCCTCGAAATGGATGAGTCGGACCATGCTCCTTCGCTGCCCATTCTACTTGGAAGGCCATTCATGAAGACGGCCCGGACGAAGATTGACGTGTATAGTGGAACTTTGTCCATGGAATTCGATGGGGAAGTTGTTAATTTTAATCTTTCTGATTCCATTAGATACCCTAGTGATGACCATTCATGCTTTTCTATTGATATAATTGACTCTTTGGCGCAGGGATATCTCGATGATTTGAATGACGACGCGCTTGAAAAAGTCATTACACGAGGCATGGAACTCAAAACAAAGGGAGCAGATTGCATGCATGCTCACGGCATACAAGATTCATCCCATGCCGTGCCCCCTAATGAGGAATTACTTGAAGTTGTGGCTGCCCTTGAGTCCTCACCTAAGCTTGATGGTAAGTATACTAACCGTGAGTCCATTCCCATTTCGACTAACAAATTGCTTCCATCTATCATTCAGGCACTTATCCTTGAACTCAAGCCTTTGCCAAGCCATCTGAAGTACATTTTCTTGGGAGAAAATGAAACACTACCTGCCATCATTTCCTCCTCCCTCACGGCACAAGAGGAGGAGAAGTTGCTTCGAGTTTTGAAGGAGTTCAAATCTGCCCTAGGTTGGACATTGGCCGACATCAAAGGTATAAGCCCTACGACTTGTTGATAGGAGCATATTTATGCTACTTAGTTATGTTGTTTTCTTGCATTTTCGTAGTTAGTTATAACTTATTATAGTGTTTAAGGTCATTTTCGTGCAATTTCAGGTTCATATGGCAAAGTATGCATTTTGAGCCAATTTGGAGCATTTTGGAGCATTTTTGGGCCAAGATTGGATGGTGCAAACATGGAGACATGAGGATGGACGAATTTGATGATTCAAAGGGCTAGAAATCTGCATGTGTGTGTGCAAAGTGTTGGCCTACAACTTCAAACATCATGGCTGCCATGTAATGGCAGAAAATGTGTTTTTTACTAGCTAAATGAATGAAGAACATGCATTGCAAGTATAAACACCACATGGGCAGCAAGAAGGAAAGAAAACAGCAACACACACACCACATGGGCAGCAAGGAATCAGAAATTAAAGCATGGGCAGCAAGGAATAAGAAATTAAAGCATGGGCAGCAAGGAATCAGCATGGGCAGTGAATAGACAACAAGGAATGGCAGAAATTGGACCACCATGAAGTGGATTTCTGCAAGGATGGCAGATTGTCCATTACTTAATGTTTGCTTGACATTTTCAGCCACTATATAATCCCCATTCAACCATTTATCAAGGGAGTTCAGAAAACCACACCTCCCACACACATTACATTCATCCCATCCAGCCATACACCCTCCACAATTCAGAAATTCGTCAAACACATCCATCACACTTTGCAGCAGCCTTCCTTCACCTTTCACCATATTTTCTGACCCAAAATCATCCCTAGCCGTACCCCAATCAACCCTAAACCTTCCCATACCATTCCACATCCATTCTACACCACAAATAACCCCAAAAACCTGTTCTAAAGTTCTCTGCCGCAGCAAGGAGGAAGGAGAATTCGTTGATGAGCTTGCTGCCAAGTTGGAGCGTTCTAGGTGTTTTCTTCCTTTGGATTTTAATTTCTAAATTTATGTATCTTTGCTTTGTGAGTATGAGGAACTAAACCCCCCTTGGTTAGGGGGGGATTCGAAACCATGTACATGCTTGCAATATGATTTGATTACATTCGGTTGTTATTTCATAAGTTGTGGATTCAATTTGTTCATCTACTTGATTGATAACTTATTTGTGTATGTTGATTGAGAGTGCACGCTTAGTTTTCATGCATAAATATGATGCTAGATTATGAGGGAGTTTCACCTAATAGTTACAATCTTATAATCACAAGTAGTGAAGGTCACTTGAAAATGATCGCGTTGAATGAATTCTTAGCATAAGTTTCATGCAATTCATAGTAACGAATGCTTCGTCAATGCTTATGTTTTTCATAGAACTTAATGATTCTTGCTTGTATCTCTATTATGCAATTCATGTAGGGAACTTGTAGGGAATGTTTTGGGTTGTCGTATGCAATCATCCAACTCAATAACTTGTGGAAAAACTGAAAGTTAATTAGTGCAATTCACGGTTAATTTGGGGCATTGAGTATCCATAGTTTATTGAAGAACAACTAAAAATCGTTTTGTTGCAAGTGTGACATGTGTGGAGAAGAACCTCCTAACTAGCCTTTTATCCATCCTTTTCATCCAAAAACGTTTTACAATCTGTTTTGTTTTCAATTTTCGTCCAAAACCAAATCCCCCTTTATTTTGAAGTCTTAGATTAGTTAGAAAGTCTTTTGATTTGTGTTTTTAAGTGTTTTGATTCAAGTTTTCACTCAAATTCGTCAGATTTTGTGTTTGTGCTCAAAACTGCCCAGAAACTGGTTTTTAGGCAGTTTTGAGTCTTCTAGTTGCTGTTTTGAGTTTTAGGTTTGTTTTAGTGTTCTAACTTTTAGTTTTACATTCTTTGAGTCTAGTTTAGTGTTTTAAACTTTGTTTTTATGTTATTGAGTCAGTTTTCAAGTGTTTAGCAATCCCTCCTAATCCCCGGTTTAGAACGATCCCTACTTACATCTTTACTACAATTTGACAAAAGAGGGTTTAATTTGTGTGTCAAGTAATTCTCACACCAAATTTTGGCGCCGTTGCCGGGGATTAGCAACTTTGCTAATCCCTCGTTCTTTTTGTTTATTTGTTATTTTCGTTTGTTTTCTATCACAGATTTCTATCTTGTTTTGTTTCTTTGTTTTTAGGTACTAGTGCATGACTCGAAGTTCCAAACCTATTCGTGAGCATATTTTGGACTTTGACGACGATTTTGAGAGAACTTTGAGAAGGGCTAGAAATCAGCAAGAACACAACCCACCCAATCCCGAACCTGACCTTGAAGAAAACGTTCCAGAAGAGGAGGAGGAACCTACGGCACAAGTGAGTGAAGAAGCCCAAGACATGGCCGTGGACAACCGTACACTCAAAGAGCTCTCCGCCTCGGGATTGGATAATGCCGCACCCTTGTGCATCCAATATCCCACGGCTGCCCAAGGTAAGACCGAAGAATTTGAATTAAAGTCAAGTTTGCTTCATCATATTCCTAAATACCATGGCTTGTCCATGGAAGATCCTAACAAACATTTGAAAGAATTTGAAGTTGTTTGCTCAAGTATGACTCCCGTTAACGTTGACGGAAGTATTTTGAAGATGAAGGCTTTTCCATTCTCTTTAGTGGATAAAGCCAAGGATTGGTTGTACGAATTGGCTCCCGGAACTGTCACATCGTGGGAGAGTATGAAGAGAGCGTTCTTGGAGAAGTTCTTTCCAACTTCTCGCATCATCCTCCTACGCAAAAAGATAAGCGGAATCCAGCAAGAAGAAGGTGAGTCTTTTCCTACATATTATGAACGTTTTAAATCACTTGTTGCTTCTTGTCCACAACATCAGATGAAGGAGGAATTACTTTTGCAATACTTTTATGAGGGCCTCCTACCACTTGAACGTCAAATGCTCGATGCCTCGGCGGGTGGAGCATTGGTGGACAAAACACCCATGGCTGCCAAGATCTTGATTGCTAATAGAGCATTGAACGCTCAACAATACGAGGGTGTTGGTCAAAGAGGACCCCCACGGCAACAAGTACATGAGGTAAGTTCCACATCCGACATTCATTCACAATTAGCTAATCTTACTTCCATTGTGTCTCAGATGGCCGAGGGCATGAAGATGCAAGGACCAATTGTATGTGGCGTATGTTCTATCCAAGGACATGCTTCTGAAAAGTGTCCACAATTGATTGAAAATGGTGGATGGGAAAGCGCCAATGCAATTGGGTTTCAAGGCCAAAACCAACCAAGGAATGATCCTTATTCAAGTACTTACAATCCCGGTTGGAGAGACCACCCAAATTTCAAGTGGAGGGAGCCCCAACCACCTCAACAACAAGGAGGCTTTAGGCAACAACCCCCGGGGTTCTTCACCAAGCCATATGCACCCCCACATGCTCCACAACAATCTGCCCCAAATGCTTTAGGTACGCCTCTAGATAATGATGCACTTCTTAAGATACTAACCAAATTATCTCAGGGGCAAGACGATCACACCCAAGCTATGCAAAACCAAGACAAAAGGGTGGATCAACTTGAGAAACAAATTGGGCAGATTGCCGAGTTTGTAGGTAAGTTTCGAGATCCCGGACAACTCCCTAGCTCCACCATTCCAAATCCAAGGGGCGGGTTCGAAAGTGCAAAAGCCATATTGTTGAGAAGTGGAAAAGAAGTTGGGACAGGTCCTACACCATCAAAATCAGGTGTCAAAGAGGATGAAAACTTGCAAATTGAAGAGGAAGAAGCAAGCTTGCCCACGGCAAAGGTGGTTCCACCTTTGCCGCAAGCTTCTAGTACCCCAAATCTGCCCAATTTGTCCAACAAAGGTAAGAATGTGTCCAATTCGTTTCCTACTAATGTTATTCCACCCAATGTACCCTTTCCTAGCAGATTTTTGCAATCCAAGATCGAAGAGGAGGAAAAAGATGTTCTAGAGACATTTAGAAAGGTGCATGTCAACATTCCCCTCATTGATGCCATAAAGCAAATCCCGAAGTATGCCAAGTGTTTAAAGAAGCTTTGTACAACAAAGAAACGTGTCCGGGAGAAAGAAGTGGTACATGTAAGCGAGAATGTCTCCGCAATGTTGCAAAGAAAACTACCCCCCAAATGCAAAGATCCGGGGAGTTTTACAATTCCGTGTGTCATTGGTAATACCCGTTTCAAATCTGCCATGCTAGATTTAGGTGCATCAATTAATGTCATGCCATATTCTGTTTATGCATCGATGAATCTAGGAGCACTTAAACATGATGGGGTAATCATACAATTAGCCGATAGATCTAACGCTTATCCAAAGGGAGTTTTGGAAGACGTTTTAGTGCAGGTTGATCATTTAGTCTTTCCGGCGGATTTCTATGTCCTCGAAATGGATGAATCAGACCATGCCCCTTCATTGCCCATCCTCCTTGGAAGGCCATTCATGAAAACGGCTCAAACAAAGATCGATGTGGCCAAAGGATTAGTAACTATGGCATTTGGTGGTGACATGATTAGTTTTAAAATTTCTGAATCCATTGAGACTCCTAATGTTGTTCATTCTTGTTGTGCCATTGGTAAAATTGAAAAGATAGGACCGGACCGTTTAGCACCAAGCACAAAGGATGCATCAAGAACCATGCAAGACGAGGGAATTGGAGTGGAGAACAAGGACCATACGGCCACTGCCCTCAAAGTGCTCACATTGGCTGAAAGAACCATGGGGAAGAATGTTCACATTGCTGCCACTTCATTACAACACATAGGTAAGCCACCTAATCCAAATCCAATTCCCATTAAAGTTGATAGGTGGTTCCCTTCTTTGGTGCAGGTACCCAAGCAAATCCCCAATGGTGGGCGCATAAACATGAACCTTAGGCAACACAACGCACCCATCAACAAACATCACTATCCATTTCCGTTCAAGGATGCAATGTACAAGAATTTTGTGGGGCAGGTTGTGGAGGAGATCCCACTCCATGCCGTGGGCTCCAATGAGGCATGATTGTGTTCTTCGTCCGGCTTCACGACGTTAAAGAAAGCGCTACTTGGGAGGCAACCCATGCAATTCAACAAAGGAAGCCCTAGGAATCACTCCAATTCCAGATTTGCGTTCCTAAAACCCTTCACTTTGTTGCTTGTTTCTAATCTGCCCAGTTGTTATTTACTTGCTGTTTGTGTGTTTCTTTTTGTTTAGTGTGGTTTTATGCTTGAAACATTGAGGACAATGTTTGATTTAAGTGTGGGGGGGTAACTAAGTGTTTTAGATGCAAATTCGTGGGATTTTATCACCCTTAACTTGGAGACTTGTTCCTCGCTGTTTTTAAGTGTTTTTGAGCAGTTTTGGTATGTTTTGGTGTGTTTGAAGTAAAAATCCGAAAATCACATAAAAATTTTAAAAATTTGTTTTAAAAACCCAAAAAGAGTTGTTTTTGTGTGTTTGTTTGTGTCTTAGGGTACCTTCCAACACAATGATGAGGATTTGGTTTTTAATTGCATGACTGTTAAAGAGAGTGATTAACATGGATGAAAGTTTGATTTACTCTTTGTTTATGCTTGGTTGTGGTTATAACTTATGAATTCACATGCAATCATAAAGGAAAAATCAGTTTTTGTAACATGCTTGAAGGAAGGAACTCAAACAAACGCTACAACCTTGTGAGACTTGAGCCTAAACGTTTTATTGGAGAGTTAAAATCTGGGCATTTTTTTTGTTCTCTAAGTCGTTGCATGATCTCATTATTCCTTGCTTGGTTGCTACTTAGAAGGCGTTTCATCATTTAGTTCCAAATGCTAGAACTCATGCCCATTTCATTCAAAGCATGTTATTGATTTGCATAACACATTTTCAAGATAAAGTTGTGTAGTTACCACCACCTTAGCCAAACTGCCGTGTATCCCATATCATTTTATGTTTAAGTTTAACCCCGTTGAGCCTTGTTTAGCCTTTTCCTTGTTAACCCATGTTTTCCTCACCTAGCCTAGATTAGGACTATCCATTCCTTTGTTCTTTAAGCATAGTAAAGCATGATTCAATTTGAATTCTTTTGTGGCAGAAAACAAGTGTGGGGGAAGTTTTTGTTATGTGAATTTGTGTGCCATAAAGCACGGGTTCAAAGAAAAGAAAAGAAAAGAAAATTCGTGGAAAAAGAAAAAAAAATGAAGCGAAAAAGTATGGAAAGTTGTGAAAAAGAGCTCCAAAGTTTTGATTGTTGAAGTAAGGGTCCAAAACAATGAATTCGGCCCTAAGGAGTTGTCTAAATCTTTCCCTTGTGTTTTAAAGTTAGTTTCTGCCATTCAAGTGAATTCTAAGTCTCAATTTCATTGCTTTGCTTACTATCGCTTGTAGAACGTTTGTTTTCCCTATCCTTTCTTTGTTAACCAATACCCCAAGCCCCGTTACAACCCTTAACTTCTATCTTGAGTGTTGTGTATTTCAATTTGTGGAGTTTGAATTTGGTATGAGCATATGGTGTTATTGGTTCTCGCATCTAAGTAGTAGCATTCCATTCATGAGATCATATCTAAACATGCTTCTTAACTCTAGAAATTGCGTTCTTTGTGACACATATATGTGCGCATTCGTTTTCATTTCTACATCAATCTTCTCACATATGACTAGTGTAGGGTGTGGAGTTAGAAAATCTGAGTGAAAATAGAGTGTATATCTTGTAAGGAATTGAGGGAATTCTCTAAGGCATGTTACTACATTCAAAGCATTGTTTTAATTGATTACTTGTGAACTAGTGGCTTAAATTAAGTATGTGCTTGTGTAAAGATGACTCAAATTTGTGGGGATAACAATCTTTAACATGTCATGTTCATTGGAAATCCCTGAGGCAAATGTTGGAAGGATTAGAGTGTGTTTATTGACTTTGTTTCGTTTTGTTTATTTTGATTTGCTCGAGGACTAGCAAAAGCTAAGTGTGGGGGAATTTGATAGGAGCATATTTATGCTACTTAGTTATGTTGTTTTCTTGCATTTTCGTAGTTAGTTATAACTTATTATAGTGTTTAAGGTCATTTTCGTGCAATTTCAGGTTCATATGGCAAAGTATGCATTTTGAGCCAATTTGGAGCATTTTGGAGCATTTTTGGGCCAAGATTGGATGGTGCAAACATGGAGACATGAGGATGGACGAATTTGATGATTCAAAGGGCTAGAAATCTGCATGTGTGTGTGCAAAGTGTTGGCCTACAACTTCAAACATCATGGCTGCCATGTAATGGCAGAAAATGTGTTTTTTACTAGCTAAATGAATGAAGAACATGCATTGCAAGTATAAACACCACATGGGCAGCAAGAAGGAAAGAAAACAGCAACACACACACCACATGGGCAGCAAGGAATCAGAAATTAAAGCATGGGCAGCAAGGAATAAGAAATTAAAGCATGGGCAGCAAGGAATCAGCATGGGCAGTGAATAGACAACAAGGAATGGCAGAAATTGGACCACCATGAAGTGGATTTTGATAAGCTCATATTTATACATATTTTACATCAAATTCTCTCGTCTTTTCTTAGTTATTTCCTCATATTTATGTGCTATTTACTTTATTTTTGTGTTTTATCGAATTTATCTAGCTAAGAAAATAAAAATAGCATAAGTATGATTTTATGTAATAAATTCGTGTCAAAACTGTTTAGCTTTTAAATTAAATAATATATATATATATATATAATAATTCATATTGTTTTGTAGAAAAAAATATAAAAAGATTAAATAAGAAAAAAAAATAAAATAGTGGGACGGAAAGGTGGGTTGGTGTGAATAAAAGAATAAGAAAAAAAAAAGTGAAAAGTGTGTGGTGTGCAGGAAGGTGAAGCTGGAAAGGAAAAGAAGAGAATAGAAAAAGGCTTGCGGAAAAGAAGCAGCAAGGAGAAATAATTAAGAAAAGAATAAGGGGATTAAAGAAATAAAAAGGGGTGGAAAGCTGCTAAAGAAAAGAAAGAATAATAAGGACTGACAGTGAGCAAGTTAGGAGGATCAGTGGGGGACGCAAGAGAGGAGACCTCGGGAAGTGATGGTAGCTGCCAAAGGCAGCGAGAAGGGAATAAAAAGAAAAAAAAAACAGTGCAGTGTGAAAACAAAGGGCTGCTTTGGCAGCCACAGAGGTCTCGGAAACGGAGGAGCAGGTTGCTGCCTTGCAGCAGCTTGAGCAGGCGTTGACGCGGAGAACTTGGGCAGCTAGCAGGTTGAGGAGAACGGAGGACACTGCCGGACACTGCCTTGTTTTGGCAGCTTGGAGTGACGCGAGGCAGGAGGAAGAACAGGCTTGCTGCTTGGCAGCCTGCGAGAGACGTGAAGGAAAGACGGAGGGAACTGGGGGTGAGCTGTCAAGGCTCTCGACCCTTGGTTAGCAGGCGCTGCCCTTGGGCAGCACGAAGAGGTCAGCGTGGAATAAGGCAGCGATCAAAGGAAGGAGGAGCCTCGGCCTTAGCGACAAGGCAGGCTTGCAGAGATTGACGGCAGAAGCAAGGCTGCCCTTTGGCAGTTGACGCGAGGACTGACGCAGAAGAGGACGCAGCTGCACGAGGAAGGAGCTGCCTTGTGCATGCAGGCAGCAGCTGACAGCAGCGAGAGAGAACACTTGGCAGCGTCTGAAGCTGCGAGTCAGCACGGAGGGGTCAGTACGGGAGAAATGACGGGGTCAGCACAGCAGAAGCACAGTGGACAGATTCACTGCAATCTCTCTCTCGGTTAATTCGTTCTTCAAACTCATGTTTTATTTCTGTTTAATTTTAATAATGTGTAACTAATTTTATTTTGGCTAGAGTTTAATTCAAAACCATGGTTATATTTGTAATTTGAATTGATTACCTTCAGTTGTGATTTCTGAGTTGTGATTTAATTTGCTTAACTGCTTGATTGATAACTTATTTTTGTATGTCGATTAAGGATGCATACTTAATTTACATGCATGAATTTGATGCTAGAATATAAGTGAATTTCACCTAATCGTTATGAACTTATATTCACAAGTAGTGAAGGTCGCTTATAAACGATCGCGTTAGGTAAATTCTTGGCATAAGTTTCATGCAATTCATAGTAACAAGTGCCTCGTCAATGCTTATGATTTTCATAAAACTTAATGATTCTTGCTTGTATCTCTATTATGCAATTCATGTAGGGAACTTGTAGGGAATGTTTTGGGTTGTCGTATGCAATCATCCAACCTAATAAAAGTAGGAAAATCTGAAGGTTAATTTAAGCGGACCTAATTAACTTGGGGCGTTGAGAATTTACAATTTATTGAACGAACAACTGAAAATCAATTTAGGTTGCATATGTGGCATGTGTGGAGAATAATCCTCTAGCCAGTTCGTCATTTATCATTTTACCTTAATTTTATGTTTTTGTCAATTTTGTAATTTATTTAAGTTTAATTTACTTTTAATCAAAAAATCAATCCCCCATTTATTTTAAAGTGTTAGATTTGTTAGAAATCAATTTAGTTTGTATTTTCTTGAGTTTTGAATTATTTTGAGTCTTTTGATTTGTTTTAGTTTATTTGTTAGTTTTATTTTGAGTGTTTCTATTTAAGTGTTTTGAGTCTAGTTTAGTGTTTTAAATTTTGTTTTTACGTTTTTAATTTAATTTTACTTTGGTTAGCATCCCTAGTTAATCCCCGGCCTAGAACGATCCCTACTTACATCATTACTACAACTGTCACAAATAGGGTTTAAATTTGTGCGTTAGTTAATTTTCGCATCAAATTTTTGGCGCCGTTGCCGGGGATTAGCAAATTTGCTAATCCTTGTTTATGTTTTTGTTTGTGTTTTATTTTATTTTATTTGTGTTTATTTTATTTTATTTTATCTTGTTTATTTGTGTTTGTGTATCTTACTTTTGATATTTGATTTAGTTTTTTTTTCTTCTTTGATTTTAGTTACAAATGGAGCAAGACCTGGATTCTACGAGCATTCAAGATCTATTGGCACAGCTCACTGCTCAATTAACTCATAATGCCGAACGGACCACAATGCCAAGTGTCCCTACACTTGATGTGCCCTATGGACAACGATATCAATATCCCCAATTTTCTGCAAATGAAGATGTTTGGGGATATCAGGGCCATAACCAATCAAGGGGCAACATGTTTTCCAACGCTTACAATTCGGATTGGAGAGACTACTCATATTATATGTGGGATGAACCTCAACACTTTCAACAAAGTGGATATTGGCAGCAAGAGGACGCGTTCTATTCAAGACCTATGCAGCCACCACAGCATCCCCCACAACAATTCCAATCGAATCAAAGTATGCCCGTGGATTATAATCAAATGCTTGAAGAATTAATTTCTTCGGTACAGGGTTCACAAAAAGAAGAACAATTGCCACCATCGGAGGAGTACTATCAATGGCCATATGAACCACCACAGCCTCCACCACAATCTCCCCAACCAAATTCAGGTACGTCCTCGGATAATGACATTTTGAATAAGTTACTAACCTCTTTGACCCAGGACGTAGAAAATCGAAACATGGAGATGCAAAATAAAGCCAACAAGGTGGATGCTTTGGAGAAGCAAGTTGGGCAGATTATGGAGATCATGGCACAGATTCAAGAGCAAAGTGAGGTCTCCAACTCAACTCTTGAAAATTCAACGGCAGAAGTTGAAATCGATGAAGCCATCACCTTGGAAGGTGACCGGGAGGATGAAGCTGTCCCAGAACCATCCAAACACAGCCCGAACATGGATGAATTGCCGCTTCAAGAAGAAGATGAGGATGACTACTTGGGCAGTTTAGAAGAATTCTTATCGCAAACTCCTCAAGTCCTTATGCCATCCAACTCAGGTGAGGAGGTTCTAAGTTCATTTCATTCTAACATCGTTCCACCAAATGTCCTTTTTCCTTGCAGGTTTTTAAATCCCAAGGAACAAGTGAATGAAAAATACGTTGTGGAAGATCTTCCCAAGGTGCAAAGTGATATCCAAATTCTTGGTGTACCAAATCAAGTTCCCGATGGTATTGAAACGTTCAAAGAGACTTGTACACCAAGAAGAATTATTCCAGAAAATGAGGTGGCCGGAGAATTTCAAGAATACATCAAAAAGGCTGTGCATGAGACAAATGCCAATGAAGTTGAGTTTGATAACAGGGGCCATGTCACAATCATCACATGCAATCTGGCTAAGTGCAAAGTCCCTGAAACATTCCAAGATGTGGTGTTTGTGATTGAGTTTGATCGAGAATGTAAGCCATCTTCTCCATTTTTAATTTTAATTTATACTAACTTGTTTCTAATTTTGATGATTCAGGCACCCACTCTTGAATTTAAACCATTGCCGGATCATTTCAAGTACCACCGTCCGTTTAATGATAAGCCCATGCATTTGAATAATGAAGGGAGGCCTAGGAATCACCCACAATCAGATTTGCATTCCTAATCCCTTCTCTTTACTGAATTTATTTTACTTTGTTTAGTTCTTTCATTGTTTGTTTGCTCTTGTGTGAATTTATTTTACGTTGATTTTTTTTATTTTACGTTGATTTTATTTTGTTTTGTTTATTTAGTTGTGATTTTTGTTTAGAAAGTTAAACATAGTCTTTTTACTTTGTTTTACTTATTGTTGTGTTTTCTTAATTAAGTTGTTAAAAATACATAAAAAAAAAAATTAAAAAATAAAAAAATAAAAAAAAAAAAAAAAAAAAAAAACTTAAAAACATAAACATTCATATAAATAAAAAATAAAATAAAAAAATAAAAAAAAAAAAAAAAAAAAAAAACTTAAATGCATAAATTTTTTTTTTACAATAACTTGTAATTTAATTTCGTTCATTGGTCATTGGTTGGTGGTGCCTCGGAGGTCGACGGAGCCCCTGAAAGACGAAGCGCCAGAGCTGGATCATTCAGAGCCTCAATACTTGGTGCTGCTCCCGAGGACGAAGGCAACACAAACCTCGGGAGTAACGTCATAAACCGTTGATGATCACTCTGAATCCGCACTTCGGACTCCTGCAGCTGATCAAGCTTCCTCTTCATGCTGGTTGAGTAATTGGTTGCAAGCATGTGCAAATCCCTGTTCTCATGCCTAAGCACTCTGACCTCCTGCCGAAGACTAGCCACTTCAGCCATCAACGACTCCACCTGACGGGTTCGTGCAAGAAGGCGTTGGCCCATGTTTGATACTGAACCTGCGCATCGGACGCTGTAGGCCATAGAGTCCTGAACAGCTAGTTCGTCGGACCGCCTTGAAAGTATCCTAGTGTCTCTAGGAGTGAGCAGATTTCTGGCCACCACCGATGCGGTTGTTTCGTTCATCATCATGGAATCCCCAACTGTAAGAGGACCATTCGGGGATATGAAGGACGGCTGCCAAATGTTGGTTGGAGAAGATATATCACTATCTTCCCCAACATTCAAGTTAAGGCGACGGTCAGAAGGGCAAGACATTTTCTGAGGGTGTTGAGAATGAAGAGTCGGAATGATCAAGATTAAAAGAAAATGCAAGAGGGAGTGTTTACAGGAGGGAACGTTTACCAGATAAAGTGTTTACAGGAGGGAACGTTTGCCAGATGAAGTGTTTACAAGGGGAGCTCAAGTGTGTTGTGGAGCAAAAATGAGCGTTCTTATAAGAAGAAGAAATCGTTGAGGCATCACTCAGCAGTCGAAGAGACGCCCTCTCGCAAATCGAAGAGCCAGGCTCCTTTCTCAAAAGCCGGACTCTTTTCTCAAAAGCGGCGTCGCCGTTCTCAAAAGTCGGTTCCTTTCTCAAAAGTCGGACGCCGCTCTCTCAAAAGTCGGGCGTCTTTCTCAAAAGCCGGAGCAGTCAGGAATCACGAGGCGAGCCGCTCCCTGATTTGTCCAGACGTGTCACATGCAATTCCTTTCTCAAAAGTCGGGATTGCTCAGAAACCACGAGCCGCTCCCTGATTTTTCCAATTTTGTCGTCACTCGTCACGCGCTGTCAGCTTTGCGCAAATTACGGGTGACTTTTTCAGAAAGCGCGTGACCTGTACTGTTCATCCATTCACCGGCTGCCGACAGGGGTAAAAGAACAGTTTCGGTTGTGAAGAAAAGTCCTATAAACATCTACCTTCGCCATCCAGCAAAGGCACACTCTCAACACTTCTTCATCTCCGAAATTTTTCATCTTCCAAAATGCCTTTCCAACAAACCCTCTCGAGTTTCTCTGTGTTTCTCATTCCCTGGGATACCTTTGCAAATAAGTCATCTAGAGCTAGAGTATTTCATATCATGAAGGTTGAAAGCAAGAGTATCTCATATCACGCTTTCTCCCTGTCCTTTTCCTTGTCTTTGGGGCAAGGAGAAAGCGGGCAATCAGCCAGCACTCGGTGTCAATCTTCCAATCTAAGAACCGACTGCCTGGAAATCCTTCCTGATTGCTTACCTAGCATTGCTCTCGAGTGCTCTTCTTCAACCACTGATGTACTTCCGAAGAAGTCGCCACATCTGCCTGGAGAACAGACGTGGCAAGTGAAAATGATACTTGAAGCATGTGGAGACAAGGTGCTGCTTCATCTTCAAGATCAAGTCTCATTTTCCTTGCTAAGAAGTTCCCCAGCCCAGTTCAAGCATACACCTGTGGAACGATACTTCTTCAAAAGCAAAAGTATCCCATATCATGAGAGTCAGAGGCAAAGATATCTCATGGCACGCTTTTCCTTTACCCTTGCTCTTGCTTGCGAGTCAGGGTGAAAGAAAGGAAATCGGTCGGCACTTGGACAGATTGAACAAAGAAGCAGACCACCACCTATTCCTCGTGCCTACCTGCCATGCAGAAGAACAAAAAGAGAAGAATGTAGCCTGCAGACTCAATCAACCCGGCAGAAGGAGTCTGAGTTGAAACCAAGAGCTCGAGAAGCTTCAACAACACCACCAATCAAGTCTCATTTTCCTTGCTAAGAAGTTCCGAGGCCAGTTCAAGTTCAAAGCTGTGGAAAGTCACCAAACAGGACCAATGATCACTTATTAGTTTTATTATTATCTTTTATTTTCATTTTCAATTTTTCGTTTGTTTGTTTTTTTTTCTTGCGTGCTTAACTGACTTATTTCTTTTCTTTGCAGGAACTTTTGGTTATTTCCACCCTTGAAGTTGATTGCAAAATTTTAGCTTGGGAGGTCATCGCTTGATTTTTTCTGCAAATTAGGGAAGTTTTCAGTCCTATTGCTTTATTTTGTTTCTTTATATTTATTTATTTTATTTTTATTTGCATTTTATTATATTTTCTGACATTGGGGACAATGTCTAGTTTAAGTGTGGGGGTAAAGAGTATGAAAAATGACCAAATTGAAAATTTTTGTACCTTCGACTTTGAACTGGTTTCATTTGTTTCCATGTTATTGCTTTGTTTTCTTAATTAGTTTTGTTTTATTTAAAAAAAAAAAAAAAAAAAAAAATTTTGAAAATTTTAAAAATCCAAAAATATTTCCTTGTTTTCCTTCTTGTTTTGAATTAGATTTTTGTTGGTTTCCCGACCCAATGATATAATTGGATCAAATTTGAATCATGATTATCAAGAACTTAGTTAACATGTGTTGTGTGAAATTCCTTATTCTTGTGTTAGTTTGTACATATTTGATCATCTTTGAAAAACTAAACGCACATAGCCTTGTTGATGTGAAATTAAAGCATGATTTAAAGCTCCATATGTGAATTTAGTGACCATATACATCCTATGTGAGTTTTTGAGCCTATTGAAAGTGTGTGCATTTTTCATACACTCCTATTTTTTTTATGTGTGATGAACTTATGTGAGATAATTCTCTAGAACTTGCATAACGATCTTTCGAAATTTTTGTCATTGATTGCATGAACTTGAAAATGATAGAGGCATTAGGTTTACCACCATGGCCCAAATAACCTTGTTTCCCAAAGAAAAATAATATCATTAGATTGCTATTTTGAGCCGTATTTGTGAGCCTTTTATTTCTTATCACCAGATATGTCTACCCTTATGCCTGAAATAAATATTTTTCCTTACCCTTTCCAAGCGAGCAATGCGAGATTGTCTTATGAGAAATGTTTGTGAAGTACTTTGAAGGTGTTTGGCAAAAGAATAAGTGTGGGGGTTTTTCATATTTGTTTCTGTTTAAAAAAAAAAAAAAAAGAAGAAAAAAAAAAAAAAAAAAAAAAAAAAGGAAAAGAAAAAGAATGATTGTATACAAAGAAAATAAAAAGTTTTTAAAGTTTCAGTTTATGGGTGTGGTTGGAGGTGACTTGTAGAATAGCTGGAAATGTTGAGTTCTTATAAATCTAAAGAAAAAATCGCTTGCAATGTAGCTTGGAACTTGTGTTTTCCTATTCTTTCGTTTCAATAACTCTCGCCCTAAGCCTCATTACATCCAATAAAAGTCCTCTTGATTTAAGTTTTGCAATTATGACTGTGGAGAAGTGATCTTTATGCAAGCTTATGGTAGAACTTTCACATTTGTTTCTTTGAGCGAAACACATTTAAAACTAAACACATGTGTGATTGAGCGTATATCCAGTGAGAAGGTCGATAGTTTACATATGGTGATTTTAAAATAAAAATTTGAAATTGCATTAGCATGGCTATCTCACACACTACACTTCAAGGATGTTTCAAAGATTACTGCTAATATTTGAGTAAGGAAAATGAACTTAAATTGCTTGTTTGGTGTTAGCTATGGTTCTTGATGATTTGTTTTCTCGAATGAAATTCTATGAGGGTCACATAGGGGAAACTAATAATTTTCATGTTATTACTTTTTCTGTTTTTTCTGTTTTGCTCGAGGACTAGCAAAAGCTAAGTGTGGGGGTATTTGATAAGCTCATATTTATACATATTTTACATCAAATTCTCTCGTCTTTTCTTAGTTATTTCCTCATATTTATGTGCTATTTACTTTATTTTTGTGTTTTATCGAATTTATCTAGCTAAGAAAATAAAAATAGCATAAGTATGATTTTATGTAATAAATTCGTGTCAAAACTGTTTAGCTTTTAAATTAAATAATATATATATATATATATAATAATTCATATTGTTTTGTAGAAAAAAATATAAAAAGATTAAATAAGAAAAAAAAATAAAATAGTGGGACGGAAAGGTGGGTTGGTGTGAATAAAAGAATAAGAAAAAAAAAAGTGAAAAGTGTGTGGTGTGCAGGAAGGTGAAGCTGGAAAGGAAAAGAAGAGAATAGAAAAAGGCTTGCGGAAAAGAAGCAGCAAGGAGAAATAATTAAGAAAAGAATAAGGGGATTAAAGAAATAAAAAGGGGTGGAAAGCTGCTAAAGAAAAGAAAGAATAATAAGGACTGACAGTGAGCAAGTTAGGAGGATCAGTGGGGGACGCAAGAGAGGAGACCTCGGGAAGTGATGGTAGCTGCCAAAGGCAGCGAGAAGGGAATAAAAAGAAAAAAAAAACAGTGCAGTGTGAAAACAAAGGGCTGCTTTGGCAGCCACAGAGGTCTCGGAAACGGAGGAGCAGGTTGCTGCCTTGCAGCAGCTTGAGCAGGCGTTGACGCGGAGAACTTGGGCAGCTAGCAGGTTGAGGAGAACGGAGGACACTGCCGGACACTGCCTTGTTTTGGCAGCTTGGAGTGACGCGAGGCAGGAGGAAGAACAGGCTTGCTGCTTGGCAGCCTGCGAGAGACGTGAAGGAAAGACGGAGGGAACTGGGGGTGAGCTGTCAAGGCTCTCGACCCTTGGTTAGCAGGCGCTGCCCTTGGGCAGCACGAAGAGGTCAGCGTGGAATAAGGCAGCGATCAAAGGAAGGAGGAGCCTCGGCCTTAGCGACAAGGCAGGCTTGCAGAGATTGACGGCAGAAGCAAGGCTGCCCTTTGGCAGTTGACGCGAGGACTGACGCAGAAGAGGACGCAGCTGCACGAGGAAGGAGCTGCCTTGTGCATGCAGGCAGCAGCTGACAGCAGCGAGAGAGAACACTTGGCAGCGTCTGAAGCTGCGAGTCAGCACGGAGGGGTCAGTACGGGAGAAATGACGGGGTCAGCACAGCAGAAGCACAGTGGACAGATTCACTGCAATCTCTCTCTCGGTTAATTCGTTCTTCAAACTCATGTTTTATTTCTGTTTAATTTTAATAATGTGTAACTAATTTTATTTTGGCTAGAGTTTAATTCAAAACCATGGTTATATTTGTAATTTGAATTGATTACCTTCAGTTGTGATTTCTGAGTTGTGATTTAATTTGCTTAACTGCTTGATTGATAACTTATTTTTGTATGTCGATTAAGGATGCATACTTAATTTACATGCATGAATTTGATGCTAGAATATAAGTGAATTTCACCTAATCGTTATGAACTTATATTCACAAGTAGTGAAGGTCGCTTATAAACGATCGCGTTAGGTAAATTCTTGGCATAAGTTTCATGCAATTCATAGTAACAAGTGCCTCGTCAATGCTTATGATTTTCATAAAACTTAATGATTCTTGCTTGTATCTCTATTATGCAATTCATGTAGGGAACTTGTAGGGAATGTTTTGGGTTGTCGTATGCAATCATCCAACCTAATAAAAGTAGGAAAATCTGAAGGTTAATTTAAGCGGACCTAATTAACTTGGGGCGTTGAGAATTTACAATTTATTGAACGAACAACTGAAAATCAATTTAGGTTGCATATGTGGCATGTGTGGAGAATAATCCTCTAGCCAGTTCGTCATTTATCATTTTACCTTAATTTTATGTTTTTGTCAATTTTGTAATTTATTTAAGTTTAATTTACTTTTAATCAAAAAATCAATCCCCCATTTATTTTAAAGTGTTAGATTTGTTAGAAATCAATTTAGTTTGTATTTTCTTGAGTTTTGAATTATTTTGAGTCTTTTGATTTGTTTTAGTTTATTTGTTAGTTTTATTTTGAGTGTTTCTATTTAAGTGTTTTGAGTCTAGTTTAGTGTTTTAAATTTTGTTTTTACGTTTTTAATTTAATTTTACTTTGGTTAGCATCCCTAGTTAATCCCCGGCCTAGAACGATCCCTACTTACATCATTACTACAACTGTCACAAATAGGGTTTAAATTTGTGCGTTAGTTAATTTTCGCATCAGATTTCTGCAAGGATGGCAGATTGTCCATTACTTAATGTTTGCTTGACATTTTCAGCCACTATATAATCCCCATTCAACCATTTATCAAGGGAGTTCAGAAAACCACACCTCCCACACACATTACATTCATCCCATCCAGCCATACACCCTCCACAATTCAGAAATTCGTCAAACACATCCATCACACTTTGCAGCAGCCTTCCTTCACCTTTCACCATATTTTCTGACCCAAAATCATCCCTAGCCGTACCCCCATCAACCCTAAACCTTCCCATACCATTCCACATCCATTCTACACCACAAATAACCCCAAAAACCTGTTCTAAAGTTCTCTGCCGCAGCAAGGAGGAAGGAGAATTCGTTGATGAGCTTGCTGCCAAGTTGGAGCGTTCTAGGTGTTTTCTTCCTTTGGATTTTAATTTCTAAATTTATGTATCTTTGCTTTGTGAGTATGAGGAACTAAACCCCCCTTGGTTAGGGGGGGATTCGAAACCATGTACATGCTTGCAATATGATTTGATTACATTCGGTTGTTATTTCATAAGTTGTGGATTCAATTTGTTCATCTACTTGATTGATAACTTATTTGTGTATGTTGATTGAGAGTGCACGCTTAGTTTTCATGCATAAATATGATGCTAGATTATGAGGGAGTTTCACCTAATAGTTACAATCTTATAATCACAAGTAGTGAAGGTCACTTGAAAATGATCGCGTTGAATGAATTCTTAGCATAAGTTTCATGCAATTCATAGTAACGAATGCTTCGTCAATGCTTATGTTTTTCATAGAACTTAATGATTCTTGCTTGTATCTCTATTATGCAATTCATGTAGGGAACTTGTAGGGAATGTTTTGGGTTGTCGTATGCAATCATCCAACTCAATAACTTGTGGAAAAACTGAAAGTTAATTAGTGCAATTCACGGTTAATTTGGGGCATTGAGTATCCATAGTTTATTGAAGAACAACTAAAAATCGTTTTGTTGCAAGTGTGACATGTGTGGAGAAGAACCTCCTAACTAGCCTTTTATCCATCCTTTTCATCCAAAAACGTTTTACAATCTGTTTTGTTTTCAATTTTCGTCCAAAACCAAATCCCCCTTTATTTTGAAGTCTTAGATTAGTTAGAAAGTCTTTTGATTTGTGTTTTTAAGTGTTTTGATTCAAGTTTTCACTCAAATTCGTCAGATTTTGTGTTTGTGCTCAAAACTGCCCAGAAACTGGTTTTTAGGCAGTTTTGAGTCTTCTAGTTGCTGTTTTGAGTTTTAGGTTTGTTTTAGTGTTCTAACTTTTAGTTTTACATTCTTTGAGTCTAGTTTAGTGTTTTAAACTTTGTTTTTATGTTATTGAGTCAGTTTTCAAGTGTTTAGCAATCCCTCCTAATCCCCGGTTTAGAACGATCCCTACTTACATCTTTACTACAATTTGACAAAAGAGGGTTTAATTTGTGTGTCAAGTAATTCTCACACCACTTGTATGCATCACATATTTCTTGAGGAGGGGGCCAAACCAACTAGAGAGGCTCAACGCCGTCTCAACCCTCCGATGATGGAAGTAGTGAAGAAGGAGATCATAAAGCTTCTAGATTGTGGGGTTATCTATCCAATCTCGGATAGTAGGTGGGTTTCGCCGGTTCAATGCGTACCAAAGAAATCCGGAGTGACGGTGGTAGCTAATGCCGAGAATGAGCTTGTCCCTCAACGTATTCAAACCGGTTGGAGGGTGTGCATTGATTATAGGAAGCTAAACACCACCACGAGGAAGGACCACTTCCCATTGCCGTTCATTGACCAGATGCTTGAGAGGTTAGCGGGTTATGCTTTCTATTGTTTTCTTGATGGTTATTCTGGGTATAATCAAATTGTCATTTCACCTGAGGACCAAGAAAAAACCACTTTTACATGCCCGTTTGGTACATTTGCATATCGTCGCATGCCTTTTGGTTTATGTAATGCACCTGCTACATTTCAAAGATGCATGATGAGTATATTTTCTGATTATGTAGAGAAGATAATTGAAGTGTTTATGGATGATTTTAGCGTCTTTGGTGATTCGTTTGATAGTTGCTTACATAATCTAAGTGTGATCCTAAAACGTTGTGTTGAAACTAACCTTGTGCTTAATTGGGAAAAGTGTCATTTTATGGTTAAACAAGGCATCGTTTTAGGTCATATAATCTCTGAAAAGGGTATTGAGGTTGATAAGTCGAAAATAGATCTTGTACGTCACTTACCCTCTCCGACTTCGGTTAGAGAGGTTCGTTCGTTTCTTGGTCATGCAGGATTCTATCGTAGGTTTATCAAAGATTTCTCGAAGATAGCACAACCTCTTTGCCGACTCCTACAAAAAGAAGTGGCGTTTGAATTCACTAAGGAGTGCACGGAATCATTCAACCAACTCAAGGAGTTGTTGACCACGGCACCCATCATTGTTCCACCGGATTGGAGTCTACCTTTCGAGCTCATGTGTGATGCGTCCGACTATGCTTTAGGAGCTGTTTTAGGACAAAGAAAGGACAAGAGGCCGCATGTCATTTACTATGCCTCCCGGACGTTGAACGATGCACAATTGAACTACTCCACTACAGAAAAAGAACTTCTTGCCGTTGTTTTTGCTTTAGATAAATTTCGATCATATCTAATTGGAACTAAAGTAATTGTTTTCACTGATCATGCAGCTCTGAAGTACTTGCTCACCAAAAAGGAGGCCAAGCCACGGCTAATTCGATGGATATTGCTACTTCAAGAGTTCGACATAGAGATTCGGGACAAGAAGGGAAGTGAAAACGTGGTGGCTGACCACCTAAGCCGAATGGTGCATAATGAGGAGTTGGTGCCGATTTTGGAGACATTCCCCGATGAACAATTGCTGTCCATTAAGGTTAGTGCACCTTGGTATGCCGATATTGTTAATTTTTTGGTGTCAAAACGTATTCCAAGTGAGTTCACTAGGCACCAACGTGATAAACTTAGGCATGATGCACGGTTTTATGTGTGGGATGATCCGTACTTATGGAAATTTTGCCCCGATCAGATTATACGTCGTTGTGTGCACGATTCTGAATGTCATTCAATTTTGAGTTTTTGTCACACATATGCTTGTGGAGGGCACTTTGGCACACAACGCACAGCCCTTAAGGTGTTACAATGTGGATTTTATTGGCCTAGTATTTTTAAAGATGCTAAAACTTTTTGCTTAACATGTGATAAATGCCAACGAATGGGTGGTATTAGTGCAAAGGACCAAATGCCGCAGGTTTCTATCCTAAATGTTGAAATTTTTGATGTTTGGGGTATTGATTTTATGGGTCCTTTTCCTTCTTCGTATGGTTTTACATATATTTTGCTTGCGGTTGATTATGTGTCGAAGTGGGTGGAAGCAAAGGCCACCCGGACTAATGATTCTAAAGTGGTTGCAGATTTTATTAGAACTAACATTTTTGCAAGGTTCGGAATGCCACGAGTGATCATTAGTGACGGAGGGTCACACTTTTGCAATCGGACCATTGAAGCATTATTGAGGAAATACAGTGTCACCCATAAGGTTTCTACACCTTATCATCCTCAAACTAATGGGCAAGCCGAGGTTTCCAACCGTGAGATCAAGCAAATCCTAGAGAAGACCGTTGGGCCAACGAGGAAGGATTGGAGTTTACGACTTGACGATGCACTTTGGGCATATCGTACGGCGTACAAAACCCCCATTGGGATGTCCCCCTTCCGACTTGTTTATGGCAAGGCGTGCCATCTTCCTGTTGAATTGGAGCACAAAGCACTTTGGGCCATCAAGAAGTTTAACATGAACCTCGAGGAAGCGGGAAGTCAAAGGAGATTGCAATTGAATGAGCTTGATGAGATACGGCACGAGGCGTACGATAATGCAAGCATTTACAAGCAAAAGACCAAAGCTTTCCATGACAACATGATCCGTGGGAAATCATTCTCCATTGGGCAGAAAGTGCTATTGTTCAATTCCCGTTTACGTTTGTTTCCCGGTAAGTTACGTTCTAAGTGGATTGAACCGTTTGTTATTACTAACGTATCTTCTTATGGTGCCATCCAGATTCAAAGTCTCAAAACAGGTCATGAATTCCAAGTGAACGGACACCGTTTGAACCCATATTATGAGAACTTTGTTGAACAAACCGTGGAAGATATTTCTTTGGGTGCCGTGGGCACACATGGAGAGTGAATGGGCTTTTCGTCCGGCTGCAAGACGTAAAAGAAAGCGCTACTTGGGAGGCAACCCATGCAATTCAACAAAGGAAGACCAAGGAATCACTCCAATTCCAGATTTGCGTTCCTAAACTCTTCTCTTTGTTGTTTATTTCTAATCTGCCTATTTAGTTGTTTTAGTTGCTGTTTGTGTGTTCTTTTTGTTTAGTGCGATTTTATGCTTGAAACATTGAGGACAATGTTTGATTTAAGTGTGGGGGGGGGTAACTAAGTGTTTTAGATGCAAATTCGTGGGATTTTATCACCCTTAACTTGGAGACTTGTTCCTTGCTGTTTTTAAGTGTTTTTGAGCAGTTTTGATGTGTTTTAGTGTGTTTTGAAGTAAAAATCCGAAAATTACATAAAAATTTGAAAATTTTGTTTTAAAAACCCAAAAAGAGTTGTTTTTGTGTGTTTGTTTGTGTCTTAGGGTACCTTCCAACACAATGATGAGGATTCGGTTTGTAATTACATGGCTGTTAAAGAGAGTGATTAACATGGATGAAAGTTTGATTTACTCTTTGTTTATGCTTAGTTGTGGTTATAACTTATGAATTCACATGCAATCATAAAAGAAAAAAAATCAGTTTTTGTAACATGCTTGAAGGAAGGAACTCAAACCAACGCTACAACCTTGTGAGACTTGAGCCTAAACGTTTATTTGGAGAGTTAAAATCTGTGCATTCTTTGTTTTCTAAAGTCGTTGCATGATCTCATTATTCTTTGCTTGGTTGCTACTTAGAAGGCGTTTCATCATTTAGTTCCAAATGCTAGAACTCATGCCCATTTCATTCAAAGCATGTTATTGAGTTGCATAACACACATTCAAGATGAAGTTGTGTAGTGACCACCACCTTAGCCAAAAAGCCGTGTGCCCTATGTCATTGTGATTTGTAGGTTTTAACCCCATTGAGCCTTGTTAGCCTTCGTTATTTGTTAACCCATGTTTTCCTCACCTAGCCTAGTTTAGGACCATCCATACCCTTGTTCTTAAAGCATAGTAAAGCATGATTCGAAGTGAATTCCTTTTGATCTATGTTAGCAGAAAACAAGTGTGGGGGAAGTATTTTTCATGAGGAATTGTGTGCCATAGGCACGGCAAAGAAAAGAAAAGAAAAAAAAAATTCATGGAAAAAGAAAAAAAAATGAAGAAAAAAAAAAACAGTATGAAAAGTATGAAAAAAACAAGAGTTGAAAAGTTGAGAAAAAGAGTTCCAAAGTAATGTTTGTTGAAGTAAGGGTCCAAAACAATGAATTTGACCCTAAGAAGTTGTTTAAGTCTCCCCCTTGTGTGTTAAAGTTAATTTCTGCAATCTAAGTGAATTCTAAGTCTCAATTTCATTGCTTTGCTTACTATTGCTTGAAGAACGTTTGTTTTCCCTATCTTGAGTGTTATGTGTTTCAATTTGTGGAGTTTGAATTTGGTATGAGCATATGGTGTCACTGGTTCTCGCATCTAAGTAGTAGCATTCCATTCATGAGATCATATCTAAACATGCTTCTTAACTCTAGAAATTGCTTTCTTTGTTATACATATATGTGAGCATTCGTTTTCATATCTACATCAATCTTCTCACATATGACTAGTGTAGGGTGTGGAGTTAGAAAATCTGAGTGAAAATAGAGTGTATATCTTGTAAGGAATTGAGGGAATTCTCTAAGGCATGTTACTACATTCAAAACATCGTTTTAAATGGTTAAATGTGAACTAGTAAGTGGTGACTATGATTAAGTATGTGCTTAAGTGTGAAGATGACTAAAATCTGTGGGAGTAATGATTTTTAACTTGTCATGTGCATTGGAAATCCCAGAGGCAAATGTTGGAAGGTTTAGATTGTGTTTTTGTTTTGTTTCTTTGTTTTGCTTGAGGACTAGCAAAAGCTAAGTGTGGGGGAATTTGATAGGAGCATATTTATGCGCCTTAGTTAGCTAGTTCTTATGCATTTTCGTTATGTTTTCTTAGTTTAAAGTAGTCTTTTAAGCTACTTTCATGTGTTTTCAGGTTTAAAGGACATATTACATGAAATGATGCAAATTGGAGCATTTTGGAGCAAATGTGAGCTTAGATTGAAAAGTACATGCTTGGAACACAAGGTTTGGACAAAATTGAAGATTTGAAGATTTGAGGATTCCTAGTCCAAGAAGGATTCCTAGTCCGAGGAGGAGTCCTAATTGAAGAAGGATTCCTAATCAACGAGGGATTCCTAGTTGAAGATGGATTCCTAGAAGAACGAAGATTCCTACTCAAACGAGGTTTCCTACTTGAAGTAGGAAAGCTAAGTGATGCGAAAATAAATTCACGCACAAATTTAAACCCTATTTGTGACAGTTGTAGTATATGGATAAGTAGGGATCGTTCTAGGCCGGGGATTAACTAGGGATGCTAATCAAAGTAAAATTAAATTAAAAACGTAAAAACAAAATTTAAAATATTAAACTAAACTCAAAACACTTAAATAGAATAACTCAAAATAAAACTAACAAATAAACTAAAATAAATCAAAAGACTCAAAATACTTCAAAACTCAAGAAAACACAAACTAAATTAATTTCTAACAAACCTAACACTTTAAAATAAATGGGGGATTGATTTTTGATGAAAAGTAAATTAAACTTAAATAAATTACAGAATTGACAAAAACATGAAATTAAGGTGAATGGATGGGCGACAGACTGGCTAGAGGATTATTCTCCACACATGATATATATATGCAACCTAAATTGATTTTCAGTTGTTCTTTCAATAAATTGTAAATTCTCAACGCCCCAAGTTAATTAGGTCCGCTTAAATTAACCTTTAGATTTTCCTACTTTTATTAGGTTGGATGATTGCATACGACAACCCAAAACATTCCCTACAAGTTCCCTACATGAATTGCATAATAGAGATACAAGCAAGAAAACATTTCCCACAAGTTCCCTACATGAATTGCATAATAGAGATAAAAGCAAGAATCATTAAGTTCTATGAAAATCATAAGCATTGACGAGGCACTTGTTACTATGAATTGCATGAAACTTATGCCAAGAATTTACCTAACGCGATTGTGGTCAACAACCTTCACTACTTGTGAATATAAGTTCATAACGATTAGGTGAAATTCACTTATATTCTAGCATCAAATTCATGCATGTAAATTAAGTATGCATCCTTAATCGACATACAAAAATAAGTTATCAATCAAGCAGTTAAGCAAATTAAATCACAACTCAGAAATCACAACTGAAGGTAATCAATTCATATTACAAATATATCCATGGTTTTGAATTAAACTCTAGCCAAAATAAAATTAGTTATACATTATTTAAATTAAAACAGAAAATAAAACTTGAGTTTGGAGGATTAAACCGAGAGAGAAGGAAGTGAAGCTTTTCTCTTTCTGTCAGTCTCTCTCCACACTGCGCACGTCCTCACCCTAGTCTCTCCCCTGCACGTGCCAGCTGCACCAGTCTCCGTGCTGACCTGCACCGTGCTGACCTGCTCCGTGCTGACCTGCTGCTAGTTTCACACTAGCTGCCCATGGAGAGCTCCTCTCGCCAGCTGATTTCCACGCCTCCTGACCTGTCCTTTGCTTCTTTCCTGCGCGCTGCTTCCAGCTGCCAACGCAAGGCAGCGTCCCCCCCCGCGTTTCCTTTGAGTCAGTCAGCGCAAGGCGGACTCCTGCGAGCTGTCTCACTGCTGCCAAGACGTGCAGCTGCCCCAGGGTAGCTCTCCCTCGCGTCCAAGCTGCTTGAGCTACCAAAGGCAGCTTGCTGTCTCCTTGCAGCTCCTCGTTCCTTCTCGAACTTTCCTCTCGCTGCACGTCTCTCGCGCCTGGCAGCTTCTCTCCCTTTGCTGCCGAGGCAGCACCTAATCTCTGCCCGCGTTTTCTTTCCGCTGCACAAGCTGCCACGTCGCCGAGGCCTTTCTTCTATTTCCCCGAGACCCTCCACTCTTGTTTCCTGCTTTCTCGCAGCTGCCTTATGGCAGCTCCCCCTTCTTTCCAAGCTGCCAAAGCACCAACATCTTGTCTCTCTCCCCTCACGGTTTTCTTTTTCTTCCGCACTTCTCAGTGCTCTCTCTCCACTCCTCCTGTCAGTGCCAAGCCAGCTCCTTTCTTTCCACTCATCTGCGCACTTCAGTCCTTCCACCCTTTTCTATCTGCCTTCCACGTATCCAATGCAGCTTCTTATTATTCTTTTCTCTTCTTATTTTCTTATTTTATATAAAACAAACCATGATATGAATTATTATATATATATATATATATAATATTTTATTTTATTTAAAAGCTAAACAGTTTTGACACGAATTTATTACATAAAATCACACTTATGCTATTTTTATTTTCTTAGCTAGATAAATTCGATAAAACACAAAAACAAAGTAAATAGCACAAAAATATGAGGAAATAACTAAGAAAAGACAAGAGAATTTGATGTAAAATATATATAAATATGAGCTTATCAAATACCCCCACACTTAGCTTTTGCTAGTCCTCGAGCAAAACAAACGAAAAGAGAAAAAGTAATAACATGAAAATTATTAGCTTCCCCCTATGTTACCCTCATAGAACTTCATTTGAGAACACAAACATCAAGAACCATAGTTAACACCAATAAGCAATTCAAGTTCATTTTCCTTAATCAAATATTAGCAGTAATTTTTGAAACATCCTTGAAGTGTAGTGTGCGAGATAACCATGCTCATGCAATTTCAAATTTTTATTTTTAGAATCACCATATGCAAACTAGCGACCTTCTCACGGGATTTGCACTCAATCACACATGTGTTTAGTTTTAATGTGTTTCGCTCAAAGAAACAAATGTGAAAGTTCTACCATAAGCTTGCATAAAAATCACTTCTCCACAATCATAATTGCAAAACTTAAATCAAGAGGACTTTTATTGGATGTAATGAGGCTTCGGGATAGGGTTATTGAAACGAAAGAATAGGAAAACACAAGTTCCAAGCTACATTGCAAGCAATTATTTTATTTAGATTTATAAGAACTCAAGCTCTCCAACGATTCTTCAGACATCTCCAACCACACCCATAAACTGAAACTTTAAAAACTTTTTATTTTCTTTGTATACAATCTTTTTTTTTTTTTCTTTTCCTTTTCTTTTCTTTTTTTTTTTTTTTTTTTTTTTTTTTTTTTTTTTTTTTTTTTTCAAACAGAAACAAATATGAAAAACCCCCACACTTATTCTTTTGCCAAACACCTTCAAAGTACTTCACAAACATTTCTCATAAGACAATCTCACATTGCTCACTAGCTCGCTTGGAAAGGGTAAGGAAAATTATTTCAGGCATAAGGGTAGACATATCTGGTGATAAGAAATAAAAGGCTCACAAATACGGCTCAAATTGGCAATCTAATGATATCATTTTTCTTTGGGAAACAAGGTTATTTGGGCCATGGTGGTAAACCTAATGCCTCTATCATTTTCAAGTTCATGCAATCAATGACAAATATTTCGAAAGATCGTTATGCAAGTTCTAGAGAAGTATCTCACATAAGTTCATCACACATGAAAAAATAGGAGTGTATGAAAAATGCACACACTTTCAATAGGCTCAAAAACTCACATAGGATGTATATGGTCACTAAATTCACATATGGATCTTTAAATCATGCTTTAGTTTCACATCAACATGGCTATGTGCGTTTAGTTTTTCAAAGATGATCAAATATGTACAAACTAATACGAGAATTAGGAATTTCACACAACACATGTTAACTAAGTTCTTGATCATCATGGTTCAAATTTTATCCAATTATATCATTGGGTCGGGAAACTAACAAAAAACTAATTCAAAACAATAAGGAAAACAAGGAAATATTTTTGGATTTTTTAAATTTTTCGAATATATATATATATATATATATATATATATTTTTAAATAAAACAAAACTAATTAAGAAAACAAAGTAATAACATGGAAACAAATGAAACCAGTTCAAAGTCGAAGGTACAAAAATTTTCAATTTGGTCATTTTTCATACTCTTTACCCCCACACTTAAACTAGACATTGTCCCCAATGTCAGAAAATATAATAAAATGCAAATAAAAATAAAATAAATAAATATAACGAAATAAAATAAAGCAATAGGACTGAAAACTTCCCTAATTTGCAGAAAAAATCAAGCGATGACCCCCAAGCTTCCATTTTGCAATCAACTTCAAGGGTGGAAATTGCCAAAAGTTCCTGCAAAGAAAAGAAATAAATCAGTTAAGCACGCAAGAAAATATAGAAAATGCAAACGAAAAATTAAAAATGAAAATAAAAGACAATGAATAAAACTAAAAAAAATGATCATTGGTCCTGTTTGGTGACTTTCCACAGCTTTGAACTTGAACTGGCCTCAGAACTTCTTAGCAAGGAAAATGAGACTTGATTGCTGGTGGTGTTGAAGCTTCTCGAGCTCTTGGTTTCAACTCGGACTCCTTCTGCCGGGTTGATTGAGTCTGCAGGCTACATTCTTCTCTTTTTGTTCTTCTGCATGGCAGGTAGGCACGAGGTAGAGGTGGTGGTCTGCTTCTTTGTTCAATCTGTCCAAGTGCCGACCGATTTCCTTTCTTTCACCTTGACTCGCAGGCAAGAGCAAGGGTAAAGGAAAAGCATGCCATGAGAAATCTTTGCCTCTGACTCTGATGATATGGGATACTTTTGCTTTTGAAGAAGTATCGTTCCACAGGTGTGTTCTTGAACTGGGCTGGGGAACTTCTTAGCAAGGAAAATGAGACTTGATCTTGAAGATGAAGCAGCACCTTGTCTCCACATGCTTCAAGTAACATTTTCACTTGCCTTGGCTGTTCTCCAGGCAGATGTGGCGACTTCTTCGGAGGTACATCAGCGGTTGAAGATGAGCACTCGAGAGCAATGCTAGGTAAGCAATGCTAGGTAAGCAATCAGGAAGGATTTCCAGGCAGTCGGTTCTTAGATTGGAAGATTGACACCGAGTGCTGGCTGATTGCCCGCTTTCTCCTTGCCACAAAGACAAGGACAAGGACAGGGAGAAAGCGTGATATGAGATACTCTTGCTTTCAACCTTCATGATATGAAATACTCTAGCTCTAGATGACTTATTTGCAAAGGTATCCCAGGGAATGAGAAACACAGAGAAACTCGAGAGGGTTTGTTGGAAAGGCATTTTGGGAGATGAAAAATTTCGGAGATGAAGAAGTGTTGAGAGTGTTTGCCTTTGCTGTTGAAGGCGAAGGTAGACGTTTATAGAATTTTTCTTCACAACCGAAACTGTTCCTTTACCCTGTCGGCAGCCGGTGGATGGATGAACAGTACAGGTCACGCGCTTTCTGAAAAAGCCACCCGTAATTTGCGCAAAGCTGACAGCGCGTGACGAGTGACGACAAAATTGGAAAAATCAGGGAGCGGCTCGTGGTTTCTGAGCAATCCCGACTTTTGAGAAAGGAATTGCATGTGACACGTCTGGACAAATCAGGGAGCGGCTCGCCTCGTGATTCCTGACTGCTCCGGCTTTTGAGAGAGACGCCCGACTTTTGAGAGAACGGCGTCCGACTTTTGAGAAAGGAACCGACTTTTGAGACGGAGACGCCGCTTTTGAGAAAAGAATCCGGCTTTTGAGAAAGGAGCCCGGCTCTTCGATTTGCGAGAGGGCGTCTCTTCGACTGCTGAGTGATGCCTCTTGATTTCTTCTTCTTATAAGAACGCTCATTTTTTGTTCCACAACAAACTTAAGCTCCCCCGTAATCACTCCCTCCTGTAAACACTCACATTTGCACTTCTTTTAATCTTGATCAGTCCGACTCTTCATTCTCAACACCTTCAGAAAATGTCTTGCCCTTCTGACCGTCGCCTTAACTTGAATGTTGGGGAAGATAGTGATATATCTTCTCCAACCAACATTTGGCAGCCATCCTTCATATCCCCGAATGGTCCTCTTACAGTTGGGGATTCCATGATGATGAACGAAACAACCGCATCGGTGGTGGCCCGAAATCTGCTCACTCCTAGAGACACTAGGATACTTTCTAGGCGGTCCGACGAACTAGCTGTTCAGGACTCTATGGCCTACAGCGTCCGATGCGCAGGTTCAGTATCAAACATGGGCCAGCGCCTTCTTGCACGAACCCGTCAGGTGGAGTCGTTGATGGCTGAAGTGGCTAGTCTTCGGCAGGAGGTCAGAGTGCTTAGGCATGAGAACAGGGATTTGCACATGCTTGCAACCAATTACTCAACCAGCATGAAGAGGAAGCTGGATCAGATGCAGGAGTCCGAAGTGCGGATTCAGAGTGATCATCAACGGTTTATGACGTTACTCCCGAGGTTTGTGTTGCCTTCGTCCTCGGGAGCAGCACCAAGTATTGAGGCTCCGAATGATCCAGCTCTGGCGCTTCGTCTTTCAGGGGCTCCGTCGACCTCCGAGGCACCACCTACCAACGACCAATGAAAGCTATTAGTTTTACATTATTGTAAAATATTTATGCTTTAAGTTTATTTAATTATAAATATAAATAAAAGTATTTTTGTTTTGTTTTTTTTTTTTTTTTTTTTTTTTTTTTTTTTTTTTATTTTTTTTTATTATTTTTTTTATTATTTTTTTTTAATTATGTGATGTTTATTATTATTATTATTATTATTATTATTTTTTTTTTTTCATTTTTTTTTTTTTCATTTTTTATTTTATATAAATGTAAAATAAGTAAATCAAAGTAAAAAAAAAGACTAAGTTTAATCTCCTAAACAAAAATCACAACTAAATAAACAAAACAAAAATCACAACTAAATAACAAAACATAATGAAATCAACGTAAAAAAAAAAAAATCAACGTAAAATAAATTCACACAAGAGCAAACAAACAATGAAAGAACTAAACAAAGTAAAATAAATTCAGTAAAGAGAAGGGATTAGGAATGCAAATCTGATTGTGGGTGATTCCTAGGCCTCCCTTCATTATTCAAATGCATGGGCTTATCATTAAACGGACGGTGGTACTTGAAATGATCCGACAACGGTCTAAGTTCTAATGACGGTGCCTGAATCATCAAAATTAAATTGTTAGTATAACATAAAATTAAAAATGGAGAAGATGGCTTACAATCACGTTCAAACTCAATTACAAACACCACGTCTTTGAACGTTTCAGGGACTTTGAACTTGGCCAGGTTTACTATGATGGTTGTGGCTTGTCCCGTGTCATCAAACTCAACTGCTTTGGGCTTGATTGTCTCATGCACATCCTCTTGGATGTATTCTTGAAATTCTCCGGCCACCTCATTTTCTGGAATAATTATTCTTGGTGTACAAGTCTCTTTGAACGTTTCAATACCATCGGGAACTTGATTTGGTACACCAAGAATTTGGATATCACATTGCACCTTGGGAAGATCTTCCACAACGTATTTTTCATTCACTTCTTCCTTGGGATTTAAAAACCTGCAAGGAAAAAGGACATTTGGTGGAACGATGTCAGAATAAATTGAACTTAGAACCTCCTCACCTGAGTTGGATGACATAAGGACTTGGGGGGTTTGCGATAAGAATTCTTCTAAACTGCCCAAGTCGTCATCCTTATCTTCTTCTTGAATTGGCAATTCATCCATGTTCGGGCTCTGTTTGGATGGTTCTGGGACAACTTCATCCTCCATGTCACCTTGATCTCGAATCTGTGCCATGAATTCCATAATCTGCCCAACTTGCTCCTCCAATGCATCCACCTTGTTGGCTTTATTTTGCATCTCCATGTTTCGATTTTCTACGTCCTGGGTCAAAGAGGTTAGTAACTTATTCAAAATGTCATTATCCGAGGACGTACCTGAATTTGGTTGGGGAGATTGTGGTGGAGGCTGTGGTGGTTCATATGGCCATTGATAGTACTCCTCCGATGGCTGCCAATATTCTGCTTGGTGAGTCTCCTCAGCTTGATTTTGTGAACCCTGCGCCAAAGAAATGAGTCCATCAAGAATTTCATTATAATTAATGGGCATACTTGAATTCGATTGAAATTGCTGTGGGGGATGCTGTGGTGGCTGCATAGGTCTTGAATAGAACTCGTCTTGCTGCCAATATCCACCTTGTTGAAATTGTTGAGGTTCATCCCACATATACTCTGAATTACTTCTCCAATCCGAATTATAAGCGTTGGAAAACATGTTGCCCCTTGATTGGTTATGGCCTTGATATCCCCAAACATCTTCATTTGCAGAAAATTGGGGATATTGATGAGTTTGATATCCTTGCCCATAGGGCACATCAAGTGTAGGGACACTTGGCATTGTGGTCCGTTCGGCATTATGAGTCAATTGAGCAGTGAGTTGTGCCAATTGAGCTTGAATGGATTCGAGTGCCATGTCTCGCTCCATTGTACCTAAAATCAAAGAAAACTAAATCAAATATCAAAAGTTAAAAAAAAAACATAACAAACAAAAACAAATAAAATAAAATAAAATAAACACAAATAAAATAAAATAAAATAAAAAGTAAAACACAAACAAAAACATAAACAAGGGATTAGCAAATTTGCTAATCCCCGGCAACGGCGCCAAAAATTTGATGCGAAAATAAATTCACGCACAAATTTAAACCCTATTTGTGACAGTTGTAGTATATGGATAAGTAGGGATCGTTCTAGGCCGGGGATTAACTAGGGATGCTAATCAAAGTAAAATTAAATTAAAAACGTAAAAACAAAATTTAAAATATTAAACTAAACTCAAAACACTTAAATAGAATAACTCAAAATAAAACTAACAAATAAACTAAAATAAATCAAAAGACTCAAAATACTTCAAAACTCAAGAAAACACAAACTAAATTAATTTCTAACAAACCTAACACTTTAAAATAAATGGGGGATTGATTTTTGATGAAAAGTAAATTAAACTTAAATAAATTACAGAATTGACAAAAACATGAAATTAAGGTGAATGGATGGGCGACAGACTGGCTAGAGGATTATTCTCCACACATGATATATATATGCAACCTAAATTGATTTTCAGTTGTTCTTTCAATAAATTGTAAATTCTCAACGCCCCAAGTTAATTAGGTCCGCTTAAATTAACCTTTAGATTTTCCTACTTTTATTAGGTTGGATGATTGCATACGACAACCCAAAACATTCCCTACAAGTTCCCTACATGAATTGCATAATAGAGATACAAGCAAGAAAACATTTCCCACAAGTTCCCTACATGAATTGCATAATAGAGATAAAAGCAAGAATCATTAAGTTCTATGAAAATCATAAGCATTGACGAGGCACTTGTTACTATGAATTGCATGAAACTTATGCCAAGAATTTACCTAACGCGATTGTGGTCAACAACCTTCACTACTTGTGAATATAAGTTCATAACGATTAGGTGAAATTCACTTATATTCTAGCATCAAATTCATGCATGTAAATTAAGTATGCATCCTTAATCGACATACAAAAATAAGTTATCAATCAAGCAGTTAAGCAAATTAAATCACAACTCAGAAATCACAACTGAAGGTAATCAATTCATATTACAAATATATCCATGGTTTTGAATTAAACTCTAGCCAAAATAAAATTAGTTATACATTATTTAAATTAAAACAGAAAATAAAACTTGAGTTTGGAGGATTAAACCGAGAGAGAAGGAAGTGAAGCTTTTCTCTTTCTGTCAGTCTCTCTCCACACTGCGCACGTCCTCACCCTAGTCTCTCCCCTGCACGTGCCAGCTGCACCAGTCTCCGTGCTGACCTGCACCGTGCTGACCTGCTCCGTGCTGACCTGCTGCTAGTTTCACACTAGCTGCCCATGGAGAGCTCCTCTCGCCAGCTGATTTCCACGCCTCCTGACCTGTCCTTTGCTTCTCTCCTGCGCGCTGCTTCCAGCTGCCAACGCAAGGCAGCGTCCCCCCCCGCGTTTCCTTTGAGTCAGTCAGCGCAAGGCGGACTCCTGCGAGCTGTCTCACTGCTGCCAAGACGTGCAGCTGCCCCAGGGTAGCTCTCCCTCGCGTCCAAGCTGCTTGAGCTGCCAAAGGCAGCTTGCTGTCTCCTTGCAGCTCCTCGTTCCTTCTCGAACTTTCCTCTCGCTGCACGTCTCTCGCGCCTGGCAGCTTCTCTCCCTTTGCTGCCGAGGCAGCACCTAATCTCTGCCCGCGTTTTCTTTCCGCTGCACAAGCTGCCACGTCGCCGAGGCCTTTCTTCTATTTCCCCGAGACCCTCCACTCTTGTTTCCTGCTTTCTCGCAGCTGCCTTATGGCAGCTCCCCCTTCTTTCCAAGCTGCCAAAGCAGCAACATCTTGTCTCTCTCCCCTCACGGTTTTCTTTTTCTTCCGCACTTCTCAGTGCTCTCTCTCCACTCCTCCTGTCAGTGCCAAGCCAGCTCCTTTCTTTCCACTCATCTGCGCACTTCAGTCCTTCCACCCTTTTCTATCTGCCTTCCACGTATCCAATGCAGCTTCTTATTATTCTTTTCTCTTCTTATTTTCTTATTTTATATAAAACAAACCATGATATGAATTATTATATATATATATATATATAATATTTTATTTTATTTAAAAGCTAAACAGTTTTGACACGAATTTATTACATAAAATCACACTTATGCTATTTTTATTTTCTTAGCTAGATAAATTCGATAAAACACAAAAACAAAGTAAATAGCACAAAAATATGAGGAAATAACTAAGAAAAGACAAGAGAATTTGATGTAAAATATATATAAATATGAGCTTATCACTAAGCCTAAAAGTTTTCATTTTGGGTTGATCTTTCCTAAACCTAAATGGCCTTGAGTTTAAGTAATCTTAGAAGGTTCCTAAGCGTTGAAAGACACGAAGAGGGGTTTTAGAATATTTTCTCATCCTTGCCGTGGGTTAGGGCTTATTTTCTCTTGGTTTTGGGCTTTCTAGAAGCCCTATCCACACTCCCACTAATCAGCCGCACCTTTCCCTTCTAGAACACCTATTTGCCTTGCCTTGCAAGGCATTCTAGAAGCCCTAACCCTAGCCCATTAAACTTGCCGCACCCTAGGCCCTTTTCCCATTCAAATTCTGATTTCTAAGCCTATTTCCTTGTGGATTTGGGTTATTTAAGTCCATATCTGATTTATCTAGGGTTTGAAGTGCCTATATATACTCATTATAACCCCTTGGCCGAATTATCATCTCCCATACACAATCATTCACGCCAGAAATCTGCCCTTGATTTCTGCCGCACCTTCCCATCACCAAAGTCCCAAAATTCTGCCCAAAATCATCCCTAGCCGTACCCCCATCAACCCTAAACCTTCCCATACCATTCCCCATCCATTCTACACCACAAATAACCCCAAAAAACCTTATTCCCCATCCTTGCCGCAGCCACCATTCCTTCCAGCAACCTCCATACACTTTGCCGCAACCCTCCTTTACTCCAGCCACCATTATACACCTCCATACACCACCCACACACCTTGCCGCACCACCATATCATCCTAACTCCATTCTTAAACCAAAACCACATCCAAAAACTCCCAAAATCATCTCTGCCGCAGCAAGGAGAAGAGAAGAGGAGCTTGACGTCAGAAATTCAAGTTGGAATTCTTGGGCGTTTTAGGTGTAATCTTTCTTATGTCTTCGATGTTTCAATTCAATAAACTTTATGTTGTGAGTATGAGGAACTAAACCCCCTTAGTTGGGGGGTGTTTCGAAACCATGTACATGCTTGCAATTTGATTCGATTACATTCAGTTGTTATTTCATAAGTTATGGATTCAATTCGTTCATCTATTTGATTGATAACTTATTTGTGTATGTTGATTGAGAGTGCACACTTAGTTTTCATGCATGAATATGATGCTAGATTATGAGGGAGTTTCACCTAATAGTTACAATCTTATAATCACAAGTAGTGAAGATCGCTTGAAAACGATCGCGTTGAATAAATTCTTAGCATAAGTTTCATGCAATTCATAGTAACAAATGCTTTGTCAATGCTTATGTTTTTCATAGAACGTAATGATTCTTGCTTGTATCTCTATTATGCAATTCATGTAGGGAACTTGTAGGGAGTGTTTTGGGTTGTCGTATGCAATCATCCAACTTAATAACTTGTGGAAAAACTGAGGGTTAATTAGTGCAATTCACGATTAACTTGGGGCGTTGAGTATTCATAGTTTATCGGAAGAACAACTGAGAATCGTTTTGTTTGCAAGTGTGACATGTGTGGAGAAGAACCTCCTAACTAGCCCTTTTAACCATCTATTTCACCAAAATCGTTTTTACAATCTGTTTAACTTTAAGTTTCTGTTTTGTTTTCAATTTTCGTCCAAAACAAATTCCTCTTTAATTTGAAGTCTTAGATTAGTTAGAAAGTGTTTTGATTTGTGTTTCTAAGTATTTTGATTCAAGTTTTCATCAAATTTCGTCCAAATTAGTGTAGGTGCTCAAAACTGCCCAGAAAGTGGTTTTTAGGCAGTTTTGAGCCTTCTAGTTGCTGTTTTGGTTTTTAGGTTTGTTTAAGTGTTTTAACCTTTAGTTTTGCATTCTTTGAGTCTAGTTTAGTGTTTTAAACTTTGTTTTTGAGTTTTTAAGTCAGTTTCCAAGTGTTTAGCAATCCCTCCTAATCCCCGGTCTAGAACGATCCCTACTTACATCTTTGCTACAATTTGACAAAAAGAGGGTTTAATTTGAGTGCTAGTTAATATCATATCACATTCTACCATCATTCATCATAGAAATTCGTCCATACACACCCTACACCCCTTGCCGTGCCTCTACACCCCCCAAAATCCGTTCTACATCATCAAAACAGCCCAGAAACCATCAACACCCAATCTCCCGCAAGCAAGGAAGGGGACAGATTCACTACGATTGTTTGGCTCTTCATTCTGAGTTGTTGAACAATTTTAGGTGTTTTCTATCTTATATTTCAATGTCTAATTCATGTAATCTTCGTTTTGCTTTGAGTATGATTGGCTAAATTCGTTTTGGCTAAGGGTGGATTCAAAACCATGTTTATATATGTGAAATAAGTTGATTACTTCCAGTTATCGTTGCATAAGTCGTGAATACAATTTGCTTAACCGTTTGATTTAGAACTTATTCTTGTATGTTGATTGAGAGTGCACTCTTAATTTGCATGCTTGAATTTGATGCTAGGATATGAGTTTGTTTCACCTAATCGTTATGAATTTATATTCGTAAGTAGTGAAGGTCGCTAGTCACGATCGTGTTAAGTAGATTCCTGGCAAGAGTATCATGCTTTTCATAGTTACGAATGCCTTGTCGATGCTTATGATTTCCAAAGAACGTAATGATTCTAACTTGTGTCTTTATCATGCTGTTCATATAGAGAACTTGTTAGGAATAATTTGTTTGCGATGCATATTCATCCAATTCAATGATTCTAGGGAAATCTGAAGGTTAATTTAAGCGGACCTAATTAACTTGGAGTGTCGAGGTTCATAACTTATTAAATTGATAACTGGAAATCGATTTAGGTTGCATATATTTCATGTGTGGAGAAGAACCCCTTAGCTATTCCATCATCCATTGATTCATCACAATTTTGTCTTACAATCTGTTTTCTTTACAATCTGTCCATTTAGTTTATTTTTCTTTACAATCTGTCCATTTAGTTTATTTTCGTCCAAATCAAATCCCCATTTATTTTGAAGTCCTAGATTAGTTAGAAAGTGTGTTGGTTTATGTTTTTAAGTGTTGTGGTACAAGTTAAAACCCAAATTCGTCCAATTTGGTGCTTTGTGTTCAAAACTGCCCAGAAAGTGTTTTTAAGGCAGTTTTGAGTCTTTTGGTTGCTGTTTTGAGTTTTTGGTTTGTTTTAGTGTTTTAAACTTTAGTTTTGCATTCTTTGAGTCTAATCTGGTGTTTTAAACTTTGTTTTACGTTTCTAATTCAGTTTTCAAGTGATTAGTACCCCTAGTTAATCCCCGGTTAGAACGATCCCTACTTACTTCATTACTACAATTGTCACAAATAGGGTTTAATTTGTGTGTCAACATAATTTTCACATCAAATTTTGGCGCCGTTGCCGGGGATTAGCAAAGTTGCTAATCCCTTGTCTTGAGTCTTGTTTAAATTGTTTAGATTCTGTTTTGTTTTAAATTTTGCACCGTGTGTGTGTGTTTTGTTTTTGTGCCGCGTATAGGCACCTTATTTCCTTACTTGTGCCGAGTATATTAAGTTGGTTACTAACCTTGTTTGCTCTTGTGTGCAGGTACTAGTTTATGACCCGTAGCTCACAACCTGTTCGTGAGCATATCTTCGACTTTGACGGTGATTTTGAGAAGGAAAAAGAAAGTTCAAGAGTCTAATCCTCCTAGTCCCGAACCTGAATTAGAAGAGCAAGAAGTTGAGGTTGAAGAGGAGGCCACGGCAAGATTTGAAGAGGAAGTACCAACCATGGCAGCCGACAATCGAACCATCAAGGAGCTTTCTGCCTCGGGTTTGGCCAATGCAGCCCCTCTTTGCATCCAATACCCTAGGGCAGCCCCTGAGAAGACCGATGAATTTGAGTTGAAGTCAAGTTTGCTACATCATATACCCAAGTTCCATGGGTTATCAATGGAGGACCCCAATAAGCATTTAAAGGAGTTCGAAGTAGTATGCTCAAGTATGACACCGATGAACGTGGATAGCAACATATTAAAGATGAAGGCTTTTCCCTTTTCTTTGTTGGAGAAGGCCAAGGATTGGTTGTATGAGTTGGCTCCTGGCACTGTCACATCATGGGAGAGTATGCAGCGAGCTTTCTTAGAGAAGTTCTTCCCGACATCACGAGTCATTCTTCTTCGCAAGAAGATTAGTGGAATTCAGCAAAGCCCAGGTGAATCTTTTCCATCTTATTATGAACGATTTAAATCACTTGTTGCTTCTTGTCCACAGCATCAGATGAAGGAGGAGCTACTTCTTCAATACTTTTACGAAGGTCTTTTACCACTTGAACGGCAAATGTTGGATGCATCCGCGGGAGGAGCTCTAGTGGACAAGACACCTAGGGATGCCAAAACTCTGATTGCTAATCGAGCACTCAATGCACAACAATATGAAGGTGTTGGGCAAAGAGACACCCCACGGCCACATCATGTAAATGAGGTAAGTTCTATTTCTGAGTTACAATCCCAAATGGCTAACCTTACGTCTATGTTATCGCAGTTGGTTGAAGGCCCCAAAACACAAGGAACTACAATCTGTGGTGTATGCTCCATTCAAGGACACCAATCTGATCAATGCCCTCAATTAATTGAGAATGGAGGGTGGGAATCAGCCAATGTTGTGGGTTATGGGAATCAAAACCAACCAAGGGGTGATCCTTTCTCCAATACATACAATCCGGGATGGCGTGACCACCCCAATTTCAGATGGAGAGATGCACCACAATATGGCCAACAAAGTGGATTCCGACAACCCCCAGGTTTCTTTCCAAGGCCAATGGCACCACAACCACCTCCTCAGGCACAATCATCCCAAACCAACCCAGGTACGTCTATGAATGACGATAAAACATATCAGTTACTAACCACCATGGCGCAGGGAATGCAGAACCAAGCAAAGGAGGTTAATGAGCTAAAGAAGCAAATGGGCCAAATGGCCGAATTTTTGGGGCAATTCCGTGAAAATGGTAAGTTACCAAGCACTACGGTGGTCAATCCAAAGGGTGGTTTTGAATCTGCAAAGGCTATCACACTACGAAGTGGAAAAGTGGTGAGAAACAAGGAAGATGAGAAGATACAACTCGAAGAAGAGGAGAACACCAACCCCACGGCAAGGGTACCATCACCCATGCCGCAGCCATCTAAGACATCCCATCCGTCCACCTCAGGTAATATTGTCCCAAATGTTGTGATTTCGAACACTAATCTGCCCAATGTTCCTTTCCCTCGCAGATTTGCACAATCGAAGAAGGAAGAGAGCGAAAAGGACATTTTGGATACCTTTCGAAAAGTCCAAGTAAACATTCCTTTACTTGATGCTATTAAGCAAGTGCCCAGGTACGCAAAGTTTTTAAAAGAGTTATGCACAACTAGGAAAAGAATTTCAAACAAAGAAGTTGTGAAAGTAAGTGAAAATGTATCCGCAGTTTTGCAACGAAAGTTACCTCCAAAGTGTAAGGATCCAGGGAGCTTTACAATCCCATGCGTAATTGGAAACACTAGATTTGAACAATGCATGTTAGATTTAGGTGCTTCTATTAATGTTATGCCATATTCCATTTATGCATCAATGAACCTTGGTGAGTTAAAACAAGATGGCGTTATAATTCAATTGGCCGATCGTTCTAACGCTTATCCCAAGGGAGTCCTTGAGGATGTTTTAGTGCAGGTCAATCATCTTATCTTTCCTGCAGATTTTTATGTCTTAGAAATGGAGGATTCGAGCCATGCTCCATCATTGCCAATCTTGCTAGGCCGACCATTCATGAAAACAGCGAGAACAAAGATAGACATGTTTATGGGAACATTAACCATGGAGTTTGATGGAGACATTATTCGTTTTAATCTTTCTGAAACCATTAAATATCCAATGGATGACCATTCTTGTTTCGCTATTGACATTGTTGATTCTTTGGCACAGGTACATTTGGATCGAATGAACGACGATGCACTTGAAATGGCCTTAGTGCACGACATAGGAGCAAGAAACAAGTGTGGGGGAATCCATGCAACCCACGACATGGACTTTGACCCCATTGATGTGCCCCCTTGTGGTGAAGTGTTTGAAATGGTCGCGGCCCTCGAGTCATTGCCATCACATTCTGGTAAGTCTCCACTCTCAATTTTAGATTCGGTTTATGCTAACAAGTTACTTCCATCCATTGTGCATCCACCTACACTTGAGTTGAAGCCATTACCTAGTCACTTGAAGTATGTTTTCTTGGGAGAAGATCAAACACTACCCGTCATCATATCTAGCTCACTCACGGCCCAAGAAGAAGACAAATTGATAAGGGTGTTAAAAGAGCACAAATCTGCCATTGGATGGACCTTGGCGGATATCAAAGGCATTAGTCCCACCACGTGCATGCATCGCATCCTTTTGGAGGAGGGAGCCAAGCCATCTCGGGAGGCTCAACGTCGCCTTAATCCACCTATGTTGGAAGTAGTCAAAAAGGAGGTTATAAAATTGCTTGATTGTGGTGTTATATATCCTATTTCTGATAGTCGTTGGGTGTCACCCGTGCAGGTTGTTCCAAAGAAGTCCGGAGTCACGGTGGTGAAGAATGAAGAACAAGAGCTTGTACCCACTCGTGTTGTGACCGGTTGGCGTGTTTGTATTGATTACAGGAAGTTAAATGCCATGACAAGGAAGGATCACTTTCCATTGCCATTCTTGGACCAAATGTTAGAAAGGTTAGCCGGTTATAAATTTTATTGCTTTCTTGATGGATATTCCGGATATAACCAAATTGTGATAGCTCCGGAGGACCAAGAAAAGACAACGTTCACGTGCCCATTTGGCACCTTTGCATATAGGCGCATGCCATTTGGTTTGTGCAATGCCCCTGCGACATTTCAACGTTGCATGGTAAGTATATTTTCTGATTATGTGGAGAAGATTATTGAGATATTCATGGATGATTTTAGCGTGTTTGGTAATTCATTCGATCATTGCTTGAATAATTTGACCTTAATTTTGAAACGTTGTGTTGAAACGAATCTTGTGCTTAATTGGGAAAAATGTCACTTCATGGTTAAGCAAGGTATTGTTCTAGGACATATTATTTCTGAAAAAGGCATTAAAGTGGATAAATCTAAGGTAGACCTTGTTCGTCACTTACCCTCTCCAACTTCGGTTAGAGAGGTTCGTTCGTTTCTTGGTCACGCAGGTTTTTATAGGCATTTCATAAAGGATTTCTCCAAGATTGCACAGCCACTATGCCGATTGCTTCAAAAAGAGGTGGCTTTCGAGCTTGATGATGCATGCTCCACGGCATTCAAGCACTTAAAGGAAGCTCTCACTTCGGCCCCCATTATCACACCTCCAGATTGGAGCCTTCCATTCGAGTTGATGTGCGATGCTTCGGACTATGCGATTGGTGCTGTTTTGGGGCAGCGAAAGAACAAACAACCTCATGTTATTTATTATGCATCTAGGACACTAAATGATGCTCAATTAAATTACTCAACCACTGAAAAAGAATTACTTGCTGTGGTATTTGCATTAGATAAGTTCCGATCATACTTACTTGGTACTAAAGTTATTATCTTTACTGATCATGCAGCTCTCAAGTATTTGCTCACGAAAAAGGAGGCCAAGCCTAGACTAATTCGATGGATGTTGCTTCTACAAGAGTTTGACATTGAGATTCGGGATAAGAAGGGCGTGGAGAATGTGGTGGCTGACCACCTAAGTCGAATGGTGCATGAGGAAGCATCGCCAATTTCTGAAACCTTCCCCGATGAGCAACTAATGTCTATCCAGGTAAGTGAGCCTTGGTATGCAGATTTAGTGAACTTTTTGGGGTCTAAACATATCCCTAGCACACTTAATAGGAATCAACGTGATAAGCTTAGAAAGGATGCTAGGTTTTATGTTTGGGATGATCCATACCTTTGGAAATTTTGTCCCGATCAGATTGTACGCCGGTGTGTGAATGAATCTGAGTTTCAATCTATTTTAACATTCTGTCATTCATATGCATGTGGGGGACATTTTGGCACCCAACGCACTGCCCTTAAAGTCTTAGAATGTGGGTTTTATTGGCCAACCATTTTTAGGGATGCTAGGGCATTTTGCCTTACATGTGATCGTTGTCAACGAATGGGTAATATAAGTGCTAATGATCAAATGCCACAAAACCTTATACTTTCTGTTGAAATTTTTGATGTGTGGGGAATTGATTTTATGGGTCCTTTTCCTTCCTCACATGGTTTTCTCTATATCTTGTTGGCGGTGGATTATGTTTCCAAATGGGTGGAAGCAAAAGCCACCCGGACTAACGATTCCAAAGTGGTTGCAGATTTTGGAATGCCTCGAGTCCTTATAAGTGATGGAGGTTCACATTTTTGTAATCGCACAATCGAGGCACTGCTCAAGAAGTACAACGTTACACATAGGGTTTCGACACCCTATCATCCTCAAACAAGCGGGCAAGCCTGTCGAATCGGGAGATAAAGCAGATTCTTGAGAAGACAGTTGGGCCAACAAGAAAAGATTGGAGCTTGAGGTTAGATGATGCATTGTGGGCTTATAGGACCGCCTACAAAACACCCATAGGAATGTCTCCCTTTCGGCTTGTGTATGGTAAACCATGTCACTTACCTGTGGAGTTGGAGCACAAGGCTCATTGGGCCGTGAGAAAGTTCAACATGGATGTAGATGAGGCGGGACTTCATCGTAAGCTACAATTGAATGAACTTGAGGAAATCCGGAACGAAGCTTACGAGAATGCTCGCCTTTACAAGGAAAAGACGAAGGCCTTTCATGACAAGATGATTCGCACCAAGTCCTTCGCTGTTGGACAAAAAGTGTTGTTGTTTAATTCTCGGCTTCGTCTATTTCCGGGTAAGTTACGTTCACGTTGGATTGGACCCTTTGTTATTACTGATGTTTTTCCTCATGGTGCAGTCCAAGTTCGTAGTTTCAAAACAGGTAAAGAATTCAAGGTGAATGGGCATCGCTTGAAGCCATACTACGAGAGCTTTGTAGAACATGATGTGGAGGAGACAACCCATTATGCCGTGGGTTCCCATTAAGGTTGATCAATGTGGCATCGTCCGGCTGCACTACGTTAAAGCAAGCGCTACTTGGGAGGCAACCCATGCATTCGACAAAGGAAGACCTAGAGAGCACTCCAATTCCAGATTTGCGTTCCTAAAGCCTTCTCTTTGTCGTTATTTCGTTTCTGCCATGATTAGATTGTTTAGTTGCTGTTTTCTTTGCTTGTTGGTTATTTGTGTTAGTTATGCTTGAAACATTGAGGACAATGTTTGCTTTAAGTGTGGGGGGGTAACCAAAGTGTTTTGATACAAATTCGTAGGGTTTTATCACCCATAATTTCAAATGTTGTTCCTTGCTGTTTTTATGTGTTTTTAGGCTGTTTTGGTGTGTTTTAGTATATGTTGTTCTAAAAATCCGAAAATCCCAGAAAAAATTGAAAAATTGTTTTGAAAACCCAAAAAGAGTTGTTTTTAAGTTGCTTTTTGTGTGTTTGTTTGTGTCTTAGGGTACCTTCCAACACAATGATGAGGATTCGGTTTGTAATTTCATGGCTGTTAAAGAGAATGATTAACATGGATGAAAGTTTGATTTACTCTTTGTTTATGCTTGGTTGTGGTTATAACTTATGAATTCACATGTAATCATAAAGGAAAAAATTAGTTTTGTAACATGCTTGAAGGAAGGAACTCAAACAAACGCTACAACCTTGTGAGACTTGAGCCTAAACGTTTATTTGGAGAGTTAAAATCTGTGCATTGTTGTTTTCTAAAGTCGTTGCGTGATCTCATTATTCTTTGCTTGGTTATTACTTAGAAGGCGTTTCATCATTTAGTTCCAAATGCTAGAACTCATGCCAATTTCATTCAAAACATGTTATTGAATTGCATAACACATATTCAAGATGGAGTTAGTAGTTACCACCATAGCCAAAAAGCCTTCATTCCATGCATTTGTTTATGTAGGATTAACCCCGTTGAGCCTTGTTTAGCCTATGTTGTTTGTTAACCCACATTATCCTCGCCTAGCCTAGTTTAGGACCATCCATACCCTTGTTCGTAAAGCATAGTTAAGGATGATTCAAATTGAATTCCTTTTGATTAATGTATGGCAGAAAACAAGTGTGGGGGAAGTGTGAATTAGTGTGCCATAGGCACGGCATGAAAGAAAAGAAAAAAGAGAAAAAAAAAAAAAAAAAAAAAAGAGAAAAGTTGTGAAAAGAATGAAAAAAAGCGTTGAAAAAAAAAAGGATGCGAAAAAGAGTTCTAAGATATGTTTGTTGAAGAAAGGGTCCAAAACATCGAATTCGGCCCTAAATATTGCTTGAATCTTCCTTTCGTGTCTAAAAGTTGATTTCTGCAATCTAAGTGAATTCTAAGCTTCAATTTCATTACTTTGCTTGCTATTGCTTTAAGAACGTTTGTTATCCTTATCCTTCATTTGTTAGCCAACACCCCAAGCCCCGTTACAACCTTTGACTTCAATCTTGAGTGTTATGTGTTTCAATTTGTGGAGTTTAAAATTGGTATGAGCATATGGTGTCACTGGTTCTCGCATCTAAGTAGTAGCATTCCATTCATGAGATCATATTGAAAAACATGCTTATTAACTCCGGAAATTGCTTTCTTTGTTATACATATATGTGAGCATTCGTTTTCATATTTACATCAATCTTCTCACATATAACTAGTATAGGGTGTGTAGTCAGAAAATCTGTGTGAAAATTGAGTGCATATTGATAAGCTCATATTTATACATATTTTACATCAAATTCTCTCGTCTTTTCTTAGTTATTTCCTCATATTTTTGTGCTATTTACTTTGTTTTTGTGTTTTATCGAATTTATCTAGCTAAGAAAATAAAAATAGCATAAGTGTGATTTTATGTAATAAATTCGTGTCAAAACTGTTTAGCTTTTAAATTAAATAAAATCGTCAAAACGGCATTACCCACTATTTTTGGTTAATAAAAATAAGATAGTATTATAAATATATATATATATATATATATATTTATATGATGTTAATTGAGTGGGGGCTGACAGGAAATAAATAATTAAAAGGGAAGTTGCCATTGGCAGCTTTAGGGGGAACACAGCTTGCACTCGTGGGAGACGACGAGGAAAGGCAGCAAATAAAAGGGTGTTAAATATAAAAGAATTGGAGGGTGCAGGACAGCGGGGAGGTCACAAAGACAGAAGATGGGGGGAATAATAAAGAGGATTGAGTGGAACGGTGCAGGAGGAGAGACGTGTGGAGCAGGAAGGCTGCCACCAGGCAGCGTAGGAAATAAAGGGGGAGAGAAAAGAGCTGCCTTTGTGCAGCTAGCAGCGGAAAATAATAGGAGAGCTCCTCGGGGAGCTGCACGAGGTCAGGGGGGCTGCTGTGCAGCGCAGCAGCGAAGCCAGGAGGGACAGAGACTGTCGCACGCGGAAGGGAACGGACGACGTAGGACGGGGGGGTCGCGGCCTTCTGGCCAGCAGAGGACGCAGGAAAGAGGAGGCGCTGCCTTCCTGGCAGCGTGAAGCTGGTAGTAGCGTGAGACGTGGGCAGCTAGCAGTGGAGCGCAGGAGCTGAAGCAAAGAAAGGTCTCGGGCGCTGCCAGTTGCAGCGAGAGAGTTTGGGATTTGGCAGCGTGACAGAGCGAAGAAGTTTGCGTGGAAATCAACAAGAAGCAGCTGCCTTAAGCTTTTGGCAGCGTTGAAGCGAGCTGGACAGCTTGCTAAGACGCGGAAGAAGGAAGAGGCGGGGTGAGCTGCCTGGAGCGACTGACGCAGGGAGGACAGCGAGCTGTCCTTTGACAGCTTGCATGGAAAGAAAACCAAACGCAGAAAGTCAGCTCGAACAGATTCACTGCAATCTCTCTCTCGGTTTAATCCTCCAACTCACGTTTTATTTCTGTTTTAATTTTAATAATGTGTAACTAATTTTGTTTTGGCTAGAGTTTAATTCAAAACCATGAATATATTTGTAATATGAATTGATTACCTTCAGTTGTGATTTCTGAGTTGTGAATTTAATTTGCTTAACTGCTTGATTGATAACTTATTTTTGTATGTCGATTAAGGATGCATACTTAATTTACATGCATGAATTTGATGCTAGAATATAAGTGAATTTCACCTAATCGTTATGAACTTATATTCACAAGTAGTGAAGGTCGCTTATAAACGATCGCGTTAGGTAAATTCTTGGCATGAGTTTCATGCAATTCATAGTAACAAGTGCCTCGTCAATGCTTATGATTTTCATAGAACTTAATGATTCTTGCTTGTATCTCTATTATGCAATTCATGTAGGGAACTTGTGGGGAATGTTTTGGGTTGTCGTATGCAATCATCCAATCCATTAACTTAAGGAAAATCTGAGAATTAATTTAAGCGGACCTAATTAATTTGGGGCGTTGAGAATTTACAATTTATTGAAAGAACAACTGAAAATCAATTTAGGTTGCATATGTGTCATGTGTGGAGAATAATGGGTTTTCCTATAAATCTAAACAAAAAAGAATCGCTTGCAATGTAGCTTGGAACTTGTGTTTTCCTATTCTTTCGTTTCAATAACTCTCGCCCTAAGCCTCATTACATCCAATAAAAGTCCTCTTGATTTAAGTTTTGCAATTATGACTGTGGAGAAGTGATCTTTATGCAAGCTTATGGTAGAACTTTCACATTTGTTTCTTTGAGCGAAACACATTTAAACTAAACACATGTGTGATTGAGAGTATATCCAGTGAGAAGGTTGCTAGTTTGCATATGGTGATTTTAAAAATAAAAATTTGAAATTGCATGAGCATGGCTATCCCACACACTACACTTCAAGGATGTTTCAAAGATTACTGCTAATAGTTGAATAAGGAAAAAAAATGAACTTGAATTGCTTGTTGATGTTAGCTATGGCTCTTGATGATTATGTTCTCAAATGAAATTCTATGAGGGTAATATAGGGGAAACTAATAATTTTCATGTTATTACTTTTTCTGTTTTCGTTTGTTTTGCTCGAGGACTAGCAAAAGTTAAGTGTGGGGGTATTTGATCGGATCATATTTATATATTTTTTTACTTCAAATTCTCTCGTCTTTTCTTAGTTAGTTTCTTATATTTTTGAGTTATTTGCTTTGTTTTTGTGTTTTATCGAATTTATCTAGCTAAGAAAATAAAAATAGCACAAGTGTGATTTTAAGTAATAAATTCGTCATTTCTATTTTGCTCACTTATTTTATTGTTGTAACTTAAGAAAATATAATAAACAGAAAATAAAAAATGCATGGTGGGAAGAACACTGAAGTATAGTGGGAATTAGGGGGAGTGCATGATGGAAGGAAAGATAAAGAAGAGCACGTAATGGAGCTGGAGTGCAGGAATAAAAAAATAAAAAGAAAAGGAATATATAGGTGGAAGTGGGCATGCAACGTGAGAGATAGAGGAGAAATAAGTAAAAAAAAAGTAAAGGCATGCGTGGAGGTGTGGACAGAAATATAAGGAAATAAACGAAGTGGGAGCTGTCAGTGGGGGGTAAAGGATCAAAAGAAATAAAGGAGGAAGCTGCTTAGCAGCTTGGAAAGAAAAAAAAAATATATATATATATAAAATAAAAAGCAAAGGAAGGGGGGGACTTGGCGTCAGCAATTGGAAGGCAGCTTGGATTAAAGAATTAAACGAGGAAATAACGGGGAACTTGCGAGAGACACCAGGTGGAAGGCGCTGCCTTGAGGCAGCAGACGTGCAGGTCAGCAAGCTTGTGCAGCTTGAAGGAGGAACTGCGCAGGAAGGAGAGGGATAATAAAAGTGCTGCCTTGTGCAGCTTGGCAGGGGGAGATCAAGTCACGAGAGGCCTCGGTCTTGGGGGGCTGACAGAAAGAAAAAAATAATACAAGGTGCGAAGGGTGTACTGGGCAGGAACTTGAGGACTCTCGGTGTAAGGGAGATAGGACTGAAGCGCGGAAGAGAAGACAGGAAAAGCAGCTGCTTGGGCAGCTGGCGGTCAGCACGAAGACGGGTGGAAGGAGTGCTGCCCTTAAAGGCAGCGAGAACGCGGAAAGGGGGAATAAGAGCTGCCTCATGCAGCGTGACACGGGAAGAAAAGGAGATCCTGACGCAAGTCAGGTGAGGCAGGAAGCTGGCAGTGCATGGAGCGCAGAAACAGAAGCTACAACCCGCATCTCTCTCGGTTAATTCGTTCCAACTTTATGTTTTAATTTCTGTTTAATTTTAATAATGTGTAACTAATTTTATTTTGGCTAGAGTTTAATTCAAAACCATGGATATATTTGTAATTTGAATTGATTACCTTCAGTTGTGATTTCTGAGTTGTGATTTAATTTGCTTAACTGCTTGATTGATAACTTATTTTTGTATGTCGATTAAGGATGCATACTTAATTTACATGCATGAATTTGATGCTAGAATATAAGTGAATTTCACCTAATCGTTATGAACTTATATTCACAAGTAGTGAAGGTCGCTTATAAACGATCGCGTTAGGTAAATTCTTGGCATAAGTTTCATGCAATTCATAGTAACAAGTGCCTCGTCAATGCTTATGATTTTCATAGAACTTAATGATTCTTGCTTGTATCTCTATTATGCAATTCATGTAGGGAACTTGTGGGGAATGTTTTGGGTTGTCGTATGCAATCATCCAATCCATTAACTTAAGGAAAATCTGAGAATTAATTTAAGCGGACCTAATTAATTTGGGGCGTTGAGAATTTACAATTTATTGAAAGAACAACTGAAAATCAATTTAGGTTGCATATGTGGCATGTGTGGAGAATAATCCTCTAGCCAGTTCGTCATTTATCATTTTACCTTAATTTTATGTTTTTGTCAATTCTGTAATTTATTTAAGTTAATTTACTTCTCGTCAAAATCAATCCCCCATTTTATTTTAAAGTGTTAGATTTATTAGAAATCATTTTAGTTTGTGTTTTCTTAAATCTTGTGTTGTTTTGAGTCTTTTGATTTATTTTAGTTTATTTGTTAGTTTTATTTTGAGTTATTCTATTTAAGTGTTTTGAGTCTAGTTTAATATTTTAAATTTTGTTTTTACGTTTTTAATTTAATTTTACTTTGATTAGCATCCCTAGTTAATCCCCGGCCTAGAACGATCCCTACTTACATCATTACTACAATTGTCAAAAATAGGGTTTAATTTGTGTGTCAAGTAATTTTCACACCAAATTTTTGGCGCCGTTGCCGGGGATTAGCAAATTTGCTAATCCTTTTATTTTTGTTTTTGCTTATTTTTATTTGTGTTTGTGTATGTTACTTTTGATATTTGATTTATTTTTCTTTCTTTGAATTGAGGTACAAATGGAGCAAGACCTGGATTCTACTAGCATTCAAGATCTATTGGCACAGCTCACTGCTCAATTAACTCATAATGCCGAACGGACCACAATGCCAAGTGTCCCTACACTTGATGTGCCCTATGGACAACGATATCAAGGTCCTCAATTTTCTGCAAATGAAGATGTTTGGGGATATCAGGGCCATAACCAATCAAGGGGCAACATGTTTTCCAACGCTTACAATTCGGATTGGAGAGACTACTCAGATTATATGTGGGATGAACCTCAACACTTTCAACAAAGTGGATATTGGCAGCAAGACGAATTCTATTCAAGACCTATGCAGCTACCACAGCATCCCCCACAGCAATTCCAATCAAATCAAAGTATGCCCGTGGATTATAATCAAAGGCTTGATGAATTAATTTCTTTGGTGCAGGGCTCACAAAACGAAGAACAATTACAGCCATCAGAGGAGTACTATCAATGGCCATGTGCACCACCACATCCACCACAACAATCTCCCCAATTCAATTCAGGTACATCCTTGGATAATGATACACTTAATAATTTACTCACCTCTTTGAATCAGGGAGTAGAAAATCAAAACCAGGAGATGCAAGACCGAGTCAGAAGAGTGGACGAATTGGAGGAGCAAGTTGGGCAGATTTTGGAAATCATGGCACAAATTCAAGATCAAAGAGAACTCTCCAACTCCACATTTGCAAATTCAAGGGGAGAAATGGAAATCGATGAAGCCATCACTTTGGGAAGTGATATGGAGGATGAAGTTGTTCCAGAACCATCCAAAAATGGCCCGGACATGGATGAATTGCCGCTTCAAGAAGAAGATGAGGACGACGACTTGGGCAGTTTAGAAGAATTCTTGTCGCAAACCCCTCAAGTCCTTATGCCATCCAACTCAGGTGAGGAGGTTCTAAGTTCAATTCATTCTAACATCGTTCCACCAAATGTCCTTTTTCCTTGCAGGTTTTTAAATCCCAAGGAAGAAGTGAATGAAAAATACGTTGTGGAAGATCTTCCAGAGGTGCAAAATGAGATCCAAATTTTTGGTGCACAAAATCATGTTCCCGATGATGTTGAAACAATCAAAGAAACTTGTACACCAAGAAGAGGGATTCCAGAAAATGAGGTGGCCGGAGAATTTCAAGAATACATCCAAGAGGCTGTGCATGAGACAATCAAGCCCAAAGCAGTTGAGTTTGATGACACGGGACAAGCCACAACCATCATAGTAAACCTGGCCAAGTTCAAAGTCCCGGAAACGTTCAAAGACGTGGTGTTTGTAATTGAGTTTGAATGTGACTGTAAGCCATCTTCTCCATTTTTTATTTTAATTTATACTAACTTGTTTTTAATTTTGATGATTCAGGCACCGTCATTAGAACTTAGACCGTTGCCGGATCATTTCAATTACCACCGTCCGTTCAAGGATAAACCCATGCATTTGAATAATGAAGGGAGGCCTAGGAATCACCCACAATCAGATTTGCATTCCTAATCCCTTCTCCTTACTGAATTTATTTTACTTTATTTAGTTCTTTCATTGTTTGTTGGCTCTTGTGTGAATTTATTTTACGTTGATTTTTTTTTTACGTTGATTTCATTTTGTTTTGTTTATTTAGTTGTGATTTTTGTTTAGAAAGTTAAACTTAGTCTTTTTACTTTGTTTTACTTATTTTACATTGTTAAAAAAAAAAAACAAAAAAAAAAAAAAAAAACATAAACATTCATATAAATAAAAATACAAAAAAAAAAATAATAATAAAAAAAAAAAAAAACTTAAATGCATAAATTTTTTTTTTTACAATAACTTGTAATTTAATTTCGTTCATTGGTCATTGGTTGGTGGTGCCTCGGAGGTCGACGGAGCCCCTGAAAGACGAAGCGCCAGAGCTGGATCATTCAGAGCCTCAATACTTGGTGCTGCTCCCGAGGACGAAGGCAACACAAACCTCGGGAGTAACGCCATAAACCGTTGATGATCACTCTGAATCCGCACTTCGGACTCCTGCATCTGATCCAGCTTCCTCTTCATGCTGGTTGAGTAATTGGTTGCAAGCATGTGCAAATCCCTGTTCTCATGCCTAAGCACTCTGACCTCTTGCCGAAGACTAGCCACTTCAGCCATCAACGACTCCACCTGACGAGTTCGTGCAAGAAGGCGCTGGCCCATGTTTGATACGGAGCCTGCGCATCGGACGCTGTAGGCCATAGAGTCCTGAACAGCCAGTTCGTCGGACCGCCTGGAAAGTATCCTAGTGTCTCTAGGAGTGAGCAGATTTCTGGCCACTACCGATGCGGTTGTTTCGTTCATCATCATGGAATCCCCAACTGTAAGAGGACCATTTGGGGATATGAAGGACGGCTGCCAAATGTTGGTTGGAGAAGATATATCACTATCTTCCCCAACATTCAAGTTAAGGCGACGGTCAGAGGGGCAAGACATATTTGAAGGTGTTGAGAATGAAGAGTCGGACTGATCAAGATTAAAAGAAATGCAAGGAGGAAGTGTTTGCAGGAGGAAGTGTTTACAGGGGGAGCTTACGTGTGTTTGTGGAACAAAAATGAGCGTTCTTATAAGAAGAAGAAATCGTTGAGGCATCACTCAGCAGTCGAAGAGGCGCCCTCTCGCAAATCGAAGAGCCGGGCTCCTTTCTCAAGAGCCGGATTCTTTTCTCAAAAGCGGCGTCGCCGTTCTCAAAAGTCGGTTCCTTTCTCAAAAGTCGGACGCCGTTCTCTCAAAAGTCGGAGCGGTCAGGAATCACGAGGCGAACAGTTTTTCCAATTTTGTCGTCACTCGTCACGCGCGCTGTCAGCTTTGCGCAAATTACGGGTGACTTTTTCAGAAAGCGCGTAACCTGTACTGTTCATCCATCCACCGGCTGCCGACAGGGGTAAAAGAATAGTTTCGGTTGTGAAGAAAAGTCCTATAAACGTATACCTTCGCCATCCATTGCAAAGGCAAACTCTCTCAGCACTTCTTCATCTCCGAAATTTTTCATCTCCCAAAATGCCTTTCCAACAAACCCTCTCGAGTTTCTCTGTGTTTCTCATTCCCTGGGATACCTTTGCAAATAAGTCATCTAGAGCTAGAGTATTTCATATCATGAAGGTTGAAAGCAAGAGTATCTCATATCACGCTTTCTTCCTGTCCTTGTCCTTGTCTTTGTGGCAAGGAGAAAGCGGGCAATCAGCCAGCACTCGGTGTCAATCTTCCAATCTAAGAACCGACTGCCTGGAAATCCTTCCTGATTGCTTACCTAGCATTGCTCTCGAGTGCTCTTCTTCAACCACTGATGTACTTCCGAAGAAGTCGCCACATCTGCCTGGAGAACAGACATGGCAAGTGAAAATGATACTTGAAGCATGTGGAGACAAGGTGCTGCTTCATCTTCAAGATCAAGTCTCATTTTCCTTGCTAAGAAGTTCCCCAGCCCAGTTCAAGCATACACCTGTGGAACGATACTTCTTCAAAAGCAAAAGTATCCCATATCATCAGAGTCAGAGGCAAAGATTTCTCATGGCATGCTTTTCCTTTACCCTTGCTCTTGGCTACGGGGCAAGGTGAAAGAAAGGCAATCGGTCGGCACTTGGACAGATTGAACAAAGAAGCAGACCACCACCTATTCCTCGTGCCTACCTGCCATGCAGAAGAACAAAAAGAGAAGAATGTAGCCTGCAGACTCAATCAACCCGGCAGAAGGAGTCTGAGTTGAAACCAAGAGCTCGAGAAGCTTCAACAACACCACCAATCAAGTCTCATTTTCCTTGCTAAGAAGTTCTGAGGCCAGTTCAAGTTCAAAGCTGTGGAAAGTCACCAAACAGGACCAATGTTCTTTTATTAGTTTTATTCATTATCTTTTATTTTCATTTTCAATTTTTCGTTTGTTTGTTTTTTTTTCTTGCGTGCTTAACTGACTTATTTCTTTTCTTTGCAGGAACTTTTGGTTATTTCCACCCTTGAAGTTGATTGCAAAATTTTAGCTTGGGGGGTCATCACTTGATTTTTTTCTGCAAATTAGGGAAGTTTTCAGTCCTATTGCTTTATTTTGTTGCTTTATTTTTTTATTTTTATTTTTATTTGCATTTTATTATATTTTCTGACATTGGGGACAATGTCTAGTTTAAGTGTGGGGGTAAAGAGTATGAAAAATGACCAAATTGAAAATTTTTGTACCTTCGACTTTGAACTGGTTTCATTTGTTTCCATGTTATTGCTTTGTTTTCTTAATTAGTTTTGTTTTATTTAAAAAAAAAAAAAATACAAAAATATTTCCTTGTTTTCCTTATTGTTTTGAATTAGATTTTTGTTAGTTTCCCGACCCAATGATATAATTGGATAAAATTGGAACCATGATGATCAAGAACTTAGTTAACATGTGTTGTGTGAAATTCCTTATTCTCGTGTTAGTTTGTACATATTTGATCATCTTTGAAAAACCAAATGCACATAGCCTTGTTGATGTGAAATTAAAGCATGATTTTAAGCTCCATATGTGAATTTAGTGACCATATACATCCTATGTGAGTTTTTGAGCCTATTGAAAGTGTGTGCATTTTTCATACACTCCTATTTTTTCATGTGTGATGAACTTATGTGAGATACTTCTCTAGAACTTGCATAACGATCTTTCGAAATTTTTGTCATTGATTGCATGAACTTGAAAATGATAGAGGCATTAGGTTTACCACCATGGCCCAAATAACCTTGTTTCCCAAAGAAAAATGATATCATTAGATTGCCAATTTGAGCCGTATTTGTGAGCCTTTTATTTCTTATCACCAGATATGTCTACCCTTATGCCTGAAATAAATAATTTTCCTTACCCTTTCCAAGCGAGCTATTGAGCAATGTGAAATTGTCTTATGAGAAATGTTTGTGAAGTACTTTGGAGGGTGTTTGGCAAAAGAATAAGTGTGGGGGTTTTTCATATTTGTTTCTGTTTGAAAAAAAAAAAAAAAAAAAAAAAAAAAAAAAAAAAAAAAAAAAAAAAATGAAAAGAAAAAGAAAGATTGTATACAAAGAAAATAAAAAGTTTTTAAAGTTTCAGTTTATGGGTGTGGTTGGAGGTGACTTGTAGAATAGCGGGAAATGTTGAGTTCTTATAAATCTAAACAAAAAAGAATCGCTTGCAATGTAGCTTGGAACTTGTGTTTTCCTATTCTTTCGTTTCAATAACTCTCGCCCTAAGCCTCATTACATCCAATAAAAGTCCTCTTGATTTAAGTTTTGCAATTATGACTGTGGAGAAGTGATCTTTATGCAAGCTTATGGTAGAACTTTCACATTTGTTTCTTTGAGCGAAACACATTTAAACTAAACACATGTGTGATTGAGAGTATATCCAGTGAGAAGGTTGCTAGTTTGCATATGGTGATTTTAAAAATAAAAATTTGAAATTGCATGAGCATGGCTATCCCACACACTACACTTCAAGGATGTTTCAAAGATTACTGCTAATAGTTGAATAAGGAAAAAAAATGAACTTGAATTGCTTGTTGATGTTAGCTATGGCTCTTGATGATTATGTTCTCAAATGAAATTCTATGAGGGTAATATAGGGGAAACTAATAATTTTCATGTTATTACTTTTTCTGTTTTCGTTTGTTTTGCTCGAGGACTAGCAAAAGTTAAGTGTGGGGGTATTTGATCGGATCATATTTATATATTTTTTTACTTCAAATTCTCTCGTCTTTTCTTAGTTAGTTTCTTATATTTTTGAGTTATTTGCTTTGTTTTTGTGTTTTATCGAATTTATCTAGCTAAGAAAATAAAAATAGCACAAGTGTGATTTTAAGTAATAAATTCGTCATTTCTATTTTGCTCACTTATTTTATTGTTGTAACTTAAGAAAATATAATAAACAGAAAATAAAAAATGCATGGTGGGAAGAACACTGAAGTATAGTGGGAATTAGGGGGAGTGCATGATGGAAGGAAAGATAAAGAAGAGCACGTAATGGAGCTGGAGTGCAGGAATAAAAAAATAAAAAGAAAAGGAATATATAGGAGGAAGTGGGCATGCAACGTGAGAGATAGAGGAGAAATAAGTAAAAAAAAAGTAAAGGCATGCGTGGAGGTGTGGACAGAAATATAAGGAAATAAACGAAGTGGGAGCTGTCAGTGGGGGGTAAAGGATCAAAAGAAATAAAGGAGGAAGCTGCTTAGCAGCTTGGAAAGAAAAAAAAAATATATATATATATAAAATAAAAAGCAAAGGAAGGGGGGGACTTGGCGTCAGCAATTGGAAGGCAGCTTGGATTAAAGAATTAAACGAGGAAATAACGGGGAACTTGCGAGAGACACCAGGTGGAAGGCGCTGCCTTGAGGCAGCAGACGTGCAGGTCAGCAAGCTTGTGCAGCTTGAAGGAGGAACTGCGCAGGAAGGAGAGGGATAATAAAAGTGCTGCCTTGTGCAGCTTGGCAGGGGGAGATCAAGTCACGAGAGGCCTCGGTCTTGGGGGGCTGACAGAAAGAAAAAAATAATACAAGGTGCGAAGGGTGTACTGGGCAGGAACTTGAGGACTCTCGGTGTAAGGGAGATAGGACTGAAGCGCGGAAGAGAAGACAGGAAAAGCAGCTGCTTGGGCAGCTGGCGGTCAGCACGAAGACGGGTGGAAGGAGTGCTGCCCTTAAAGGCAGCGAGAACGCGGAAAGGGGGAATAAGAGCTGCCTCATGCAGCGTGACACGGGAAGAAAAGGAGATCCTGACGCAAGTCAGGTGAGGCAGGAAGCTGGCAGTGCATGGAGCGCAGAAACAGAAGCTACAACCCGCATCTCTCTCGGTTAATTCGTTCCAACTTTATGTTTTAATTTCTGTTTAATTTTAATAATGTGTAACTAATTTTATTTTGGCTAGAGTTTAATTCAAAACCATGGATATATTTGTAATTTGAATTGATTACCTTCAGTTGTGATTTCTGAGTTGTGATTTAATTTGCTTAACTGCTTGATTGATAACTTATTTTTGTATGTCGATTAAGGATGCATACTTAATTTACATGCATGAATTTGATGCTAGAATATAAGTGAATTTCACCTAATCGTTATGAACTTATATTCACAAGTAGTGAAGGTCGCTTATAAACGATCGCGTTAGGTAAATTCTTGGCATAAGTTTCATGCAATTCATAGTAACAAGTGCCTCGTCAATGCTTATGATTTTCATAGAACTTAATGATTCTTGCTTGTATCTCTATTATGCAATTCATGTAGGGAACTTGTGGGGAATGTTTTGGGTTGTCGTATGCAATCATCCAATCCATTAACTTAAGGAAAATCTGAGAATTAATTTAAGCGGACCTAATTAATTTGGGGCGTTGAGAATTTACAATTTATTGAAAGAACAACTGAAAATCAATTTAGGTTGCATATGTGGCATGTGTGGAGAATAATCCTCTAGCCAGTTCGTCATTTATCATTTTACCTTAATTTTATGTTTTTGTCAATTCTGTAATTTATTTAAGTTAATTTACTTCTCGTCAAAATCAATCCCCCATTTTATTTTAAAGTGTTAGATTTATTAGAAATCATTTTAGTTTGTGTTTTCTTAAATCTTGTGTTGTTTTGAGTCTTTTGATTTATTTTAGTTTATTTGTTAGTTTTATTTTGAGTTATTCTATTTAAGTGTTTTGAGTCTAGTTTAATATTTTAAATTTTGTTTTTACGTTTTTAATTTAATTTTACTTTGATTAGCATCCCTAGTTAATCCCCGGCCTAGAACGATCCCTACTTACATCATTACTACAATTGTCAAAAATAGGGTTTAATTTGTGTGTCAAGTAATTTTCACACCATTATTCCCCCCATCTTCTGTCTTTGTGACCTCCCCGCTGTCCTGCACCCTCCAATTCTTTTATATTTAACACCCTTTTATTTGCTGCCTTTCCTCGTCGTCTCCCACGAGTGCAAGCTGTGTTCCCCCTAAAGCTGCCAATGGCAACTTCCCTTTTAATTATTTATTTCCTGTCAGCCCCCACTCAATTAACATCATATAAATATATATATATATATATATATTTATAATACTATCTTATTTTTATTAACCAAAAATAGTGGGTAATGCCGTTTTGACGATTTTATTTAATTTAAAAGCTAAACAGTTTTGACACGAATTTATTACATAAAATCACACTTATGCTATTTTTATTTTCTTAGCTAGATAAATTCGATAAAACACAAAAACAAAGTAAATAGCACAAAAATATGAGGAAATAACTAAGAAAAGACGAGAGAATTTGATGTAAAATATGTATAAATATGAGCTTATCAAATACCCCCACACTTAGCTTTTGCTAGTCCTCGAGCAAAACAGAAAAAACAGAAAAAGTAATAACATGAAAATTATTAGTTTCCCCCTATATGACCCTCATAGAATTTCATTTGAGAACATAATCATCAAGAACCATAGCTAATACCAACAAGCATTTCAAGTTCATTTTCCTTATTCACATATTAGCAGTAATCTTTGAAACATTAGTGTGAGATAGCCATGCTAATGCAATTTCAAATTTTTTTTTTTTTTTTTTTTAAAAAAACACCATATGCAAACTAGCGACCTTCTCACGGGATATGCACTCAATCACACATGTGTTTAGTTTTAATGTGTTTCGCTCAAAGAAACGAATGTGAAGGTTCTACCATAAGCTTGCATAAAGATCACTTCTCCACAGTCATAATTGCAAAACTTAAATCAAGAGGACTTTTATTGGATGTAATGAGGCTTAGGGATAGGGTTATTGAAATGAAAGAATAGGAAAACACAAGTTCCAAGCTACAATGCAAGCAATTATTTTCTTTAGATTTATAAGAACTCAAGCTCTCCAACGATTCTTCAGACATCTCTAACCACACCCATAAACTGAAACTTTAAAAACTTTTTATTTTCTTTGTATACAATCTTTCTTTTTCTTTTCTTTTTCTTTTTTTTTTTTTTTTTTTTTTTTTTTTTTTTTTTTTCAAACAGAAACAAATATGAAAAACCCCCACACTTATTCTTTTGCCAAACACCTTCAAAGTACTTCACAAACATTTCTCATAAGACAATCTCACATTGCTCACTAGCTCGCTTGGAAAGGGTAAGGAAAAATATTTATTTCAGGCATAAGGGTAGACATATCTGGTGATAAGAAATAAAAGGCTCACAAATACGGCTCAAATTGGCAATCTAATGATATCATTTTTCTTTGGGAAACAAGGTTATTTGGGCCATGGTGGTAAACCTAATGCCTCTATCATTTTCAAGTTCATGCAATAAATGACAAAAATTTCGAAAGATCGTTATGCAAGTTCTAGAGAAGTATCTCACATAAGTTCATCACACATGAAAAAATAGGAGTGTATGAAAAATGCACACACTTTCAATAGGCTCAAAAACTCACATAGGATGTATATGGTCACTAAATTCACATATGGAGCTTTAAATCATGCTTTAGTTTCACATTAACAAGGCTATGTGCATTTAGTTTTTCAAGGATAATAAAAAATGTACAGAACTAACACGAGAATAAGGAATTTCACAAAACACATGTTAACTAAGTTCTTGATGATCATGGTTCAAATTTTATCCAATTATATCATTGGGTCGGGAAACTAACAAAAATCTAATTCAAAACAATAAGGAAAACAAGGAAATATTTTTGGATTTTCCGATTTTTTTTTTTTTAATTTTTTTTTTTTTTTAATAAAACAAAACTAATTAAGAAAACAAAGCAATAACATGGAAACAAATGAAACCAGTTCAAAGTCGAAGGTATAAAAATTTTCAATTTGGTCATTTTTATAATCTTTACCCCCACACTTAAACTAGACATTGTCCCCAATGTCAGAAAATATAATAAAATGCAAATAAAAATAAAATAAATATAAAGAAACAAAATAAAGCAATAGGACTGAAAACTTCCCTAATTTGCAGAAAAATCAAGCGATGACCCCGAAACTAAAATTCTGCAATCAACTTCAAGGGTGGAAATAACCAAAAGTTCCTGCAAAGAAAAGAAATAAATCAGTTAAGCACGCAAGAAAATATAAAAAACAAATAAACGAAAAATTGAAAATGAAAATAAAAGATAATAATAAAACTAAAAGTGATCATTGGTCCTGTTTGGTGACTTTCCACAGCTTTGAACTTGAACTGGCCTCGGAACTTCTTAGCAAGGAAAATGAGACTTGATTGGTGGTGGTGTTGAAGCTTCTCGAGCTCTTGGTTTCAACTCAGACTCCTTCTGCCGGGTTGATTGAGTCTGCAGGCTACATTCTTCTCTTTTTGTTCTTCTGCATGGCAGGTAGGCACGAGGAATAGGTGGTGGTCTGCTTCTTTGTTCAATCTGTCCAAGTGCCGACCGATTGCCTTTCTTTCACCTTGCCCCGTAACCAAGAGCAAGGGTAAAGGAAAAGCATGCCATGAGAAATCTTTGCCTCTGACTCTGATGATATGGGATACTTTTGCTTTTGAAGAAGTATCGTTCCACAGGTGTATGCTTGAACTGGGCTGGGGAACTTCTTAGCAAGGAAAATGAGACTTGATATTGAAGATGAAGCAGCACCTTGTCTCCATGATGCGAAAATAAATTAACGCACAAATTTAAACCCTATTTGTGACAGTTGTAGTAATGAATAAGTAGGGATCGTTCTAGGCCGGGGATTAACTAGGGATGCTAACCAAAGTAAAATTAAATTAAAAACGTAAAAACAAAATTTAAAACACTAAACTAGACTCAAAACACTTAAATAGAATCACTCAAAATAAAACTAACAAATAAACTAAAACAAATCAAAAGACTCAAAACAACTCAAGACTTAAGAAAACACAAACTAAAATGATTTCTAATAAATCTAACACTTTAAAATAAAATGGGGGATTGATTTTGATGAAAAGTAAATTAAACTTAAATAAATTACAAAATTGACAAAAACATAAAATTAAGGTAAAATGATAAATGACGGACTGGCTAGAGGATTATTCTCCACACATGACACATATGCAACCTAAATTGATTTTCAGTTGTTCTTTCAATAAATTGTAAATTCTCAACGCCCCAAGTTAATTAGGTCCGCTTAAATTAACCTTCAGATTTTCCTACTTTTATTAGGTTGGATGATTGCATACGACAACCCAAAACATTCCCTACAAGTTCCCTACATGAATTGCATAATAGAGATACAAGCAAGAATCATTAAGTTTTATGAAAATCATAAGCATTGACGAGGCACTTGTTACTATGAATTGCATGAAACTTATGCCAAGAATTTACCTAACGCGATCGTTTATAAGCGACCTTCACTACTTGTGAATATAAGTTCATAACGATTAGGTGAAATTCACTTATATTCTAGCATCAAATTCATGCATGTAAATTAAGTATGCATCCTTAATCGACATACAAAAATAAGTTATCAATCAAGCAGTTAAGCAAATTAAATCACAACTCAGAAATCACAACTGAAGGTAATCAATTCAAATTACAAATATATTCATGGTTTTGAATTAAACTCTAGCCAAAATAAAATTAGTTACACATTATTAAAATTAAAACAGAAATAAAATGTGAGTTTAGGAAAATTAAACCGAGAGAGATTGACAGCTTGCTGTCCACTGTGCTTCTGCTCCCGTGCTGACTGCCCTCGTGCTGACTGCCCTCGTGCTGACTGCCCTCGTGCTCACTGTCCCTTCCAGCTGCTCCTTTCCTGCTGCTCCTTTCCTGAGCTTCACATGCTGCCAAGTGGAGAGCAGCCCCGTGGCTCCTGTCTGCTGCTCGTGGCAAGTCTTCTCCCGTGTCCTCCACCTTACTGACCTCTGCTTCTGCTCTGCGCAGTCCTCTCGGTTTCTGCTGCCGCAAGGCAGCTGTTCCTCCTCTTTTTTTTTATTCTGTTTTTCTCGCTCTCCTCCCCCCTCTGACCTGCCTTCGCACAGTTTTCTGTGCTTCTATCTGCTCACTCCACTAGCTGCCAGGCAGCTGTTCTTCTCCTCCCAAGTCTATCCCCTCTCTCCGCGTTCTCTGCTGCGCTGCTTCTGCGTCCTGCCCGAGGTTGCCTGCGGCCTGCTGCTCCCTTTCTTTAGCTGCCTAAGGCAGCAACTCCTTTTTCTTTCCGCGTCCCTCCAGCCAGCTGCTACTGTCCTCCTTTCCCGCGCCCACCACCTTTGGCTCGCAGCAGCTGTCCCCCCCGAGGTTTTAATGACGCTGCTGTCTTCCGCGTGCGCAGTCCTCTCTCTCGCTGCCTCTGCAGCTTTGCTGTCCAGAACTTCTTTCCTATTTCCCTCCCCCCAGTCCGCGTCTCTCTCCTGTCTAACCTCTTACTTTCTGCTGTTTCTTTTCGAGCTCTGCAGCTTGCGCTGCCTTTTTTCTTTTCTGTGCTCCCCCCTCGCAGCTCACGATCACTCCTCTTTTTAAAACCTTCACCGCATGACTCCACTTGCTGCCATCCTTATATTTTTTATCCTCAGCTGCCCGCACTATGCCTTATTCCCTCGAGGCTTTATCACTTATATATTTCCTCATCTCCTTTTTCATCCCCGCTGCCTATATTTTTTATCCTTTTCTTCACATTATTTCCTGCTTTTGCTGACTGCCAACCAACTAGGCTTCCCCCACTTCTTATTTAATCTCTAACTCACAGTCCTCCTCATTCCCTCTTTCATAAAAATGCCGAAAGTTCCCTTCTTTTATTATTTATTTCTACCCTTAAAATGCCGACACCTCCAACTCACCATCTGCACCTTCACTTTTTTATATCTTCTTATTTTATATAAAACAAACATATCATCATGTTTTATTATTATATATATATATATATGTATATATTTTATTTAATTTAACAGCTAAACAGTTTTGATGAAATTATTACATAAATTCACACTTATGCTATTTTTATTTTCTTAGCTAGATTAATTCGATAAAACATAAAAACAAAGTAAATAACTCAAAAATATAAGAAACTAACTAAGAAAAGACGAGAGAATTTGATGTAAAATATGTATAAATAAGAGCTTATCACTCCACATGCTTCAAGTATCATTTTCACTTGCCATGTCTGTTCTCCAGGCAGATGTGGCGACTTCTTCGGAGGTACATCAACGGTTGAAGATGAGCACTCGAGAGCAATGCTAGGTAAGCAATCAGGAAGGATTTCCAGGCAGTCGGTTCTTAGATTGGAAGATTGACACCGAGTGCTGGCTGATTGCCCGCTTTCTCCTTGCCACAAAGACAAGGACAAGGACAGGAAGAAAGCGTGATATGAGATACTCTTGCTTTCAACCTTCATGATATGAAATACTCTAGCTCTAGATGATTTATTTGGAAAGGTATCCCAGGGAATGAGAAACACAGAGAAACTCGAGAGGGTTTGTTGGAAAGGCATTTTTGGGAGATGAAAAATTTCGGAGATGAAGAAGTGTTGAGAGTGTGCCTTTGCTGTTGAAGGCGAAGGTAGACGTTTATAGAATTTTTCTTCACAACCGAAACTATTCCTTTACCCCTGTCGGCAGCCGGTGGATGGATGAACAGTACAGGTCACGCGCTTTCTGAAAAAGTCACCCGTAATTTGCGCAAAGCTGACAGCGCGCGTGACGAGTGACGACAAAATTGGAAAAACAGCTCGCCTCGTGATTCCTGACCGCTCCGACTTTTGATAAAGACGCCCGACTTTTGAGAGAGCGGCGTCTGACTTTTGAGAAAGGAACCGACTTTTGAGACGGAGTCCGACTTTTGAGACGGAGTCCGACTTTTGAGAACGGCGACGCCGCTTTTGAGAAAAGAATCCGGCTTTTGAGAAAGGAGCCCGGCTCTTCGATTTGCGAGAGGGCGCCTCTTCGACTGCTGAGTGATGCCTCAACGATTTCTTCTTCTTATAAGAACGCTCATTTTTTTCTCCACAACACACTTGAGCTCCCCTTGTAAACACTTCATCTGGTAAACACTTCCTCCTTGCATTTCTTTTAATCTTGATCAGTCCGACTCTTCATTCTCAACACCTTCAGAAAATGTCTTGCCCTTCTGACCGTCGCCTTAACTTGAATGTTGGGGAAGATAGTGATATATCTTCTCTAACCAACATTTGGCAGCCGTCATTCATATCCCCGAATGGTCCTCTTACAGTTGGGGATTCCATGATGATGAACGAAACAACCGCATCGGTGGTGGCCAGAAATCTGCTCACTCCTAGAGACACTAGGATACTTTCCAGGCGGTCCGACGAACTGGCTGTTCAGGACTCTATGGCCTACAGCGTCCGATGCGCAGGCTCCGTATCAAACATGGGCCAGCGCCTTCTTGCACGAACTCGTCAGGTGGAGTCGTTGATGGCTGAAGTGGCTAGTCTTCGGCAGGAGGTCAGAGTGCTTAGGCATGAGAACAGGGATTTGCACATGCTTGCAACCAATTACTCCACAAGCATGAAGAGGAAGCTGGATCAGATGCAGGAGTCCGAAGTGCGGATTCAGAGTGATCATCAACGGTTTATGGCGTTACTCCCGAGGTTTGTGTTGCCTTCGTCCTCGGGAGCAGCACCAAGTATTGAGGCTCTGAATGATCCAGCTCTGGCGCTTCGTCTTTCAGGGGCTCCGTCGACCTCCGAGGCACCACCAACCAATGACCAATGAACGAAATTAAATTACAAGTTATTGTAAAAAAAAAAATTTATGCATTTAAGTTTTTTTTTTTATTTTTATTTTTATTTTTTTTTATTTTTATTTTTATTTTTTATTTATATGAATGTTTATGTTTTTAAGTTTTTTATTTTTTTATTTTTATTTTTTTTTATTTTTTTATTTTTTTTATTTTTTTATTTTTTTATTTTTTTATTTTTTTATGTATTTTTAACAACTTAATTAAGAAAACACAACAATAAGTAAAACAAAGTAAAAAGACTAAGTTTAACTTTCTAAACAAAAATCACAACTAAATAAACAAAACAAAATAAAATCAACGTAAAATAAAATAAAATAAAAAAAATCAACGTAAAATAAATTCACACAATAGCAAACAAACAATGAAAGAACTAAACAAAGTAAAACAAATTCAGTAAAGAGAAGGGATTAGGAATGCAAATCTGATTGTGGGTGATTCCTAGGCCTCCCTTCATTATTCAAATGCATGGGCTTATCATTGAACGGACGGTGGTACTTGAAATGATCCGGCAATGGTTTAAATTCAAATGACGGTGCCTGAATCATCAAAATTAAAAACAAGTTAGTATAAATTAAAATAAAAAATGGAGAAGATGGCTTACAGTCACATTCAAACTCAATTATAAACACCACGTCTTTGAACGTTTCCGGGACTTTGAACTTGGCCAGGTTTACTATGATGGTTGTGGCTTGTCCCGTGTCATCAAACTCAACTGCTTTAGGCTTGATTGTCTCATGCACAGCCTCTTGGATGTATTCTTGAAATTCTCCGGCCACCTCATTTTCTGGAATAATTCTTCTTGGTGTACAAGTCTCTTTGAACGTTTCAATACCATCGGGAACTTGATTTGGTACACCAAGAATTTGGATATCACATTGCACCTTGGGAAGATCTTCCACAACATATTTTTCATTCACTTCTTCCTTGGGATTTAAAAACCTGCAAGGAAAAAGGACATTTGGTGGAACGATGTCAGAATGAATTGAACTTAGAACCTCCTCACCTGAGTTGGATGACATAAGGACTTGGGGGGTTTGCGATAAGAATTCTTCTAAACTACCCAAGTCGTCATCCTCATCTTCTTCTTGAATTGGCAATTCATCCATGTTCGGGCTCTGTTTGGATGGTTCAGGAACAACTTCATCCTCCATATCACTTCCCAAAGTGATGGCTTCATTAATTTCCATTTCTCCCTCTGAATTTGCAAATGTGGAGTTGGAGAGTTCACTTTGATCTTGAATTTGTACCATGAACTCCATAATCTGCCCAATTTGCTTCTCCAACTCATCCACCTTGTTGGCTTTATTTTGCATCTCCATGTTTCGATTTTCTACGTCCTGGGTCAAAGAGGTGAGTAACTTATTCAACATATCATTATCCGAAGACGTACCTGAATTTGATTGGGGAGATTGTTGTGGTGGATGTGACGGTTCAAATGGCCACTGATAGAACTCTTCCGATGGAGGCGATTGTTCTTCTTTTTGTGAACCCTGTACCGAAGAAATTAATTCTTCAAGCATTTGATTATAATCCACGGGCATACTTTGATTCGATTGGAATTGCTGTGGGGGATGCTGTGGTAGCTGCATAGGTCTTGAATAGAACTCGTCTTGCTGCCAATATCCACCTTGTTGAAATTGTTGAGGTTCATCCCACATATAATCTGAATACTCTCTCCAATCCGAATTATAAGCGTTGGAAAACATGTTGCCCCTTGATTGATTATAGCCTTGATATCCCCAAACATCTTCATTTGCAGAAAATTGGGGATATTGATGAGTTTGAAATCCTTGCTCATAGGGCATATCAAATGTAGGGCCACTTGGCATTGTGGTCCGTTCGGCATTATGAGTTAATTGAGCAGTGAGCTGTGCCAATAGATCTTGAATGCTAGTAGAATCCAGGTCTTGCTCCATTTGTAACTAAAATCAAAGAAAGAAAACTAAATCAAATATCAAAAGTAACATACACAAACACAAATAAACATAAGCAAAAACAAAAATAAAAGGATTAGCAAATTTGCTAACTCCCGGCAACGGAACCATAAAGATTATAAAAATGACCAAATTGAAAATTTTTATACCTTCGACTTTGAACTGGTTTCATTTGTTTCCATGTTATTGCTTTGTTTTCTTAATTAGTTTTTTTTTAATAAAACAAAACTAATTAAGAAAACAAAGCAATAACATGGAAACAAATGAAACCAGTTCAAAGTCGAAGGTATAAAAATTTTCAATTTGGTCACATATCTAGTAAGGAATTGAACAAATTCTCTAAGGCATGTTACTACATTCAAAATCATGTTTTAATTGGTTAAATGTGAACGAGTACGTGGTGACTATGATTAAGTATGTGCTTAAGTGTGAAGATGACTAAAATCTTTGGGAGTGATGATTTTTAATATGTCATGTGCATTGGAAATCCCTGAGGCAATTGTTGGAAGGTTTAGATTGTGTTTTTGTTTTGTTTTGCTCGAGGACTAGCAAAAGCTAAGTGTGGGGGAATTTGATAGGAGCATATTTATGCGACTTAGTTGGCTTGTTCTTATGCATTTATGTTGTTTTTCTTTAGTTATTTTAGTGTTTAAAGTCATTTTCGTGCAATTTCAGGTTTAGAGACAAAGTATGCAAAGAAGTGCGAAATGGAGCATTTTAGAACAAAATTGAGCTGGAATGTTGTGTATGCCTATGGAGCACAAGGAATGGACGAGTTTGAAGGTCAAAGAAGCTTAAGAAATGAAGAAATGAAAGTGAAGAACAAAGAATTCAGAATTGGAAACCAAAGTTTCTAAAGTTGGAAGTTTCTATTCTTGGAGGTTTCCATTTTTGAGAGTTTCTATTCTTGGCTTTAAACTTTGAGTCTAAGCTAGTGTTTTAAACTTTGTTTTTACGTTTCTAATTCAGTTTTCAAGTGATTAGTACCCCTAGTTAATCCCCGGTTAGAACGATCCCTACTTACATCATTACTACAATTGTCACAAATAGGGTTTAATTTGTGTGTCAACATAATGTAGAACACTAAACTAGACTTAAAAAATGCAAAACTACACTCTAAAACACTAAAACAAACCAAAAGACTCAAACAGCACTCAAAACACTCAAAACTGCCTTAAAAACACCTTCTGGGCAGTTTTGAGCACCTAACACTAATTTGGACGAAATTGGACTATAACTTGCCTCAAGACACTTAAAAACACAAACTAAATTAATTTCTAACTAATCTAACACTTTAAAATAAATAGGGGATTGATTTTTACGAAATTGAAATTAAAACAAAGACTTGTAAACAAACTTCAAACAAAACAGATTGTGATGAAATAGAATGATGAGAAACTTAGTTAGAGGGTTCCTTATCCACACATGAACATATGCATATAATTTGATTCCCAGTTATGACTTCAACAAACAATGAATGGCAATGCTCCAAGTTAATTAGGTTCGCTTAAATTAACTTTCAGATTTCCCTAAATTCATTGGATTGAATGGGATACGCATTACAACCAAATTATTCCTCATCAAAGTCCCTAACTATGGAATACGCATGATAGAGACATTCAACAAAGATCATTAAGTTCAACGGAAATCATAAACATCGACTAGGCATTCATAACTATGGAATACGCATGTTAATCCAGCCTAGGGTTTACTTAAACACAATCGTGACTAGCGATCTTTTACTACTCATGAATATAAGTTCATAACGATTAGGTGAAATTCCCTTATATCCTAGCATCAAGTTTAGGCATGCAAATTAAGTGTCGACCCTCAACCCACATACATAAACAAGTTCTTAATCAAAACAGAAAAGTAAACCACATCTAAAGTTCATGAATTCATAACTGGAGTAAATCAAATCATAACCAACATATGTCCATGGCTTCAAATTCGCCTCTAACTAAAACGAAATTAGTTCCACATGTTTAACATAATTGAACAGCAAGTTAAATTAAACATGAAAACAGAAACAAGAGAAGAAAGAACTCCAAACACTCCAATAGTTGCAGATTGCATGTGCAAGGTTTCTTCCTTCCTTTGGATTGCACGGCACTACTCATCCTCTCCTTCAATGGTGACGGCACAAGGTGGTTATGGTGGTGGGAAGGTGCGGCTATGGTTGTAAAAGTCAGAAATATGGATGTATGGTGAGGGAAAGCTGCGGCAAGAACTAGAACTAGGGTTTTGGCGTGTAGAATGAATATGGGAGGTCGTCCACCAAAGGATGTAAAAACACATATATATAGGCACCACAAACCCTAAAGAAATCAGGTTAGACAATGGGCTAGGGTTTAGGTGCGGCTAGGGTTGAAAATCCACAAGGAATTAGGTTAAACAATCAGATTTTTGCATGGGAAAAAGGCCTAGGGTGCGGCTGCTTAAGTGGGCTAGGGTTAGGGCTTCTAGAATGCCTTGCAAGGCAAGGAAATAGGTGTTCTAGAAGGGGAAAGGTGCGGCTGATTAGTGGCTAGGGTTAGGGTTTGTAGATAGGGCTTCTAGAAAGCCCAAAACCAAGAAGAAATAAGCCCAACCCACGGCAAGGATGAGAAAATGTTCTAGAACCACTCTTCGTGTCTTTCAACGCTTAGGAACCTTCTAATGTTGCTAAAACGTAAGGCCATTTAAGTTTAGGAAAGATCAACCCAAAATAGAAACTTTTAGGCTTAGCTTTCCTACTTCAAGTAGGAAACCTCGTTTGAGTAGGAATCTTCGTTCTTCTCGGAATCCATCTTCAACTAGGAATCCCTCGTTGATTAGGAATCCTTCTTCAATTAGGACTCTTCCTCGGACTAGGAATCCTTCTTGTACTAGCAATCCTCAAATCTTCAAATCTTCAATTTCATCCAAACCTTGTGTTCCAAGCATGTACTTTTCAATCCAAGCTCACTTTTTGCTCCAAAAAGCTCCAAATTGCCATCTTTTATGTAATATGCCCTTTAAACCTGAAAACACATGAAAGTAGCTTAAAAGACTACCTTAACGAAGAAAACATAACCAAAATGCATAAGAACTAGCTAACTAAGGCGCATAAATATGCTCCTATCAAATTCCCCCACACTTAGCTTTTAGTCCTCGAGCAAAACAAAGAAACAAAAGAAAAACAAAACGGAACAAAACAAACATAACACAACCTAAACCCTCCAACATTTACCTCAGGGATTTCCTATGCACATGACAAATTAAAAACCATCATTCCCACAGATTTTAGTCATCTTCACACTTGAGCACATACTTAATCATAGTCACCACGTACTAGTTCACATTTAACCAATTAAAACATGATTTTGAATGTAGTAACATGCCTTAGAGAATTTTCTCAATTCCTTACTAGATATGCACTCAATTTTCACATAGATTTTCTGACTACATGATAGGAGCATATTTATGCGCCTTAGTTAGCTAGTTCTTATGCATTTTCGTTATGTTTTCTTAGTTTAAAGTAGTCTTTTAAGCTAGTTTCATGTGTTTTCAGGTTTAAAGGGCACATTACATAAAATGATGCATTTTGGAGTTTTTTGGAGCAAATGTGAGCTTAGATTGAAAAGTACATGCTTGGAGCACAAGGAATGGACAAGTTTGAAGGTCAAAGGAGCTTAAGAAATGAAGAAATGAAAGTGAAGAACAAAGAATTCAGAATTGGAAACCAAAGTTTCTAAAGTTGGAAGTTTCTATTCTTGGAGGTTTCCATTTTCGAGAGTTTCTATTATTGGCTTTGGGCTTTTGGATGACCTAACCCTAGCCGCACCTAGGCCTCTAGAATATCTGATTTCCTTGCCTTGCAAGGCATTCTAGAAGGCCCATCTCTAACCCTAACCCTAGCCGCACCTAGGCCTCTAGAATATCTGATTTCCTTGCCTTGCAAGGCATTCTAGAAGGCCCATCTCTAACCCTAACCCTAGCCGCACCTTAGGCCTTATTCCCACTAAAAATCTGATTGTTTTAACCTAATTCCTTGTGGATTTTCACCCTTTGCCGCACCTAAACCCTAGCCCATTGCCTAACCTAATTTCTCTAGGGTTTGTGGGGCCTATATATATGTGTTTTCATTCTATGCCGTAGGAATCATCTCCCATACACAATCATTCACGCCAGAAATCTGCCCTTGATTTCTGCCGCACCTTCCCATCACCAAAGTCCCAAAATTCTGCCCAAAATCATCCCTAGCCGTACCCCCATCAACCCTAAACCTTCCCATACCATTCCCCATCCATTCTACACCACAAATAACCCCAAAAACCTGTTCTAAAGTTCTCTGCCGCAGCAAGGAGGAAGGAGAATTCGTTGATGAGCTTGCTGCCAAGTTGGAGCGTTCTAGGTGTTTTCTTTCTTTGGATTTTAATTTCTAAATTTATGTATCTTTGCTTTGCGAGTATGAGGAACTAAACCCCCTTAGTTGGGGGGTAATTCGAAACCATGTACATGCTTGCAATATGATTTGATTAAATTCAGTTGTTATTTCATAAGTTGTGGATTCAATTCGTTTATCTATTTGATTGATAACTTATTTGTGTATGTTGATTGAGAGTGCACGCTTAGTTTTCATGCATGAATATGATGCTAGATTATGAGGGAGTTTCACCTAATAGTTACAATCTTATAATCACAAGTAGTGAAGGTCGCTTGAAAACGATCGCGTTGAATGAATTCTTGGCATAAGTTTCATGCAATTCATAGTAACGAATGCTTCGTCAATGCTTATGTTTTTCATAGAACTTAATGATTCTTGCTTGTATCTCTATTATGCAATTCATGTAGGGAACTTGTAGGGAATGTTTTGGGTTGTCGTATGCAATCATCCAATCTAATAACTTGTGGAAAAACTGAAAGTTAATTAGTGCAATTCACGGTTAATTTGGGGCATTGAGTATCCATAGTTTATCGAAGAACAACTGAAAATCGTTTTGTTTGCAAGTGTGACATGTGTGGAGAAGAACCTCCTAACTAGCCTTTTATCCATCCTTTTCATCCAAAAACGTTTTACAATCTGTTTAGTTTTAAGTTTCTGTTTTGTTTTCAATTTTCGTCCAAAACAAATCCCCTTTTATTTTGAAGTCTTAGATTAGTTAGAAAGTGTTTTGATTTGTGTTTCTAAGTGTTTTGATTCAAGTTTTCACCCAAATTCGTCCAAGTTCTTGTTTGGTTCTCAAAACTGCCCAGAAAGTGGTTTTTCGGCAGTTTTGAGTCATTAGGTTGCTGTTTTGAGTTTTAGGTTTGTTTAAGTGTTTTAACCTTTAGTTTTGCATTCTTTGAGTCTAGTTTAGTGTTTTAAACTTTGTTTTTGAGTCTTTAAGTCAGTTTCCAAGTGTTTAGCAATCCCTCCTAATCCCCGGTCTAGAACGATCCCTACTTACATCTTTACTACAACTTGACAAAAAGAGGGTTTAATATGTGTGCTTATCTATTTCGCATCAAATTTTTGGCGCCGTTGCCGGGGATTAGCAATTTTGCTAATCCCTTGGATTGTTTTTGTTTCTTTTATTTCACTTTGTTTCTGACTTTGTTTAAGTTTCTGACCTAATTTTGTTTCTTGTTTCTTAGGTACAAATGTATGACTAGAAGCTCTCAAACGATTCGTGCGAACATCTTGGATTTTGACGACGATTTTGAGAGGAAGTTGAGAAGAGCTAGAAACCAGCAAGAACACCATCCACCAAATTCCGAATCTGACCTTGAAGAAAACGTACAAGAAGAGGAGGAGGAAGCCACGGCAGGGATATTTGAAGAAGTCCAAGGCATGGCGGTGGACAACCGTACACTCAAGGAGCTTTCCGCCTCAGGTTTGGATAATGCCGCACCCTTGTGCATCCAATACCCCACGGCTGCCCAAGGTAAGACGGACGAGTTTGAATTAAAGTCAAGTTTGCTTCATCATATTCCTAAATACCATGGCTTGTCCATGGAAGATCCTAACAAACATTTGAAAGAATTTGAAGTAGTTTGTTCTAGTATGACTCCCATTAACGTTGACGGAAGTATTTTGAAGATGAAGGCTTTTCCATTCTCTTTGATGGATAAAGCCAAGGATTGGTTATATGAGTTAGCTCCCGGCACTGTCACATCGTGGGAGAGTATGAAGAGAGCGTTCTTGGAGAAGTTCTTTCCAACTTCTCGCATCATCCTCCTACGCAAAAAGATGAGCGGAATTCAGCAAGAAGAAGGTGAGTCTTTTCCTACATATTATGAACGATTTAAATCACTTGTTGCTTCTTGTCCACAGCATCAGATGAAGGAGGAGTTGCTTTTGCAATACTTCTACGAGGGTCTCCTACCTCTAGAACGTCAAATGCTTGATGCTTCGGCGGGAGGAGCATTGGTGGACAAAACACCCATGGCTGCCAAGATCTTGATCTCTAATCGAGCGTTGAACGCTCAACAATACGAGGGAGTAGGCCAAAGGGGACCCCCACGGCACCAAGTACATGAGGTAAGTTCAACTTCCGATCTTCATTCACAATTGGCTAATCTTACTTCTATTGTTTCACAGATGGCCGAGGGAATGAAGATGCAAGGACATGTGGTGTGTGGCGTATGTTCTATCCAAGGACATGTCACCGAAAAATGTCCTCAACTCATCGAGAATGGCGGATGGGAGAGTGCGAATGCCATTGGGTTTCAAAGCCAAAATCAGTCAAGACATGATCCGTACTCCAACACGTATAATCCGGGGTGGAGAGATGATATGATATTAACTAGCACTCAAATTAAACCCTCTTTTTGTCAAATTGTAGCAAAGATGTAAGTAGGGATCGTTCTAGACCGGGGATTAGGAGGGATTGCTAAACACTTGGAAACTGACTTAAAAACTCAAAAACAAAGTTTAAAACACTAAACTAGACTCAAAGAATGCAAAACTAAAGGTTAAAACACTTAAACAAACCTAAAAACCAAAACAGCAACTAGAAGGCTCAAAACTGCCTAAAAACCACTTTCTGGGCAGTTTTGAGCACCTACACTAATTTGGACGAAATTTGATGAAAACTTGAATCAAAATACTTAGAAACACAAATCAAAACACTTCCTAACTAATCAAAGACTTCAAATAAAAGGGGAATTTGTTTTGGACGAAAATTGAAAACAAAACAGAAACTTAAAGTTAAACAGATTGTAAAAACGATTTTGGTGAAATAGATGGTTAAAAGGTCTAGTTAGGAGGTTCTTCTCCACACATGTCACACTTGCAAACAAAACGATTCTCAGTTGTTCTTCCGATAAACTATGAATACTCAACGCCCCAAGTTAACCGTGAATTGCACTAATTAACCCTCAGTTTTTCCACAAGTTATTAAGTTGGATGATTGCATACGACAACCCAAAACACTCCCTACAAGTTCCCTACATGAATTGCATAATAGAGATACAAGCAAGAATCATTAAGTTCTATGAAAAACATAAGCATTGACGAAGCATTTGTTACTATGAATTGCATGAAACTTATGCTAAGAATTCATTCAACGCGATCGTTTTCAAGCGATCTTCACTACTTGTGATTATAAGATTGTAACTATTAGGTGAAACTCCCTCATAATCTAGCATCATATTCATGCATGAAAACTAAGCGTGCACTCTCAATCAACATACACAAATAAGTTATCAATCAAATAGATGAACGAATTGAATCCATAACTTATGAAATAACAACTGAATGTAATCGAATCAAATTGCAAGTATGTACATGGTTTCGAATCACCCCCCAACTAAGGGGGTTTAGTTCCTCATACTCACAACATAAAGTTTATTGAATTGAAACATCGAAGACATAAGAAAGATTACACCTAAAACGCCCAAGAATTCCAACTTGAATTTCTGACGTCAAGCTCCTCTTCTCTTCTCCTTGCTGCGGCAAAGGACTTTGGACAGGTTCTTTAGGGTTATGGATGGAGTAGAAGGGATGGGGGATGTGTCTAGGGGATGGGGATGGTACGGCAAGGGTTAAAAACTAGGGAGAAAGGTGTTTGGTGGCTGCGGCAAGGGTGTGGAGAGTTTGGACGAATTTGTAGAGTGAATGAATGTGTATGAGAGGTGATAATTCGGCCAAGGGGTTATAATGAGTATATATAGGCACTTCCAACCCTAGATAAATCAGATATGGATTTAAATAACCCAAATCCACAAGGAAATAGGCTTAGAAATCAGAATTTGAATGGGAAAAGGGCCTAGGGTGCGGCAAGTTTAATGGGCTAGGGTTAGGGCTTCTAGAATGCCTTGCAAGGCAAGGCAAATAGGTGTTCTAGAAGGGAAAGGTGCGGCTGATTTGGCTTAAGTGGGCTAGGGTTTCTAGAAGGCCTTGTAAGGCAAGGGAATTGGGCCATCTAGAAGCTAGGTGCGGCATGGATCAAGGGGACTTAGGATAGGGCTTCTAGAAACCCTAAATCTGCTAGGAATTGGCCCAAACCCACGGCAAGGAGGAGGGAAACTCTAGAACCCTCTAGAAACTTCTTATTTGTGTCCTCCAACACTTAGGGGTCCTTCTAACATTAGGAAACTTGTCTCTCTCCTTCTTGGACTTAGAAAACTTCTCATTCATCACTTTGGAAACCTTTTCCTTCTTGGACTTGGAAATCATCCTTGTAGCTGCAACTTGATGCCATTTGGGGTTTACATTTCCTATTCCAAGTAGGAAACCTTGTTTGAATAGGAATCTTCATTCTTCTAGGAATCCATCTTCAACTAGGAATCCCTCGTTGATTAGGAATCCTTCTTCAATTAGGAATCCTTTGTTGACTAGGATTTCATCTCTTGATTAGGCGCTTTCCTACTTCGACTAGGAAACCTTGTTCAAGTAGGAAACATCATCTTCAAATCTTCAATTTCGTCCATCCTCTTGGCTCCAAACATATGATATTCATTCCAAGCTCTAATTTGCTCCAAAAGGCTCCAAAATGCTTCCTTTTGCACACTTTGCCCTTAAAACTTGAAAACACATAAAACTTAGCTTAAAAGACTACTTTACTAAGGAAAAACACTATAAATGCACAAGAACAAGCTAAACTAAGGCGCATAAATATGCTCCTATCAAGAGACCACCCAAATTTCAAGTGGAGGGAGCCGCAGCAACCTCAAAACCAAGGAGGCTTTAGGCAACAACCCCCGGGGATCTTTCCCAAAACCTACGGCCCACCCCAAAATCAAGCCCAATCCGGCCCAAGTGCCTCAGGTACGTCTCTTGACAATGATACACTTCTTAAGATACTAACTAAGTTGTCTAGAGGGCAGGAAGATCAAGCTAAGGCTATGCAAAACCAAGAAAAAAGGGTGGATCAACTTGAGAAACAAATTGGGCAGATTGCCGAGTTTGTAAGTAAGTTTCGAGATCCCGGACAACTCCCTAGCTCCACCATTCCAAATCCGATGGGAGGGTTTGAAACAGCCAAAGCAATCACCCTAAGAAGTGGCAAGGAAGTTGGGGCAGGTTCTTCATCAAAAACAGGTCATAAAGAGGATGCATTTTTGCAAATGGAAGAGGAGGAATCAAGCCCACCAACGGCAAAGGTGGAGACACCTTTGCCGCAAGCTTCTATTGCTCCTAAATTGTCCAATTCGTCCAACAAAGGTAAGAATGTGTCCAATTCAGTTCGTACTAATGTTATTCCTTCGAATGTACCTTTTCCTAGTAGGTTCATGCTAGCCAAGAATGAAGAGGAGGAAAACGATGTTCTAGAGACATTTAGAAAGGTGCATGTCAACATTCCCCTCCTTGATGCCATAAAGCAAATCCCGAAGTATGCCAAGTGTTTAAAGAAACTTTGTACAACAAAGAAACGTGTCCGGGAGAAAGAAGTGGTACATGTAAGCGAGAATGTCTCCGCGATGTTGCAAAGAAAACTACCCCCCAAATGCAAAGATCCGGGTAGTTTCACCATTCCTTGTGTCATTGGTAATACTAGGTTCAAATCTGCCATGTTAGACTTAGGTGCATCCATAAATGTTATGCCATATTCAATATATGCATCTATGAACCTAGGCAAGTTAAAAAATGATGGTGTAATCATACAATTGGCCGATAGATCTAATGCCTATCCAAAGGGAGTTGTGGAAGATGTTTTGGTGCAGGTTAATCATTTGATCTTTCCGGCGGATTTCTATGTTCTTGAGATGGATGAATCAGATCATGCTCCTTCATTGCCCATTCTCCTTGGACGGCCGTTCATGAAAACGGCTCAAACCAAGATTGATGTAGCCAAAGGAGAAGTAACTATGGCATTTGGTGGTGATATGATTTGTTTTAAAATTTCTGAATCCATTGAGACTCCTAACATTGTTCGTTCTTGTTGTGTTATTGATACAATAGAAAAGATAGGGACGGATCATTCAGCCCCTAACACAAAGGTTGCTTCAAGAACCATGCAAGATGAGGGCATTGGAGTGGAGCATGAGGACCCCACGGCCACTGCCCTTAAGATACCCAATGTGGCCGAGAACACCATGAGGAAAAAAATTCATGTTGCTGCCACTTCATCCCAACACCAAGGTAAGACACCTAGTCCAAATCCAATTCCCATTAAAATTAATAGGTGGTTCCCTTCTTTGGTGCAGGTACCCAAGCAAATTCCCAATGGTGGGCGCATAAACATGAACCTTAGGCAACACAACGCACCCATCAACAAACATCACTATCCATTTCCGTTCAAGGATGCAATGTATGAGAACTTTGTGGAGCATGTTGTGGAGGAGATCCCACTGCATGCCGTGGGCTCCAAGGAGGAGTGAAGGTGTTCTTCGTCCGGCTGCAAGACGTTAAAGAAAGCGCTACTTGGGAGGCAACCCATGCAATTCAACAAAGGAAGCCCTAGGAATCACTCCAATTCCAGATTTGCGTTCCTAAACTCTTCACTTTGTTGTTTATTTCGAATCTGCCTATTTTGTTATTTACTTGCTGTTTGTGTGTTTCTTTTTGTTTAGTGTGGTTTTATGCTTGAAACATTGAGGACAATGTTTGATTTAAGTGTGGGGGGGGGGGTAACTAAGTGTTTTTTATGCAAATTCGTGGGATTTTATCACCCTTAACTTGGAGACTTGTTCCTTGCTGTTTTTAAGTGTTTTTGAGCAGTTTTGATGTGTTTTAGTGTGTTTTGAAGTAAAAATCCGAAAATCACATAAAAATTTGAAAAATTGTTTTAAAAAAGCCCAAAAAGAGTTGTTTTTGTGTGTTTGTTTGTGTCTTAGGGTACCTTCCAACACAATGATGAGGATTCGGTTTGTAATTACATGGCTGTTAAAGAGAGTGATTAACATGGATGAAAGTTTGATTTACTCTTTGTTTATGCTTAGTTGTGGTTATAACTTATGAATTCACATGCAATCATAAAAGAAAAAAAAATCAGTTTTTGTAACATGCTTGAAGGAAGGAACTCAAACTAACGCTACAACCTTGTGAGACTTGAGCCTAAACGTTTATTTGGAGAGTTAAAATCTGTGCATTCTTTGTTTTCTAAAGTCGTTGCATGATCTCATTATTCTTTGCTTGGTTGCTACTTAGAAGGCGTTTCATCATTTAGTTCCAAATGCTAGAACTCATGCCCATTTCATTCAAAGCATGTTATTGAGTTGCATAACACACATTCAAGATGAAGTTGTGTAGTGACCACCACCTTAGCCAAAAAGCCGTGTGCCCTATGTCATTGTGATTTGTAGGTTTTAACCCCATTGAGCCTTGTTAGCCTTCGTTATTTGTTAACCCATGTTTTCCTCACCTAGCCTAGTTTAGGACCATCCATACCCTTGTTCTTAAAGCATAGTAAAGCATGATTCGAAGTGAATTCCTTTTGATCTATGTTAGCAGAAAACAAGTGTGGGGGAAGTATTTTTCATGAGGAATTGTGTGCCATAGGCACGGCAAAGAAAAGAAAGAAAAGAAAAAAATTCGTGGAAAAAGAAAAAAAAATGAAGAAAAAAAAGTATGAAAAGTATGAAAAAAAAAAAAAAGAGTTGAAAAGTTGAGAAAAAGAGTTCCAAAGTATTGTTTGTTGAAGTAAGGGTCCAAAACAATGAATTTGACCCTAAGAAGTTGTTTAAGTCTCCCCCTTGTGTGTTAAAGTTAATTTCTGCAATATAAGTGAACTCTAAGTCTCAATTTCATTACTTTGCTTACTATCGCTTGAAGAACGTTTGTTTTCCTTATCTTTTCCTTGTTAACCAACACCCCAAGCCCCATTACAACCCTTAACTTCTATCTTGAGTGTTATGTGTTTCAATTTGTGGAGTTTGAATTTGGTATGAGCATATGGTGTCACTGGTTCTCGCATCTAAGTAGTAGCATTCCATTCATGAGATCATATCTAAACATGCTTCTTAACTCTAGAAATTGCTTTCTTTGTTATACATATATGTGAGCATTCGTTTTCATATTTACATCAATCTTCTCACATAAAACTAGTATAGGGTGTGTAGTTAGAAAATCTGAGTGAAAATAGAGTGCATATCTTGTAAGGAATTGAGGGATTCTCTAAGGCATGTTACTACATTCAAAATCATCGTTTTAAATGGTTAAATGTGAACTAGTAAGTGGTGACTATGATTAAGTATATGCTTAAGTGTGAAGATGACTAAAATCTGTGGGAGTGATGATTTTTAACATGTCATGTGCATTGGAAATCCCTGAGGCAAATGTTGGAAGGTTTAGATTGTGTTTTTGTTTTGTTTCTTTGTTTTGCTCGAGGACTAGCAAAAACTAAGTGTGGGGGAATTTGATAGGAGCATATTTATGCGCCTTAGTTAGCTAGTTCTTATGCATTTTCGTTATGTTTTCTTAGTTTAAAGTAGTCTTTTAAGCTAGTTTCATGTGTTTTCAGGTTTAAAGGGCACATTACATAAAATGATGCATTTTGGAGTTTTTTGGAGCAAATGTGAGCTTAGATTGAAAAGTACATGCTTGGAGCACAAGGAATGGACAAGTTTGAAGGTCAAAGGAGCTTAAGAAATGAAGAAATGAAAGTGAAGAACAAAGAATTCAGAATTGGAAACCAAAGTTTCTAAAGTTGGAAGTTTCTATTCTTGGAGGTTTCCATTTTCGAGAGTTTCTATTATTGGCTTTGGGCTTTTGGATGACCTAACCCTAGCCGCACCTAGGCCTCTAGAATATCTGATTTCCTTGCCTTGCAAGGCATTCTAGAAGGCCCATCTCTAACCCTAACCCTAGCCGCACCTAGGCCTCTAGAATATCTGATTTCCTTGCCTTGCAAGGCATTCTAGAAGGCCCATCTCTAACCCTAACCCTAGCCGCACCTTAGGCCTTATTCCCACTAAAAATCTGATTGTTTTAACCTAATTCCTTGTGGATTTTCACCCTTTGCCGCACCTAAACCCTAGCCCATTGCCTAACCTAATTTCTCTAGGGTTTGTGGTGCCTATATATATGTGTTTTCATTCTATGCCGTAGGAATCATCTCCCATACACAATCATTCACGCCAGAAATCTGCCCTTGATTTCTGCCGCACCTTCCCATCACCAAAGTCCCAAAATTCTGCCCAAAATCATCCCTAGCCGTACACCCATCAACCCTAAACCTTCCCATACCATTCCCCATCCATTCTACACCACAAATAACCCCAAAAACCTGTTCTAAAGTTCTCTGCCGCAGCAAGGAGGAAGGAGAATTCGTTGATGAGCTTGCTGCCAAGTTGGAGCGTTCTAGGTGTTTTCTTTCTTTGGATTTTAATTTCTAAATTTATGTATCTTTGCTTTGTGAGTATGAGGAACTAAACCCCCTTAGTTGGGGGGTAATTCGAAACCATGTACATGCTTGCAATATGATTTGATTAAATTCAGTTGTTATTTCATAAGTTGTGGATTCAATTCGTTTATCTATTTGATTGATAACTTATTTGTGTATGTTGATTGAGAGTGCACGCTTAGTTTTCATGCATGAATATGATGCTAGATTATGAGGGAGTTTCACCTAATAGTTACATTCTTATAATCACAAGTAGTGAAGGTCGCTTGAAAACGATCGCGTTGAATGAATTCTTGGCATAAGTTTCATGCAATTCATAGTAACGAATGCTTCGTCAATGCTTATGTTTTTCATAGAACTTAATGATTCTTGCTTGTATCTCTATTATGCAATTCATGTAGGGAACTTGTAGGGAATGTTTTGGGTTGTCGTATGCAATCATCCAATCTAATAACTTGTGGAAAAACTGAAAGTTAATTAGTGCAATTCACGGTTAATTTGGGGCATTGAGTATCCATAGTTCATCGAAGAACAACTGAAAATCGTTTTGTTTGCAAGTGTGACATGTGTGGAGAAGAACCTCCTAACTAGCCTTTTATCCATCCTTTTCATCCAAAAACGTTTTACAATCTGTTTAGTTTTAAGTTTCTGTTTTGTTTTCAATTTTCGTCCAAAACAAATCCCCCTTTATTTTGAAGTCTTAGATTAGTTAGAAAGTGTTTTGATTTGTGTTTCTAAGTGTTTTGATTCAAGTTTTCACCCAAATTCGTCCAAGTTCTTGTTAGGTTCTCAAAACTGCCCAGAAAGTGGTTTTTAGGCAATTTTGAGTCATTAGGTTGCTGTTTTGAGTTTTAGGTTTGTTTAAGTGTTTTAACCTTTAGTTTTGCATTCTTTGAGTCTAGTTTAGTGTTTTAAACTTTGTTTTTGAGTCTTTAAGTCAGTTTCCAAGTGTTTAGCAATCCCTCCTAATCCCCGGTCTAGAACGATCCCTACTTACATCTTTACTACAACTTGACAAAAAGAGGGTTTAATTTGTGTGTTTATCTATTTCGCATCAGTTTTGTAGGCAGTGCGATACGCCCACAATGCATCGTTTAAGCGCAAACTCCAATCCTTCCTTGTAGGCCCCACGGTCTTCTCAAGAATCTGCTTGATTTCCCTATTCGAAACCTCGGCTTGCCCGCTCGTTTGAGGGTGATAAGGTGTGGCCACCTTATGCGTGACATTGTATTTCTTGAGCAACGCCTCGATGGTTCGATTACAAAAATGGGAACCTGCATCACTGATTAGCACTCGTGGCATTCCAAACCTTGCAAAAATGTTAGTTTTCACAAAATCTGCAACCACTCGAGAATCATTAGTTCGGGTGGCTTTTGCTTCCACCCATTTCGACACATAGTCCACAGCAAGCAATATATAAAGAAACCCATGTGACGAAGGAAAGGGACCCATAAAATCAATACCCCAAACATCAAAGATTTCAACACTAAAAATGGGGGTTTGCGGCATTTGTTGTTTAGGACCAATATTGCCCGTTCTTTGGCATCTATCACAAGACATGCAAAATGTTCTAGCATCCCTAAAGATGGTAGGCCAATAGAAACCACATTCTAACACCTTAAGTGCTGTTCTTTGAGTGCCAAAGTGTCCCCCACAAGCGTAAGTGTGACAAAAGCTTAGAATAGCATTAAACTCAGAATCGTGCACACACCTACGTATAACTTGGTCAGGGCAATATTTCCATAAATACGGGTCATCCCACACATAAAACCGTGCCTCTTTCTTCAATTTATCACATTGGTGTTTAAGTAATTCACTAGGAACATGTTTAGACACCAAATAATTCACCAAATCAGCATACCACGGGTCACTTACCTTGACGGACATCAGTTGCTCATCTGGGAATGTCTCTATGATAGGCACGGCATCCTCCTCATGCACCATACGGCTCAAGTGGTCAGCCACCACGTTTTCACTTCCCTTCTTGTCCCGGATTTCGATATCGAACTCTTGGAGAATAAGCATCCAACGAATGAGTCGTGGTTTGGCCTCCTTCTTAGTGAACAAATACTTCAATGATGCATGGTCAGTATAAATAATAACTTTAGTACCAAGCAAATAAGAACGGAATTTATCTAAAGCAAATACAACAGCAAGAAGTTCTTTTTCAGTGGTAGAATAATTCAATTGTGCATCATTTAAAGTCCGAGAGGCATAATAGATAACATGCGGCCTCTTTTCCTTCCTTTGCCCCAAAACAGCTCCTAATGCATAATCGGAAGCATCGCACATAAGCTCAAAAAGAAGGCTCCAATCCGGTGGAACTATGATGGGGGCCGAAGTTAGCATTTCTTTGAGGTGATTGAACGCCTTCTCACACTCCTCGTTGAAGTCAAACGCCACATCTTTCTGGAGGAGACGGCAAAGAGGGTTTGAGATCTTGGAGAAGTCCTTGATAAATCGCCTATAAAATCCTGCATGACCAAGAAACGAACGAACCTCTCGAACCGAAGTAGGAAATGGTAAGTAGCGTACAAGATCTATTTTCGATTTATCCACTTCAATTCCTCTTTCTAAAACAATATGCCCTAGAACTATGCCTTGTCTAACCATAAAGTGACATTTTTCCCAATTAAGCACAAGGTTAGTTTCTACACATCGTTTCAAAATTATTGTGAGATTTTCCAAACAACCATCAAATGAATCACCAAACACACTGAAATCATCCATAAATACCTCAATAATCTTTTCCACAAAATCTGAAAAGATACTTACCATACACCTTTGAAACGTGGCCGGAGCATTGCATAAACCAAAAGGCATGCGACGATAAGCAAAAGTACCAAAGGGGCATGTGAAAGTTGTCTTTTCTTGGTCATCCGGCGCTATGACAATCTGATTATATCCAGAATAACCATCAAGGAAACAATAAAAAGAATGACCGGCTAACCTTTCAAGCATTTGATCAATGAACGGCAAAGGGAAGTGGTCCTTCCTTGTGGTGGCGTTGAGCTTCCTATAATCAATGCACACTCGCCAACCTGTTTGGATACGGGTTGGCACAAGCTCATTCTCGGCATTCTTCACCACTGTCACTCCGGACTTCTTTGGAACACATTGCACCGGTGACACCCAACGACTATCAGAGATTGGATAAATCACTCCACAATCAAGAAGTTTGATAATCTCCTTCTTCACAACTTCCATCATAGGAGGGTTGAGTCGACGTTGAGCCTCTCGAGTTGGTTTGGCCCCTTCCTCTAGAAGTATGCGATGCATGCATGTTATAGGGCTAATTCCCTTAATGTCGGCCAAAGTCCACCCAATGGCCTTCTTGTGGTCTTTCAACACCTGAATCAACTTGTCCTCCTCTATTGCCGTGAGTGATGAAGAGACAATGACGGGAAGCGTCTCTTCATCGCCCAAAAACACGTACTTCAAATGGTCCGGCAACGGCTTAAGCTCAAGTACGGGGGCCTGAATCACAGAAGGTAACAAAGTATTAGTTGAAACGAGAATTGGAATTGGGTTAGAAGGCTTACCACGATGTTGTGGCAGTGATTCAAAGGCAGCCACAATCTCGGCATGGTCTACATTAGGTACGGCCAGATTGGGCTTCAACCCAATCCCTTGTGCAATTGTCGTTTCAAGGGGATCTTCTTCCAACGAATCAAGAAATTCCTGCGCCATATCATCAAATATATCAATAGAAAAACAAGAATGATCTTCCTTAGGGAATTTAATACTTTCAGAAAGATTGAAATCAATAACTTCCCCATCAAATTCCATTGTTAAAGTCCCTTTGAACACGTCGATCTTAGTGCGGGCTGTCTTCATGAAAGGCCTCCCAAGGAGGATCGGCAATGGGGTGCAATTGGGTGAATCCTCCATCTCTAAAACATAGAAATCTGCCGGAAATATTAAACTACCAACCTGCACCAAAACGTCTTCCAAAACACCTTTTGGATATGCATTAGAACGGTCGGCTAATTGAATAATCACACCATCGTTTTTAAGGTCGCCTAAGTTCATGGATGCATAAATAGAGTATGGCATGACATTAATTGAAGCCCCTAAGTCTAACATAGCATGTTCGAACTTATTATTTCCAATAACGCAAGGAATTGTAAAACTACCCGGATCTTTGCATTTAGGGGGTAACTTCCTTTGTAACACCGCAGAGACATTCTCACTTACTTGAACCACTTCTTTGTTCGAAATCCTTCTCCTTGTCGTACAAAGTTCCTTCAAAAACTTAGCGTACCTTGGGACTTGCTTTATTGCATCAAGGAGCGGAATATTGACTTGAACTTTCCGGAATGTCTCTAGAATGTCCTTTTCGGCCTCTTCTTTCTTTGATTGCTTAAACCTGCCAGGAAAGGGCACATTTAGTGGAATGGAACTAGAAGAAGTCGAATTTGGACTTACCTTAGTGATTTGGGGTGGCTTAGAAGCATGTGATGGCTGCGGCAAGGTTGGTTCAACCCTTGCCGTGGGTTGTGGTCCCTGTGCTTCTTCTTTCAGCAGCTTTTCATCCTCTTTTTGGCTTGATTTTGATGAGTTTGGATCATCCCCAACCTGTTTACCACTTCTCAACGTAATGGCCTTGGCGGTTTCGAATCCTCCCTTTGGATTCACAATGGTTGAACTAGGCAATCTGCCTTGTTCTCTAATCTGCCCCATGAACTCTGCCATTTGCCCCATTTGCTTCTCCAAATTGTCCACCCTTTTGTCTTGGATTTGCCTCTCTTTGTTTTGAGTTTGTACTTCCTGCGTCAAAGTAGTTAGTAACTTAACAATTTGATCATTATCCAAAGACGTACCTGAGTTTGTTGGGGCGGCTTGCATTTGGTTCTGATTTGGCACGAATGGCTTTGCATAAAAGCCCGAGGGTTGCTGCCTAAATCCTCCTTGTTGTTGGGGTTGTTGAGGCTCCCTCCACTTGAAATTTGGATGATCTCTCTAACCCGGATTGTAAGTACTTGAGTATGGATCATGGCGTGGCTGATTTTGGCTCCCAAATCCCACGGCATGGGCAGATTCCCATCCCCCATTCTCAATCAATTGAGGACATTGATCGTTGGCATGTCCTTGCATAGAACACACGCCACAAACACTTGGTCCTTGTATCTTCATCCCCTTGGCCATCTGAGAAACAATAGAAGTAAGGTTAGCTATTTGGGATTGAATGTCAAACGTAGAACTTAGCTCATTCACTCCATGTCGTGGGGGGTCTCTTTGTCCTAGCCCTTCATATTGTTGTGCATTCAACGCTCGGTTTGCAATTAAGGTCTTTGCTGCCATGGGTGTTTTATCAACCAATGCACCTCCCGCTGAGGCATCTAGCATTTGTCGCTCAATTGGAAGAAGTCCTTCATAAAAGTATTGAAGTAGAAGTTCTTCTTTCATTTGATGTTGAGGACATGAAGCGACAAGAGCCTTGAAACGCTCATAGTATGCTGGGAAGGACTCTCCTTGGCTTTGTTGGATGCCACTGATTTTCTTCCTCAAGAGAATGACTCTCGAAGTGGGGAAGAACTTCTCCAAAAATGCCATCTTCATGCTTTCCCAAGAAGTGACCGTTCCGGGTGCTAGTTCGTAAAGCCAATCTTTAGCCTTTTCCAAAAGAGAGAATGGAAAGGCCTTCATCATCAGAATGCTCCCATCGACATTAATGGGTGTCATGCTTGAACAAACCACTTCAAACTCCTTGAGGTGCTTGTTTGGATCTTCCATGGACAGCCCATGGTACTTAGGAATGTGGTGCAACAAGCTTGACTTCAATTCAAACTCATCCGTCTTGCCTTGGGCAGCCGCAGGGTATTGAATGCAAAGAGGTGCGGCATTGGTCAACCCCGAGGCTGAGAGCTCTTTGATTGTACGAGTTTCCTCTGTCATCGCTTCTTCTTCCTCTTCAAATTCAGATTTAGCCTCTGAACTTGAAGTAGATTCACTAGGCTCGGGATGTCTCCTCTTGCTTCTTCTCAAATCACGCTCAAAATCGTCGTTAAAATCCAAGATGTTTGCACGAACGGGTTGTGAACTCCGCGTCATGCACTAGTACCTAAACAAAGAAAACAAAATCAGAAAACTAGACCAACTAAACCAAAGCACATGGCAAACACAAGGGATTAGCAATTTTGCTAATCCCCGGCAACGGCGCCAAAATTTCTTCCAAAAATTAACTTGACACACAAATTATACCCTATGGATGACAATTGTAGTATATGAGCAAATAGGGATCGTTCTAAACCGGGAATTAACTAGGGATGCTAATCAATGTGAAACTGACTCAAAACGTAAAAACATAATGTAGAACACTAAACTAGACTTAAAAAATGCAAAACTACACTCTAAAACACTAAAACAAACCAAAAGACTCAAACAACACTCAAAACTGCCTTAAAAACACTTTCTGGGCAGTTTTGAGCACCTAACACTAATTTGGACGAAATTGGACTATAACTTGCCTCAAGACACTTAAAAACACAAACTAAATTAATTTCTAACTAATCTAACACTTTAAAATAAATAGGGGATTGATTTTTACGAAATTGAAATTAAAACAAAGACTTGTAAACAAACTTCAAACAAAACAGATTGTGATGAAATAGAATGATGAGAAACTTAGTTAGAGGGTTCCTTATCCACACATGAACATATGCATATAATTTGATTCCCAGTTATGACTTCAACAAACAATGAATGGCAATGCTCCAAGTTAATTAGGTTCGCTTAAATTAACTTTCAGATTTTCCCTAAATTCATTGGATTGAATGGGATACGCATTACAACCAAATTATTCCTCATCAAAGTCCCTAACTATGGAATACGCATGATAGAGACATTCAACAAAGATCATTAAGTTCAACGGAAATCATAAACATCGACTAGGCATTCATAACTATGGAATACGCATGTTAATCCAGCCTAGGGTTTACTTAAACACAATCGTGACTAGCGATCTTTTACTACTCATGAATATAAGTTCATAACGATTAGGTGAAATTCCCTTATATCCTAGCATCAAGTTTAGGCATGCAAATTAAGTGTCGACCCTCAACCCACATACATAAACAAGTTCTTAATCAAAACAGAAAAGTAAACCACATCTAAAGTTCATGAATTCATAACTGGAGTAAATCAAATCATAACCAACATATGTCCATGGCTTCAAATTCGCCTCTAACTAAAACGAAATTAGTTCCACATGTTTAACATAATTGAACAGCAAGTTAAATTAAACATGAAAACAGAAACAAGAGAAGAAAGAACTCCAAACACTCCAATAGTTGCAGATTGCATGTGCAAGGTTTCTTCCTTCCTTTGGATTGCACGGCACTACTCCTCCTCTCCTTCAATGGTGACGGCACAAGGTGGTTATGGTGGTGGGAAGGTGCGGCTATGGTTGTAAAAGTCAGAAATATGGATGTATGGTGAGGGAAAGCTGCGGCAAGAACTAGAACTAGGGTTTTGGCGTGTAGAATGAATATGGGAGGTCGTCCGCCAAAGGATGTAAAAACACATATATATAGGCACCACAAACCCTAAAGAAATCAGGTTAGACAATGGGCTAGGGTTTAGGTGCGGCTAGGGTTGAAAATCCACAAGGAATTAGGTTAAACAATCAGATTTTTGCATGGGAAAAAGGGCTAGGGTGCGGCTGCTTAAGTGGGCTAGGGTTAGGGCTTCTAGAATGCCTTACAAGGCAAGGAAATAGGTGTTCTAGAAGGGGAAAGGTGCGGCTGATTAGTGGCTAGGGTTAGGGTTTGTAGATAGGGCTTCTAGAAAGCCCAAAACCAAGAAGAAATAAGCCCAACCCACGGCAAGGATGAGAAAATGTTCTAGAACCACTCTTCGTGTCTTTCAATGCTTAGGAACCTTCTAATGTTGCTAAAACGCAAGGCCATTTAAGTTTAGGAAAGATCAACCCAAAATAGAAACTTTTAGGCTTAGCTTTCCTACTTCAAGTAGGAAACCTCGTTTGAGTAGGAATCTTCGTTCTTCTCGGAATCCATCTTCAACTAGGAATCCCTCGTTGGTTAGGAATCCTTCACGATCGCGTTAAGTCCAATTCCTAGCATGAGTGACATGATGTCATAGTTGCAAGTGCTTTGTCAATGCTTATAGTTTTCATTGAACGTAATGATCTTTGATTGTATCTTTATTATGATGTCATGTAGGGAACTTTTGAGGAATGCTTTGGGTTGTCGAATGATGTCATCCAATCCAATAACACAAGGAAAACTTGAGAATTAACTAGTGATGTCACGGTTAATTTGGGGCATTGTCATTCATAATTCAATGAAGGAATAACTGGAAATCGAGTCGTTTGCATACTTGTCATGTGTGGAGAAAGAGCCTCTAACTAATCCATCATCCATTTAAAACCCCAAAATCGTTTTCAAATCTGTTTTTACTTTGCAATCTGTTTTGTTAGTTTATTTTCGTCCAAATCAAATCCCCTTTTATTTTGAAGTCCTAGATTAGTTAGAAAGTGTTTTGGTTTATGTTTGTAAGTGTTTTGGTACAAGTTAAAACCCAAATTCGTCCAATTTGGTGCTTTGTGCTCAAAACTGCCCAGAAAGTGTTTTTAAGGCAGTTTTGAGTGTTTGTTTGCTGTTTTGAGTCTTTTGGTTTGTTTTAGTGTTTCGAACTTTAGTTTTACATTCTTTGAGTCTAGTTTAGTGTTTTAAACTTTGTTTTTACGTTTCTAAGTCAATTTTCAAGTGTTTAGCAATCCCTCCTAATCCCCGGTTTAAGAACGATCCCTACTTACATACTATACTACAATTGTCAACAAGAGGGTTTAATTTGTGTGTTTAGTTATTTTACGCATCACCGGGTTTCTACAACAAACCATACGCACCCCCTCAAGTCCAACCACAATCTGTCTCAAATGCTTCAGGTACGTCTCTTGATAATGATACACTTGTTAAGTTACTAACCACTTTGACTCAGGGGCAAGAAAATCAAAACAAAAGGGTGGACCAACTAGAGAAACAAATGGGGCAGATTGCCGAAGTTGTTGGGCAGATTAGAGACCAAGGAAAGCTTCCTAGTTCTACCATTCCAAATCCAAAGGGAGAGTTTGAATCAGCCAAAGCAATCACCCTAAGAAGTGGTAAGGAGGTTGGAGTTGGTTCTTCATCAAAAACAGGTCATAAAGAGGATGAAAAGTTGCAAATGAAAGAGGAGGAATCAAGTCAACCCACGGCAAAGGTGGAAGTACCTTTGCCGCAAGTCTCCAATGCCCCTAAACTGTCCAATTTGTCCAATAAATGTAAGAATGTGTCAAATTCAGTTTCTACTAATGTTGTGCCTTCGAATGCTCCTTTTCCTAGCAGGTTTGTGCAAACAAAGAAGGAAGAAGCTGAAAAGGACATCCTTGAGACACTTAGGAAAGTTCAAGTCAACATACCCTTGTTGGATGCCATTAAGCAAGTCCCGAGATACGCTAAGTTTTTAAAGGAGCTGTGCACCACTAGGAAGAGGATTTCAACCAAGGAGGTCGTGAAGGTAGGTGAAAATGTCTCCGCCATCTTGCAACGCAAACTACCCCCCAAATGCAAAGATCCGGGTAGCTTTACAATTCCGTGCGTTATTGGTAACACCCGTTTCAAATCTGCCATGCTAGATTTAGAAGCCTCTATAAATGTTATGCCATACTCCATTTATGTATCTATGAACTTAGGTGAGTTGAAACATGATGGTGTAATCATACAATTGGCCGATAGATCTAACGCTTATCCAAAGGGAGTTTTGGAAGACGTTTTGGTGCAGGTTGATCATTTAGCCTTCCCAGCGGATTTTTATGTGCTCGAAATGGATGAATCGGATCATGCTCCCTCATTGCCCATCCTCCTTGGAAGACCATTCTTGAAAACGGCCCGGACGAAGATTGACGTGTATAGTGGAACTTTGTCCATGGAATTTGATGGGCAAGTTGTTAATTTTAATCTTTCCGATTCCATTAAGTACCCTAGTGAGGACTATTCATGTTTCTCTATTGATATAATTGACTCTTTGGCACAGGGATATCTTGAAGATTTGAAAGACGAAACGCTTGAAAAAGTTATTACACGAAGCATGGAACCCACAACCAAGGGGGCAGATTCTAAGCTACCCCACGGCACACATGAAACAGGCCATACCGTGCCTCATAGTGAGGAAATTCTTGAGTTGGTTGCTGCCCTTGAGTCATTACCTAAGCATGGTGGTAAGTCTCCTAACTTCGATTCAATTCCAATTTCGACTAACCAGTTGCTTCCATCCATCGTTCAGGCACCCATCCTTGATCTCAAACCCTTACCAAGCCATTTGAAGTACATTTTCTTGGGGGAAAACGAGACCTTACCTGCCATCATTTCCTCATCCCTCACGGCACAAGAGGAGGAGAAACTAGTTCGTGTGTTGAAGGAGTTCAAATCTGCCCTAGGATGGACCTTGGCCGATATCAAAGGTATAAGTCCTACAACATGTATGCATCACATATTTCTTGAGGAGGGGGCCAAACCAACTAGAGAGGCTCAACGTCGGCTTAACCCTCCGATGATGGAAGTTGTGAAAAAGGAGATAATCAAGCTCCTTGATTGTGGTGTGATTTATCCCATCTCCGATAGCCGTTGGGTTTCACCTATCCAATGTGTGCCCAAGAAATCTGGAGTGACGGTTGTCGAGAATGCAGAGAATGAGCTTGTGCCCACTCGAATTCAAACCGGTTGGCGACTGTGCATTGATTATAGGAAGCTAAACGCAACCACAAGGAAAAATCACTTCCCATTGCCGTTCCTAGATCAAATGCTCGAAAAGTTAGCAGGTCATTCCTTTTATTTCTTTCTTGATGGATACTCCGGTTATAATCAAATTGTTATTGCTCCGGATGATCAAGAAAAGACTACTTTTACTTGTCCCTTTGGAACGTTTGCATATCGACGCATGCCATTCGGTTTGTGCAATGCTCCTGCCACGTTTCAAAGGTGTAGGGTTAGCATCTTTTCTGATTATGTTGAGAGGATTATTGAGATATTCATGGATGATTTTAGTGTGTTTGGTAATTCATTCGATAATTGCTTGGATAATCTCACTTTAATCTTGAAACGTTGTGTTGAAACAAACCTTCTGCTAAATTGGGAGAAATGCCATTTTATGGTTAAACAAGGTATTGTTTTGGGTCATATAATCTCTGAAAGAGGAATTGAAGTGGATAAGTCTAAAATAGATCTTGTACGCTACTTACCCTCTCCTACTTCGGTAAGAGAGGTTCGTTCTTTTCTTGGTCATGCAGGATTCTACCGACGATTTATCAAGGACTTTTCCAAGATTGCACAACCCCTATGCCGTCTCTTACAAAAAGAAGTGCCTTTTGAATTAATGTGTGATGCTTCGGATTATGCACTTGGCGTGTGAGCAAGCATTCAACCATCTCAAGCACCTCCTTACCACGGCACCAATTATAACTCCACCAGATTGGTCCATTCCCTTTGAATTAATGTGTGATGCTTCGGATTATGCACTTGGCGTTGTTTTGGGTCAAAGAAAAAACAAGCTGCCACATGTTATTTATTATGTTTCTTGGTGTGAGAATTACTTGACACACAAATTAAACCCTCTTTTGTCAAATTGTAGTAAAGATGTAAGTAGGGATCGTTCTAGACCGGGGATTAGGAGGGATTGATAAACACTTGGAACTGACTTAAAAACTCAAAAACAAAGTTTAAAACACTAAACTAGACTCAAAGAATGGAAAACTAAAGTTTAAAACACTTAAACAAACCTAGAACTCAAAACAGCAACTAGAAGGCTCAAAACTGCCTAAAAACCACTTTCTGGGCAGTTTTGAGCACCTACTCTAATTTGGACGAAATTTGATGAAAACTTGAATCAAAACACTTAGAAACACAAATCAAAACACTTTCTAACTAATCTAAGACTTCAAAATAAAGGGGGATTTGTTTTGGACGAAAATTGAAAACAAAACAGAAACTTAAAACTAAACAGATTGTAAAACGTTTTTGGATGAAAATGATGGATAAAAGGCTAGTTAGGAGGTTCTTCTCCACACATGACACACTTGCAAACAAAACGATTTTAAGTTGTTCTTCCAATAAATTATGAAACTCAACACCCCAAGTTAATTAGATACGCTTAAATTAACCTTCAAGTTCTCCTTAAGTTAATGAATTGGATGGGAAAGCGCATACAACAATTCAAAGCATTCCTCAAAGGTTCCTTACGTGATGAGCACAATAAGGATACAATCAAGAATCATGAAGCACAATGAGAACTATAAGTGTTGACGAGGCATTCGTTACTATGATGAGCATGAAACTAATGCCAAGAATTCATTCAACGCGATCGTTTATAAGCGACCTTCACTACTTGTGATTATAAGATTGTAACTATTAGGTGAAACTCCCTCATAATCTAGCATCATATTCATGCATGAAAACTAAGCGTGCACTCTCAATCAACATACACAAATAAGTTATCAATCAAGTAGATGAACGAATTGAAACCACAACTTATGAAATAACAACTGAACGTAATCAAATCATATTGCAAGCATATTCATGGTTTCGAATCACCCCCCAACTAAGGGGGTTTAGTTCCTCATACTCACAAGCAAAGATACATAAATTTAGAAATTAAAAACCAAAGGAAGAAAACACCTAGAACGCTCCAACTTGGCAGCAAGCTCATCAACGAATTCTCCTTCCTCCTTGCTGCGGCAGAGAACTTTAGAACAGGTTTTGGGGTTATTTGTGGTGTAGAATGGATGTGGAATGGTATGGGAAGGTTTAGGGTTGATGGGAGTATGGCTAGGGATGATTTTGGGTCAGAAAATATGGTGAAAGGTGAAGGAAGGCTGCTGCAAAGTGTGATGGATGTGTTTGACGAATTTATGAATTGTGGAGGGTGTATGGCTGGATGGGATGAATGGAATGTGTGTGGGAGGTGTGTTTTTCTGAACTCTATGATAAATGGTTGAATGGGGATTATATAGTGGCTGAAAATGTCAAGCAAACATCAAGTAATGGACAATCTGCCATCCTTGCAGAAATCCACTTCATGGTGGTCCAATTTCTGCCATTCCTTGTTGTCTCTTCACTGCCCATGATGATTCCTTGCTGCCCATAATGATTCCTTGCTGCCCATAATGATTCCTTGCTGCCCATGATGATCCCATTCTTCCATGCTTTAATTTCTGATTCCTTGCTGCCCATGTGGTGTGTGTGTTGCTGTTTTAATTATCAAATTCGTCCATCCACATGTCTTCATGTTTGCACCATCCAATCTTGGCCCAAAAATGCTCCAAAATGCTCCAAATTGGCTCAAAATGCATACTTTGCCATATGAACCTGAAATTGCACGAAAATGACCTTAAACACTATAATAAGTTATAACTAACTACGAAAATGCAAGAAAACAACATAACTAAGTAGCATAAATATGCTCCTATCAAATTCCCCCACACTTAGCTTTTGCTAGTCCTCGAGCAAAACAAAATAAACAAAACGAAACAAAGTCAATAAACACACTCTAATCCTTCCAACATTTGCCTCAGGGATTTCCAATGAACATGACATGTTAAAGATCGTTATCCCCACAAATTGGAGTCATCTTTACACAAGCACATACTTAATTTAAGCCACAACTTACAAATTCACAAGTAATCAATTAAAACAATGCTTTGAATGAAGTAACATGCCTTAGAGAATTCCTTCAATTCCTTACAAGATATACACTCTATTTTCACTCAGATTTTCTAACTCCACACCCTACACTAGTCATATGTGAGAAGATTGATGTAGGTATGAAAACGAATGCTCACATATATATTTTACAAAGAATGCAATTTCTAGAGTTAAGAAGCATGTTTTGATATGATCTCATGAATGGAATGCTACTACTTAGATGCGAGAACCAGTGACACCATATGCTCATACCAAATTCAAACTCCACAAATTGAAACACATAACACTCAAGATAGAAGTTAAGGGTTGTAACGGGGCTTGGGGTATTGGTTAACAAAGAAAGGATAGGGAAAACAAACGTTCTTCAAGCGATAGTAAGCAACGTAATGAAATTGAGACTTACAATTCACTTGAATGGCAGAAACTAACTTTAAAACACAAGGGAAAGATTTAGACAACTCCTTAGGGCCGAATTCATTGTTTTGGACCCTTACTTCAACAAACAAAACTTTGGAGCTCTTTTTCACAACTTTTCATACTTTTTCGCTTCATATTTTCTTTTTCCACGAATTCTATTTTCTTTTCTTTTCTTTGAACCCGTGCTTTATGGCACACAAATTCACATAACAAAAACTTCCCCCACACTTGTTTTCTGCCACAAAAGAATTCTAATTGAATCATGCTTACTATACTTTAAGAACGAGGGTATGGGTAGTCCTAATCTAGGCTAGGTGAGGGTAATGTGGGTTAACAAAGAAAAGGCTAAACAAGGCTCAATGGGGTTAACACCTACAAAACATAATGACATAGGGATTCACGGCTTTTTGGCTAAGGTGGTGGTCACTACACAACTTTATCTTGAATATGTGTTATGCAATTCAGTGACATGCTTTGAATGAAATGGGCATGAGTTCTAGCATTTGGAACTAAATGATGAAACGCCTTCTAAGTAGCAACCAAGCAAATAATAGTGAGATCATGCAACGACTTTAGAAAACAAAGAATGCACAGATTTTAACTCTCCAAATAAGCGTTTAGGCTCAAGTCTCACAAGGTTGTAGCGTTAGTTTGAGTTCCTTCCTTCAAGCATGTTACAAAAACTGATTTTTCCTTTATGATTGCATGTGAATTCATAAGTTATAACCACAACCAAGCATAAACAAAGAGTAAATCAAACTTTCATCCATGTTAATCACTTTCTTTAACAGCCATGCAATTACAAACCGAATCCTCATTATTGTGTTGGAAGGTACCCTAAGACACAAACAAACACACAAAAACAACTCTTTTTTTGGGTTTTTAAAACAAATTTTTCAAATTTTTATGTGATTTTCGGATTTTTGCATCAAAACACACTAAAACACACCAAAACTGCTCAAAAACACTTCAAAACAGCAAGGAACAAGTCTCCAAGTTAAGGGTGATATAATCCCACGAATTTGCATCTAAAACACTTAGTTACCCCCCCACACTTAAATCAAACATTGTCCTCAATGTTTCAAGCATAAAATCACACCAAACAAAAGGACACACAAAAACAGTAACTAAAACAACTAAATAGGCAGATTCGAAAGAAACAACAAAGAGAAGAGTTTAGGAACGCAAATCTGGAATTGGAGTGATTCCTTGGTCTTCCTTTGTTAAATTGCATGGGTTGCCTCCCAAGTAGCGCTTTCTTTAACGTCTTGAAGCCGGACGATACTTCTTCTTTAAGCTCCCCTAGGTCCCATAGCATGAAATTGATCCTTGAACGGAAGGTGATACGTGAAGTGATCCGGCAATGGTTTAAATTCGAGAATGGGTGCCTGAATCATTAACAACATGTAAGTATAAAACGTAATGGAAATTGGAGAAGATGACTTACTTGCTTTGTCCGACACAAACTCAATTACAAACACCGCATCTTTGAAGGTTGCAGGGATATTGGACTTGGCCAGATTGAATGTGATGGTTGGGCCTTGTCCCGTGTCATAAAATGCAACTTCTTTGGCATTGGTTGTTTCAACTACATCCTCTTTGATGAATTCTTGATACTCCTCAACCACTTTTTCCTCGTGAATTGTTGGAAAGGTGTCCAAGATGTCTTTCTTCCCCTCATCTTTCATGGATTGCATGAACCTGCCAGGGAAAGGTGCATTTGGGGGAACAAAGTTAGAAATAATTAAATTTGGAACAACCTTACTTGAATGGGGTGGTGTAGGAATATTGGGAGGTTGCGGCAAGGGTTGTTCTTCCCTTGCCGTGCCTTGTGCATCCTCCTCCTCTTCGAACAGTAGCAATTCATCCATGGGCTCATCTTCAAACATTTGTTCTTGAATTTGTTCAATGCATTCTGCATTCTGCCTAAATTGATTGTTCCACTCAGCCAACTCTTTTGCTTGATAGAAATCCTCAATTGGTTGCCAAAATGCGTCTTGTTGAAATGGTTGAGCTTCCCTGCCCTGCTCCAAAGAATTCAGTTGTTGAATAACTTCCTTATAATAATTTGATATACCTGAATTTGGATGTGAAGATTGAGGGGGAGGCTGTGGTGGTGCATATGAATCCTCATATGGTTGCCAATATGTTTCTTGTTGAACTTGTTGAGCTTCCCACCACATAGAGTTTGAATGATCACTCCAATCGCTTTGTGGATATTGATTGGCTTGGTATCCTTGCCTATAAGACGCACTAAATGTAGGGACATTTTGCATTGTGGTCCTTTCAGCAAACTGCGACAATTGAGAAGTAAGATTTGCCAATTGAGCTTGAATGCTAGCAAAATCCATGTCTTACTTCTCAAGCACCTAAAATCAAAGAAAAAGAACTAAAGCAAATATCAAAAGTAACATCAACCAAAGAAAATAAAACTAAGTTAGAAACTAAAACAAAAACAAACTAAACAAAAAGAAAAGAACCAAGGGATTAGCAAAGTTGCTAATCCCCGGCAACGGCGCCAAAATTTGGTGTGAGAATTACTTGACACACAAATTAAACCCTCTTTTGTCAAATTGTAGTAAAGATGTAAGTAGGGATCGTTCTAGACCGGGGATTAGGAGGGATTGATAAACACTTGGAACTGACTTAAAAACTCAAAAACAAAGTTTAAAACACTAAACTAGACTCAAAGAATGGAAAACTAAAGTTTAAAACACTTAAACAAACCTAGAACTCAAAACAGCAACTAGAAGGCTCAAAACTGCCTAAAAACCACTTTCTGGGCAGTTTTGAGCACCTACTCTAATTTGGACGAAATTTGATGAAAACTTGAATCAAAACACTTAGAAACACAAATCAAAACACTTTCTAACTAATCTAAGACTTCAAAATAAAGGGGGATTTGTTTTGGACGAAAATTGAAAACAAAACAGAAACTTAAAACTAAACAGATTGTAAAACGTTTTTGGATGAAAATGATGGATAAAAGGCTAGTTAGGAGGTTCTTCTCCACACATGACACACTTGCAAACAAAACGATTTTAAGTTGTTCTTCCAATAAATTATGAAACTCAACACCCCAAGTTAATTAGATACGCTTAAATTAACCTTCAAGTTCTCCTTAAGTTAATGAATTGGATGGGAAAGCGCATACAACAATTCAAAGCATTCCTCAAAGGTTCCTTACGTGATGAGCACAATAAGGATACAATCAAGAATCATGAAGCACAATGAGAACTATAAGTGTTGACGAGGCATTCGTTACTATGATGAGCATGAAACTAATGCCAAGAATTCATTCAACGCGATCGTTTATAAGCGACCTTCACTACTTGTGATTATAAGATTGTAACTATTAGGTGAAACTCCCTCATAATCTAGCATCATATTCATGCATGAAAACTAAGCGTGCACTCTCAATCAACATACACAAATAAGTTATCAATCAAGTAGATGAACGAATTGAAACCACAACTTATGAAATAACAACTGAACGTAATCAAATCATATTGCAAGCATATTCATGGTTTCGAATCACCCCCCAACTAAGGGGGTTTAGTTCCTCATACTCACAAGCAAAGATACATAAATTTAGAAATTAAAAACCAAAGGAAGAAAACACCTAGAACGCTCCAACTTGGCAGCAAGCTCATCAACGAATTCTCCTTCCTCCTTGCTGCGGCAGAGAACTTTAGAACAGGTTTTGGGGTTATTTGTGGTGTAGAATGGATGTGGAATGGTATGGGAAGGTTTAGGGTTGATGGGAGTATGGCTAGGGATGATTTTGGGTCAGAAAATATGGTGAAAGGTGAAGGAAGGCTGCTGCAAAGTGTGATGGATGTGTTTGACGAATTTATGAATTGTGGAGGGTGTATGGCTGGATGGGATGAATGGAATGTGTGTGGGAGGTGTGTTTTTCTGAACTCTATGATAAATGGTTGAATGGGGATTATATAGTGGCTGAAAATGTCAAGCAAACATCAAGTAATGGACAATCTGCCATCCTTGCAGAAATCCACTTCATGGTGGTCCAATTTCTGCCATTCCTTGTTGTCTCTTCACTGCCCATGATGATTCCTTGCTGCCCATAATGATTCCTTGCTGCCCATAATGATTCCTTGCTGCCCATGATGATCCCATTCTTCCATGCTTTAATTTCTGATTCCTTGCTGCCCATGTGGTGTGTGTGTTGCTGTTTTAATTATCAAATTCGTCCATCCACATGTCTTCATGTTTGCACCATCCAATCTTGGCCCAAAAATGCTCCAAAATGCTCCAAATTGGCTCAAAATGCATACTTTGCCATATGAACCTGAAATTGCACGAAAATGACCTTAAACACTATAATAAGTTATAACTAACTACGAAAATGCAAGAAAACAACATAACTAAGTAGCATAAATATGCTCCTATCATTTCTCGTACCTTAAATGATGCACAATTAAATTGTTCCACAACTGAGAAAGAGCTTTTGGCAGTTGTCTTTGCATTAGATAAGTTTAGATCATATTTAATTGGCACTAAAGTCATTGTTTTCACTGACCATGTGATAGGAGCATATTTATGCGACTTAGTTGGCTTGTTCTTATGCATTTATGTTGTTTTTCTTTAGTTATTTTAGTGTTTAAAGTCATTTTCGTGCAATTTCAGGTTTAGAGACAAAGTATGCAAAATAGTGCGAAATGGAGCATTTTAGAGCAAAATTGAGCTGGAATGTTGTGTATGCTTATGGAGCACGAGGAATGGACGAGTTTGAAGGTCAAAGGAGCTTAAGAAATAAAGAAATGAAAGTGAAGAACAAAGAATTCAGAATTGGAAACCAAAGTTTCTAAAGTTGGAAGTTTCTATTCTTGGAGGTTTCCATTTTTGAGAGTTTCTATTCTTAGCTTTGGGCTTTTAGATGACCTATCCTTACCCTCTTAGACTTGGGCCGCACCTTCCTTGCCCAATCCCCCTTGGATTCTGACTTGTTAGGCCCTTTCCTTGTGGATTTGGGTTATACAAATCCCTTTCTAAAACTAAGTGGGCCAAAACCCTAATTCCTTGTGGATTTTCACCCTTTGCCGCACCTAAACCCTAGCCCATTGCCTAACCTGATTTTTCTAGGGTTTGTGCCGCACCTAATGTTCTAGAAGCCTAAAAATCTGCATAAAACCCTAGTTATTTTCTCCCTTGGATGGGCCAAGCCTTTTATCTCCAAAACATTAACCCTTTCCCATCAGATTTTGTGGAAACCCTAGCCTATAAATAGATGTTTTAAAGCCTAAATTCGTCACCACCCTTCATACAATTCAGAAACACCTTTGCCGCAACCCTAGACATCATTCTACCATCATTCATCATAGAAATTCGTCCATACACACCCTAGGCAGCAAAACACCCCAAAAACACCATTCTAGCGCCCAGAAAATACAAGCAGCCGCTCCACCTTCTTCCACCCTCTTTGCCGAGTTCTCCACCACCTTCCAACCATCAAACACTCTTCCACACTCACCCTACACCCCTTGCCGTGCCTCTACACCCCCCAAAATCCATTCTACATCATCAAAACAGCCCAGAAACCATCAACACCCAATCTGCCGCAAGCAAGGAAAAGGGACAGATTCACTCAATTGTTTGGCTCTTCATTCTGAGTTGTTGAACAATTTTAGGTGTATTCTATCTTATATTTCGATGTCTAATTCATGTAAGGGATTTATGACCTTTCCTCTTCCTTGCCGTGCAAGGGTGATAGGAGCATATTTATGCGCCTTAGTTAGCTAGTTCTTATGCATTTTCGTTATGTTTTCTTAGTTTAAAGTAGTATTTTAAGCTAGTTTCATGTGTTTTCAGGTTTAAAGGGCACATTACATAAAATGATGCATTTTGGAGCTTTTTGGAGCAAATGTGAGCTTAGATTGAAAAGTACATGCTTGGAACACAAGGTTTGGACAAAATTGAAGATTTGAAGATTTGAGGATTCCTAGTCCAAGAAGGATTCCTAGTCCGAGGAGGAGTCCTAATTGAAGAAGGATTCCTAATCAACGAGGGATTCCTAGTTGAAGATGGATTCCTAGAAGAACGAAGATTCCTACTCAAACGAGGTTTCCTACTTGAAGTAGGAAAGCTAAGCCTAAAAGTTTCCATTTTGGGTTGATCTTTCCTAAACCTAAATGGCCTTGAGTTTAAGCAATCTTAGAAGGTTCCTAAGCGTTGAAAGACACGAAGAGAGGTTCTAGAATATTTTCTCATCCTTGCCGTGGGTTAGGGCCTATTTCTTCTTGGTTTTGGGCTTTCTAGAAGCCTTATCTACATTCCCTAACCCTAGCCGCACCTTTCCCCTTTCTAGAAACCCTTTGCCTTGCCTTGCAAGGCATTCTAGAAGGCCCAACCTTTATCCTATCCATCCAGCCGCACCCTACGCCTTTTCCCATTCAAATTCTGATTTCTAAGCCTATTTCCTTGTGGATTTGGGTTATTTAAGTCCATATCTGATTTATCTAGGGTTTTAAGTGCCTATATATACTCATTATAACCCCTTGGCCGAATTACCACCTCTCACATTCATAAATCACGCCAGAAATCCATTCCACACCTTTGCCGTAGCCTTCCACCACAATACTCCAAATTTTCTGCCAAAAACAACCCCTTGCCGCACCACCCATCAACCCTAAACCTTTCCATACCATTCCCCATCCATTCTACACCATAAATATCACTTAGAACCTGTTCTAAACTTCTCTGCCGCAGCAAGGAGGAAGGAGAAATCGTTGATGAGCTTGCTGCCAAGTTGGAGCGTTCTAGGTGTTTTCTTTCTTTGGATTTTAATTTCTAAATTTATGTATCTTTGCTTTGTGAGTATGAGGAACTAAACCCCCCTTGGCTAGGGGGGGAGTCGAAACCATGTTTATACTTGCTATATGATTTGATTACTTCTAATTGCGTTTCATAAGTTGCCAAGTTCAACTGTTGTCAATCCGAGGGGAGGAGTCGAAACCGCCAAGGCTATCACGCTAAGAAGTGGGAAAGGAGTAGGAACCAAGCCAAAACCATCCAAATCTGCCCCCAAGGAGGACGAGAAGTTGCAAATAGAAGAGGAGGAGCAAGCAAAGGCCACGACAAGGATTGAGCAATCCTTGCCGCAACCACCCAAGCCATCCATTTCGGCCAATAAGGGTAAGGAATGTACAATTCAAGTTAATTCTAATGTTATTCCTCCGGATGTACCCTTTCCTAGCAGATTTTTGCAAACCAAGAACGAAGAAGAGGAAAAAGACGTTCTTGAGACGTTTAGAAAGGTGCATGTCAATATCCCTCTCCTCGATGCTATAAAGCAAATCCCGAAGTATGCCAAGTTTTAGGTGCATCAATTAATGTCATGCCATATTCTGTTTATGCATCTATGAATCTAGGAAAGCTTAAAAATGATGGCGTTATTATTCAATTGGCCGATCGATCTAATGCATATCCCAAGGGAGTGTTGGAAGATGTTTTGGTGCAGGTAGACCACTTGATTTTTCCTGCAGATTTCTATGTGCTTGATATGGAGGACTCAACCCACTCTCCACCATCACCACTCTTACTTGGACGACCATTCATGAAAACGGCTCAAACCAAGATTGACGTGGCCAAGGGAGCAGTAACTATGGCTTTGGTGGTGATATGATTAACTTTAAGATTTCTGAATCGGTTGAGAATACTAGGATTTGTGTGTGTTGGTTGAGAATACTAGGATTTGGTGGCCAAGGGAGCAGTAACAATGTGAATTACATTGATTTGTGTGTGTTGGTTGAGAGTGAACGCTTAATTATCATGCATAAATTGAATGCTAGGATATAAGGAAATTTCACCTAATCGTTATGGACTTATATTCACAAGTAGTAAAGGTTGATGATCTCAATCGCGTTAAGTAAATTCTTGGAATAAGTTTCATACAATCATAGTAACAAGTGCTTCGTCAATGCTTATGGTTTTCATAGAACTTAATGATTCTTGCTTGTATCTCTATTATGCAATCATGTAGGGGACTTGTGGGGAATGCTTTGGGTTGTCGTATGCAATCATCCAATTCAATAACGTTAGGAAAATCTGAAGGTTAATTTAAGCGGACCTAATTAACTTGGGGCGTTGAGAATTCATGGTTTATTGAAAAGCAATTGGAAATCGTTTTGAATGCAAGTATAACATGTGTGGAGATGAACCCCTTAGCTAGCCTGTCATCCATTGTTTTAAGCCAAATTCGTTTTAAAATCTGTTTTAGTTACAAAGTTTTATTTGTTTTTAAATTCGTCCAAAATCAATCCTGATAGGAGCATATTTATGCGCCTTAGTTAGCTAGTTCTTATGCATTTTCGTTATGTTTTCTTAGTTTAAAGTAGTCTTTTAAGCTAGTTTCATGTGTTTTCAGGTTTAAAGGGCACATTACATAAAATGATGCATTTTGGAGCTTTTTGGAGCAAATGTGAGCTTAGATTGAAAAGTACATGCTTGGAGCACAAGGAATGGACAAGTTTGAAGGTCAAAGGAGCTTAAGAAATGAAGAAATGAAAGTGAAGAACAAAGAATTCAGAATTGGAAACCAAAGTTTCTAAAGTTGGAAGTTTCTATTCTTGGAGGTTTCCATTTTCGAGAGTTTCTATTATTGGCTTTGGGCTTTTGGATGACCTAACCCTAGCCGCACCTAGGCCTCTAGAATATCTGATTTCCTTGCCTTGCAAGGCATTCTAGAAGGCCCATCTCTAACCCTAACCCTAGCCGCACCTTAGGCCTTATTCCCACTAAAAATCTGATTGTTTTAACCTAATTCCTTGTGGATTTTCACCCTTTGCCGCACCTAAACCCTAGCCCATTGCCTAACCTAATTTCTCTAGGGTTTGTGGTGCCTATATATATGTGTTTTCATTCTATGCCGTAGGAACCATCTCCCATACACAATCATTCACGCCAGAAATCTGCCCTTGATTTCTGCCGCACCTTCCCATCACCAAAGTCCCAAAATTCTGCCCAAAATCATCCCTAGCCGTACCCCCATCAACCCTAAACCTTCCCATACCATTCCCCATCCATTCTACACCACAAATAACACCAAAAACCTGTTCTAAAGTTCTCTGCCGCAGCAAGGAGGAAGGAGAATTCGTTGATGAGCTTGCTGCCAAGTTGGAGCGTTCTAGGTGTTTTCTTTCTTTGGATTTTAATTTCTAAATTTATGTATCTTTGCATTGTGAGTATGAGGAACTAAACCCCCTTAGTTGGGGGGTAATTCGAAACCATGTACATGCTTGCAGTATGATTTGATTAAATTCAGTTGTTATTGCATAAGTTGTGGATTCAATTCGTTCATCTATTTGATTGATAACTTATTTGTGTATGTTGATTGAGAGTGCACGCTTAGTTTTCATGCATGAATATGATGCTAGATTATGAGGGAGTTTCACCTAATAGTTACAATCTTATAATCACAAGTAGTGAAGGTCGCTTGAAAACGATCGCGTTGAATGAATTCTTGGCATAAGTTTCATGCAATTCATAGTAACGAATGCTTCGTCAATGCTTATGTTTTTCATAGAACTTAATGATTCTTGCTTGTATCTCTATTATGCAATTCATGTAGGGAACTTGTAGGGAATGTTTTGGGTTGTCGTATGCAATCATCCAATCTAATAACTTGTGGAAAAACTGAAAGTTATTTAGTGCAATTCACGGTTAATTTGGGGCATTGAGTATCCATAGTTTATCGAAGAACAACTGAAAATCGTTTTGTTTGCAAGTGTGACATGTGTGGAGAAGAACCTCCTAACTAGCCTTTTATCCATCCTTTTCATCCAAAAACGTTTTACAATCTGTTTAGTTTTAAGTTTCTGTTTTGTTTTCAATTTTCGTCCAAAACAAATCCCCCTTTATTTTGAAGTCTTAGATTAGTTAGAAAGTGTTTTGATTTGTGTTTCTAAGTGTTTTGATTCAAGTTTTCACCCAAATTCGTCCAAGTTCTTGTTAGGTTCTCAAAACTGCCCAGAAAGTGGTTTTTAGGCAGTTTTGAGTCATTAGGTTGCTGTTTTGAGTTTTAGGTTTGTTTAAGTGTTTTAACCTTTAGTTTTGCATTCTTTGAGTCTAGTTTAGTGTTTTAAACTTTGTTTTTGAGTCTTTAAGTCAGTTTCCAAGTGTTTAGCAATCCCTCCTAATCCCCGGTCTAGAACGATCCCTACTTACATCTTTACTACAACTTGACAAAAAGAGGGTTTAATTTGTGTGCTTATCTATTTCGCATCAAATTTTTGGCGCCGTTGCCGGGGATTAGCAACTTTGCTAATCCCTTGGTTCTTTTCTTTTCGTTTAGTTTGTTTTTGTTTTTGTTTTTGTTTCTGACTTAGTTTTGTTTGCCTTGTTTTGTGTTACTTTTGATATTTGATTTAGTTCTCTTTCTTTGATTATAGGTACTAGAGAAGTAAGACATGGATTGTGCTAGCATTCAAGCTCAATTGGCAAATCTTACTTCTCAATTGTCACAGATTGCCGGAAGGACCACAATGCAAAGTGTCCCTACATTTGGTGTGTCCTATAGGCAAGGATATCAAACTCATCAACATCCTCAATTCACTGTGAACGAAGATGCGTGGGGTTATCAAGGCTATGATCAACCAAGCAACAACATGTTTTCCAACACTTACAATTCGGCTTGGAGAGATCATTCAAATTATATGTGGGGGGAACCTCAACAATTCCAACAAGATGGATATTGGCAGCAAGAGGAGGAGTTCTATTCAAGCCCTATGCAATATGCTCAATCAAACTCAGGTTCGTCAATAGATTATAATCAAATTCTGAATGAATTAAATTGTTTGGTGCAGGGCTCACAAAATCAAGCCAAGGAGGCTCAACACGATGCATATTGGCAGCCATATGAGGAGTTCTACACCACGCCTATGCAGCCACCACCGCATACCCCACAACAATTCCAATCAAATTCAAGTATGTCCATGGGTAGTGATCAAATTCTTCAATTACTAACCTCTTTGACGCAGGACCAACAAAATCAAGACAAAAAGTTGGATAAATTGAAGAGTCAAATGGGAGAGATTATGGAATTCATGGTACAAATTCAAGAGCAAAGTGAACTCTCCAACTCAACTGTTGAAAATTCGAAGGAAGATTTTGAAATCCATGATGCTATCACTTTGGGAAGTGCTATGGAGGTTGTAGCTGGCCTAAAAACGTCCAAACATAGCCTAGAAGTGGATGAGGAGCTGCTGATTGAGGAGGAGGAAGCAAACATACACACGGCAAGGGTAGAACAACCCTTGCCGCAACCCCTTATGCCCTCTAACCCACCCACCACAAGTAAGGACGTCCCAATTTCATTTCATTCTAATGTTATTCCTCCGAATGTCCCTTTTCCTCGCAGGTTTTTGATTCCCAAGAAAGAAGAGAGTGAACAAGACATCGTGGAAGCCTTCCCAAAGGTGCAAAATGATATTCCAATTCTTGGTGAAACAAAGCAAGTTCTCGATTGTGTTCAATTGTTCAAAGGACTTTGTACACCAAGAAGAATGATTCAAGAGAAAGTAGTGGCCGGAGAACATCAAGAATTCATCAAAGAGGACGTATTTGAAACAACAAAGCCCAAAGAAGTCGAGTTTGATGACACGGGACAAATCACAATCATTGTCGTAAATCTGGCCAAATTAAAAGTCCCTGAAACTTTCAACGCAGTGGTGTTCGTCCTTGAGTTCTTAACGGAGCGAAAAAGTAAGTCATCTACTCCAATTTCCATTACGTTTTATACTTACATGTTGTTAATGATTCATGCACCCACTCTCGAATTTAAACCATTGCCGGATCACTTCACGTATCACCTTCCATTCAAGGATCAATTCCATGCCGTGGGTTCCAAAGAGGCATGATTGTGTTCTTCGTCCGGCTTCACGACGTTAAAGAAAGCGCTACTTGGGAGGCAACCCATGCATTCAACAAAGGAAGACTTAGGAATCACTCCAATTCCAGATTTACGTTCTTAAAACCCTTCTCTTTGTTGTTTATTTCGAATCTGCCTATTTTGTTATTTACTTGCTGTTTGTGTGTTTCTTTTTGTTTAGTGTGGTTTTATGCTTGAAACATTGAGGACAATGTTTGATTTAAGTGTGGGGGGGTAACTAAGTGTTTTTGATGCAAATTCGTGGGATTGTATCACCCTTAACTTGAAGACTTGTTCCTTGCTGTTTTTAAGTGTTTTTGAGCAGTTTTGGTGTGTTTTAGTGTGTTTTGATGCAAAAATCCGAAAATCACATAAAAATTTGAAAAATTGTTTTAAAAAACCCAAAAAGAGTTGTTGTTTGTGTCTTAGGGTACCTTCCAACACAATGATGAGGATTCGGTTTGTAATTACATGGCTGTTAAAGAGAGTGATTAACATGGATGAAAGTTTGATTTACTCTTTGTTTATGCTTAGTTGTGGTTATAACTTATGAATTCACATGCAATCATAAAAGAAAAAAATCAGTTTTTGTAACATGCTTGAAGGAAGGAACTCAAACCAACGCTACAACCTTGTGAGACTTGAGCCTAAACGTTTAGTTGGAGAGTTAAAATCTGTGCATTCTTTGTTTTCTAAAGTCGTTGCATGATCTCATTATTCTTTGCTTGGTTGCTACTTAGAAGGCGTTTCATCATTTAGTTCCAAATGCTAGAACTCATGCCCATTTCATTCAAAGCATGTTATTGAGTTGCATAACACACATTCAAGATGAAGTTGTGTAGTGACCACCACCTTAGCCAAAAAGCCGTGTGCCCTATGTCATTGTGATTTGTAGGTTTTAACCCCATTGAGCCTTGTTAGCCTTCGTTATTTGTTAACCCATGTTTTCCTCACCTAGCCTAGTTTAGGACCATCCATACCCTTGTTCTTAAAGCATAGTAAAGCATGATTCGAAGTGAATTCCTTTTGATCTATGTTAGCAGAAAACAAGTGTGGGGGAAGTATTTTTCATGAGGAATTGTGTGCCATAGGCACGGCAAAGAAAAGAAAAGAAAAAAAAAATCGTGGAAAAAGAAAAAAAAAATGAAAAAAAAAAAGAGTTGAAAAGTTGAGAAAAAGAGTTCCAAAGTATTGTTTGTTGAAGTAAGGGTCCAAAACAATGAATTTGACCCTAAGAAGTTGTTTAAGTCTCCCCCTTGTGTGTTAAAGTTAATTTCTGCAATCTAAGTGAATTCTAAGTCTCAATTTCATTACTTTGCTTACTATCGCTTGAAGAACGTTTGTTTTCCTTATCCTTTCCTTGTTAACCAACACCCCAAGCCCCATTACAACCCTTAACTTCTATCTTGAGTGTTATGTGTTTCAATTTGTGGAGTTTGAATTTGGTATGAGCATATGGTGTCACTGGTTCTCGCATCTAAGTAGTAGCATTCCATTCATGAGATCATATTAAAAAACATGCGTATTAACTCCGGAAAGTGCTTTCTTTGTTATACATATATGTGAGCATTCGTTTTCATATTTACATCAATCTTCTCACTATAACTAGTATAGGGTGTGTAGTTAGAAAATCTGAGTGAAAATAGAGTGCATATCTTGTAAGGAATTGAGGGATTCTCTAAGGCATGTTACTACATTCAAAATCATCGTTTTAAATGGTTAAATGTGAACTAGTAAGTGGTGACTATGATTAAGTATATGCTTAAGTGTGAAGATGACTAAAATCTGTGGGAGTGATGATTTTTAACATGTCATGTGCATTGGAAATCCCTGAGGCAAATGTTGGAAGGTTTAGATTGTGTTTTTGTTTTGTTTCTTTGTTTTGCTCGAGGACTAGCAAAAGCTAAGTGTGGGGGAATTTGATAGGAGCATATTTATGCGCCTTAGTTAGCTAGTTCTTATGCATTTTCGTTATGTTTTCTTAGTTTAAAGTAGTCTTTTAAGCTAGTTTCATGTGTTTTCAGGTTTAAAGGGCACATTACATAAAATGATGCATTTTGGAGCTTTTTGGAGCAAATGTGAGCTTAGATTGAAAAGTACATGCTTGGAGCACAAGGAATGGACAAGTTTGAAGGTCAAAGGAGCTTAAGAAATGAAGAAATGAAAGTGAAGAACAAAGAATTCAGAATTGGAAACCAAAGTTTCTAAAGTTGGAAGTTTCTATTCTTGGAGGTTTCCATTTTCGAGAGTTTCTATTATTGGCTTTGGGCTTTTGGATGACCTAACCCTAGCCGCACCTAGGCCTCTAGAATATCTGATTTCCTTGCCTTGCAAGGCATTCTAGAAGGCCCATCTCTAAACCCTAACCCTAGCCGCACCTTAGGCCTTATTCCCACTAAAAATCTGATTGTTTTAACCTAATTTCTGGTGGATTTGGGCTTCTAGAAACCCTAATCTGATTACCCTAGGGTTTTGGATGCCTATATATACTCATTATAACCCCTAGATCAGATCATCATCTCCCATACACAATCATTCACGCCAGAAATCTGCCCTTGATTTCTGCCGCACCTTCCCATCACCAAAGTCCCAAAATTCTGCCCAAAATCATCCCTAGCCGTACCCCCATCAACCCTAAACCTTCCCATACCATTCCCCATCCATTCTACACCACAAATAACCCCAAAAACCTGTTCTATAGTTCTCTGCCGCAGCAAGGAGGAAGGAGAATTCGTTGATGAGCTTGCTGCCAAGTTGGAGCGTTCTAGGTGTTTTCTTTCTTTGGATTTTAATTTCTAAATTTATGTATCTTTGCTTTGTGAGTATGAGGAACTAAACCCCCTTAGTTTGGGGGTAATTCGAAACCATGTACATGCTTGCAGTATGATTTGATTAAATTCAGTTGTTATTTGATAGGAGCATATTTATGCTACTTAGTTATGTTGTTTTCTTGCATTTTCGTAGTTAGTTATAACTTATTATAGTGTTTAAGGTCATTTTCGTGCAATTTCAGGTTCATATGGCAAAGTATGCAAAAAGAGGCATTTTGGAACATTTTGGAGCATTTTTGTACCAAGATTGGATGGTGCAAACATGAAGACATGTGGATGGACGAATTTGATAATTAAAACAGCAAGGAATCAGCATGGGCAGTGCAGAAACAGCAAGGAATCAGCATGGGCAGCAAGGAATCAGCATGGGCAGTGAAGAGACAACAAGGAATGGCAGAAATTGGACCACCATGAAGTGGATTTCTGCAAGGATGGCAGATTGTCCATTACTTAATGTTTGCTTGACATTTTCAGCCACTATATAATCCCCATTCAACCATTCATCAAGGGAGTTAAAAAACACACCTCCCACACACATTCCATTCATCCCATCCAGCCATACACCCTCCACAATTCAGAAATTCGTCAAACACATCCATCACACTTTGCAGCAGCCTTCCTCCACCAATCTGCCATATTTCCATACCTTGCCGCAACCCCCATGTCCCCAAAACACTACCATATCATTCCTTACCTACTCATCCATCCAATTAACCCCTAGAACCTGTCTCTAGTCCTTGTGCCGCAGCCAAGAGGAGGAGAGGAAGCTTGGGACGTTCATGCCATTCAATTGAGGGTTGCTGGAACGTTTTAGGTGTTGTCTTTCCTTCAATTTCCATGTTTAATTTTGATATTCTTTGTGTTGTGAGTATGAGGAACTAAACCCCCCTTGGTTAGGGGGGAATTTGAAACCATGTACATGCTTGCAATATGATTTGATTACATTCGGTTGTTATTTCATAAGTTGTGGATTCAATTTGTTCATCTACTTGATTGATAACTTATTTGTGTATGTTGATTGAGAGTGCACGCTTAGTTTTCATGCATGAATATGATGCTAGATTATGAGGGAGTTTCACCTAATAGTTACAATCTTATAATCACAAGTAGTGAAGGTCACTTGAAAACGATCGCGTTGAATGAATTCTTAGCATAAGTTTCATGCAATTCATAGTAACGAATGCTTCGTCAATGCTTATGTTTTTCATAGAACTTAATGATTCTTGCTTGTATCTCTATTATGCAATTCATGTAGGGAACTTGTAGGGAATGTTTTGGGTTGTCGTATGCAATCATCCAATCTAATAACTTGTGGAAAAACTGAAAGTTAATTAGTGCAATTCACGGTTAATTTGGGGCATTGAGTATCCATAGTTCATCGAAGAACAACTGAAAATCGTTTTGTTTGCAAGTGTGACATGTGTGGAGAAGAACCTCCTAACTAGCCTTTTATCCATCCTTTTCATCCAAAAACGTTTTACAATCTGTTTAGTTTTAAGTTTCTGTTTTGTTTTCAAATTTCGTCCAAAACAAATCCCCCTTTATTTTGAAGTCTTAGATTAGTTAGAAAGTGTTTTGATTTGTGTTTCTAAGTGTTTTGATTCAAGTTTTCATCAAATTTCGTCCAAATTAGTGTAGGTGCTCAAAACTGCCCAGAAAGTGGTTTTTAGGCAGTTTTGAGCCTTCTAGTTGCTGTTTTGAATTCTAGGTTTGTTTAAGTGTTTTAAACTTTAGTTTTGCATTCTTTGAGTCTAGTTTAGTGTTTTAAACTTTGTTTTTGAGTTTTTAAGTCAGTTTCCAAGTGTTTAGCAATCCCTCCTAATCCCCGGTCTAGAACGATCCCTACTTACATCTTTACTACAATTTGACAAAAGAGGGTTTAATTTGAGTGCTAGTTAATATCATATCATTATTTGATAAGTTGTGGATTCAATTCGTTCATCTATTTGATTGATAACTTATTTGTGTATGTTGATTGAGAGTGCACGCTTAGTTTTCATGCATGGATATGATGCTAGATTATGAGGGAGTTTCACCTAATAGTTACAATCTTATAATCACAAGTAGTGAAGGTCGCTTGAAAACGATCGCGTTGAATGAATTCTTGGCATAAGTTTCATGCAATTCATAGTAACGAATGCTTCGTCAATGCTTATGTTTTTCATAGAACTTAATGATTCTTGCTTGTATCTCTATTATGCAATTCATGTAGGGAACTTGTAGGGAATGTTTTGGGTTGTCGTATGCAATCATCCAATCTAATAACTTGTGGAAAAACTGAAAGTTAATTAGTGCAATTCACGGTTAATTTGGGGCATTGAGTATCCATAGTTTATCGAAGAACAACTGAAAATCGTTTTGTTTGCAAGTGTGACATTTGTGGAGAAGAACCTCCTAACTAGCCTTTTATCCATCCTTTTCATCCAAAAACGTTTTAAAATCTGTTTAGTTTTAAGTTTCTGTTTTGTTTTCAATTTTCGTCCAAAACAAATCCCCCTTTATTTTGAAGTCTTAGATTAGTTAGAAAGTGTTTTGATTTGTGTTTCTAAGTGTTTTGATTCAAGTTTTCACCCAAATTCGTCCAAGTTCTTGTTAGGTTCTCAAAACTGCCAAGAAAGTGGTTTTTAGGCAGTTTTGAGTCATTAGGTTGCTGTTTTGAGTTTTAGGTTTGTTTAAGTGTTTTAACCTTTAGTTTTGCATTCTTTGAGTCTAGTTTAGTGTTTTAAACTTTGTTTTTGAGTCTTTAAGTCAGTTTCCAAGTGTTTAGCAATCCCTCCTAATCCCCGGTCTAGAACGATCCCTACTTATATCTTTACTACAACTTGACAAAAAGAGGGTTTAATTTGTGTGCTTATCTATTTCGCATCAAATCCCCCTTTACTTTGTTGAGTCATATTAGTTAGAAATCAATTTAGTTTGTGTTTTTAAGTGTTTTGAGTCAAGTTAAAACCTATTTTCGTCAAAATCTTGTTTAGAGTTCAAAACTGCCCAGAAAGTGGTTTTAAGGCAGTTTTGAGTGTTTTTGTGTTATTTTGAGTCTTTTGGTTTGTTTTGGTGTTTTAAGTTATAGTTTTACATTCTTTGAGTCTAGTTTAGTGTTTTAAACTTGTTTTTACGTATTTTAGTTAGTTTCCAAGTGATTTTGCAATCCCTCCTAATCCCCGGCCTAGAACGATCGCTACTTACGTATTTTGCTACAATTGATAAAAAGAGGGTTTAATTTGTGTGCTTATATATTTCGCATCAGAGTCCCAAAACTGCCCAGAAAGTGTTTTAAGGCACTTTTGAGTCTTTTGGTTTGTTTTAGTGTTTTAGAGTTTAGTTTTGCGTTCTTTGGGTCTAGTTTAATATTTTAAACTTTGTTTTACAGATTTGAGTCAGTTTAGAGTGTTTTAGCAATCTCTCCTAATCCCCGGTTTAAGAACGATCCCTACTTATCCATACTACAATTGTCAACAAGAGGGTTAATTTGTGTGTTTAGTTAATTTTACGCATCATATGTGACATCCATTCAAAGCTCCATTTTGCTCCAAAAGGCTCCAAAATGCATCTTTTTGTATAATATACCCTTAAAACCTGAAAACACATGGAAATAGCTTAAAAGACTACTTTAACTAAGAAAACATAACGAAAATGCATAAGAACAAGCTAACTAAGGTGCATAAATATGCCCCTATCAAAGACTAGACTCTATAGACTCTAAACTGACCTAAAACACTCAAACATCAGAAAATACATACTTGTGCATAGATTTGCAAGGAAGGAAGGAGAAGAGACCATAGGAGTCGTGCCTTGCCATTCAAGCTTGGATTGCTGGACATTCCTAGGTGTATTCTATCCTTATTTTTAGTTCAATGTTTGTTTTAATTTGGTTTTATGTTTTTAAAGACATGAGGAACTAATTTCTTTTTAGTTATAGGTGAATTCGAAGCCATGACTATATGCTTTATATGAATTGATTACATCCAGTTATTGTTTCTTGAGTCTTGAATGTGATTTGCTTATCTGCATTATCAAAACTTGTTTATGTATGTTGATTGAGGATGCATACTTGATTTGCATGCATGCATTTGATGCTAGAGTATAAGGGAGTTTCACCTAATCGTTATGAAATTCACAAGTAGTGGAGGTTCCTAGTCACAATCGTGTTAAGGAAATCCTTGGCAGGAGTATCATGCTTTTCATAGTTACGAATGCCTCGTCAATGCTTATGATTTTCATAAAGCTTAATGATCTTTGATTGTATCTCTATTATGCTGTTCATTTAGGGAACTTTTGAAGAATAATTTGGATTGCCGATGCGTTATCCGTCCAATTCAATGATTTAAGGAAAATTTGAGGGTTAATTAGTGCTGTTCACGGTTAATCTGGGGTGTTGAGGTTCATGGTTTATATGAAAAGCAACTGGAAATCGTTTTGTATGCAAGTGTGTCATGTGTGGAGAAGAACCCTCTAGCTAGCTTATCACCCATATTTTATCCCAATTTCGTGCTAAAATCTGTCTTAAGTCTTTAGTTACTTGTTTTACTTAAAATTCGTCCAAAACCCAATCCCCTTTACTTTAATGTGTCAAATTAGTTAGAATATGTCTTAGTTTGTGTTTTTAAGTGTTTTGAGTCAAGCTAAAATCAATTTTCGTCCACAGTCATTCCTAGTGTCTAGTTTGAGTCTATTTAGTTGTTTTAAGTTGTTTTGAGTCTTTTAAGTCTGTTTTGAGTCATTAGAGTCTAGTTAAGTGTTTTTAAGTTTATTTTTGTGTTTTTGAGTCAGTTTAGAGTTTAGAGTAGGTTAGCAATCCCTCCTAATCCCCGGTTCAGAACGATCCCTACTTACATATTTACTACAATTGTCAATAAGAGGGTTTAATTTGTGTGTTAAGTTAATTTTCGCATCAAATTTTGGCGCCGTTGCCGGGGATTAGCAACTTTGCTAATCCCTCGTTATTTCTTTTTATTTATTTTCATGTGTTTTTGTTTTTGTTTCTGACCTTGTTTTGTTTTTTTGTTTTCAGGTACTAGTTTATGACTCGGAGTTCTCAACCGGTTCGTGAGCATATCTTTGACTTTGACGACGATTTCGAGCGGACTTTGAGAAGGAAGAGGAATAAGGAAGAATCCAATCCACCTAGCCCTGACCCCGTGCTTGAAGATTAAGATGTGCTTGGAGAAGAAGAGCCCACAACTCATAATTTTGAGGAAGCACAAGTTATGGCAGCGGACAATTGAACAATCAAGGAACTTTCCACATCGGGATTGGACAATGCCGTGCCCCTATGCATCCAATATCCCATGGCAGCTCAAGGTAAGACCTAAGAGTTCGAGTTGAAGTCCAGTTTGCTACATCACATTCCAAAGTACCATGGGTGATAGGAGCATATTTATGCAACTTAGTTGGCTTGTTCTTATGCATTTATGTTGTTTTTCTTTAGTTATTTTAGTGTTTAAAGTCATTTTCGTGTAATTTCAGGTTTAGAGACAAAGTATGCAAAGAAGTGCAAAATGGAGCATTTTAGAGCAAAATTGAGCTGGAATGTTGTGTATGCTAATGGAGCACAAGGAATGGACGAGTTTAAAGGTCAAAGGAGCTTAAGAAATGAAGAAATGAAAGTGAAGAACAAAGAATTCGGAATTGGAAACCAAAGTTTCTAAAGTTGGAAGTTTCTATTCTTGGAGGTTTCCATTTTTGAGAGTTTCTATCCTTGGCTTTGGGCTTTTAGATGACCTATCCTTTCCCCCTAACCCTAGCCGCACCTAGGCCTCTAGAATATCTGATTTCCTTGCTTCGCAAGGCATTCTAGAAGGCCCATCTCTAACCCTAACCCTAGCCGCACCTTAGGCCTTATTCCCACTAAAAATCTGATTGTTTTAACCTAATTCCTTGTGGATTTTCACCCTTTGCCGCACCTAAACCCTAGCCCATTGCCTAACCTAATTTCTCTAGGGTTTGTGGTGCCTATGTATATGTGTTTTCATTCTATGCCGAGGGAGCCATCTCCCATTCACATCATTCACGCCAGAATTTGTTCCTTGCTCTTTGCCGCACCTTTCCACCACCATATTCCATAATTTCTGCCAAAAACAACCCCTAGCCGCACCACCCATCAACCCTAAACCTTTCCATACCATTCCCCATCCATTCTACACCATAAATAACCCCAAAAACCTGTTCTAAACTTCTCTGCCGTAGCAAGGAGGAAGGAGAATTCTTGGATGCGCTTGCTGCCAAGTTGGAGCGGTCTAGGTGTTTTCTTTCTTTGGATTTTAATTTCTAAATTTATGTATCTTTGCTTTGTGAGTATGAGGAACTAAACCCCCCCTTGGCTAGGGGGGATTCGAAATACATGTTTATGCTTGCGATATGATTTGATTACTTCTAATTGCGTTTCATAAGTTGTGAATTCAATTTACTTATCTATGTGAATTACATTGATTTGTGTGTGTTGGTTGAGAGTGCACGCTTAATTATCATGCATAAATTGAATGCTAGGATATAAGGAAATTTCACCTAATCGTTATGGACTTATATTCACAAGTAGTAAAGGTTGATGATCTCAATCGCGTTAAGTAAATTCTTGGCATAAGTTTCATGCAATCATAGTAACAAGTGCTTCGTCAATGCTTATGGTTTTCATAGAACTTAATGATTCTTGCTTGTATCTCTATTATGCAATCATGTAGGGGACTTGTGGGGAATGCTTTGGGTTGTCGTATGCAATCATCCAATTCAATAACGTTAGGAAAATCTGAAGGTTAATTTAAGCGGACCTAATTAACTTGGGGCGTTGAGAATTCATGGTTTATTGAAAAGCAATTGGAAATCGTTTTGAATGCAAGTATAACATGTGTGGAGATGAACCCCTTAGCTAGCCTTCCATCCATTGTTTTAAGCCAAATTCGTTTTAAAATCTGTTTTGATTTACAAGTTTATGTTTGTTTTCAATTTCGTCAAAACCAAATCCCCCTTTGTTTTCAAGTGTCAAATTAGTTAGAAAGTGTGTTAGTTTGTGTTTTTAAGTGTTTTGAGTCAAGTTAAAACCTATTTTCGTCAAAATCTTGTTTAGAGTTCAAAACTGCCCAGAAAGTGGTTTTAAGGCATTTTTGAGTGTTTTTTGTGTTATTTTGAGTCTTTTGGTTTGTTTTGGTGTTTTAAGTTATAGATTTACATTCTTTGAGTCTAGTTTAGTGTTTTAAACTTGTTTTTACGTTTTTGAGTCAATTCCAAGTGATTTTGCAATCCCTCCTAATCCCCGGCCTAGAACGATCCCTACTTGCGTATTTTGCTACAATTGATAAAAAGAGGGTTTGATTTGTGTGTTAGAATATTTCGCATCAATGGGCTGTCCATGGAGGATCCAAACAAGCATTTAAAGGAATTTGAAGTGGTTTGCTCAAGCATGACTCCAGTCAACGTCGATCTTGGGACTGTCACATCTTGGGAGAGCATGAAAAAAGCATTCTTGGAGAAGTTCTTTCCAGCATCCAGAATCATTCTTTTGAGGAAGCGGATTAGTGGCATTCAACAAAATCAAGGAGAATCCTTTCCGGCATACTATGAACGTTTCAAAGCTCTTGTTGCATCATGTCCCCAACATCAAATGAAAGAAGAGCTTCTCATTCAATATTTCTACGAAGGACTTCTTCCCATTGAAAGACAAATGTTAGACGCTTCAGCGGAAGGTGCTTTGGTGGACAAAACACCCGTGGCTGCCAAGACCCTAATTGCCAACCGAGCCCTAAATGCACAACAATATGAAGGCGTTGGACAAAGGGAGCCCCCACGGCAACAACCCCAAGTTAATGAGGTAAGTACCCTTGTGTCACAGGTTGTGGATGGATCTAAAACGCAAAATGCAGCCATATGTGGAGTGTGTTCGATGCAAGGACATCTCAATGACCAATTGATAGGAGCATATTTATGCGACTTAGTTAGCTTGTTTTCTTGCATTTTCATAGTTTATTTGTGTTTATTATAGTGTTTAAGCTATTTTCGTGTGTTTGTAGGTCCATATGACAAAGTTGGCAAGAAAGTGCAATTTGGAGCATTTTGAGGCAGTTTTGGGCATCAAATAGATAGCTTATGAATGGAGCAAGAGGGATGGACGAATTTGAAGTTCAAGAGGCTAGGAATGTGCTAAAAAGATGGAGGAAATAAATCCAAGACAAAAAAGATAAGGAATCAGCTCAAAAGAAGGAACATTATCCAAAACCTTATCCAACCTTATCTTATCTTATCCTTGCCTAATCTAGCTTTATCCTATCTTATCTTATCTACATCAGTTTGTGCCTTAATTCCAGCTATTTCTAAGGGATAATTATACAAATAAAACACATTAAAATTGGTTTCTAGAAGTCCTTATCCACTCCTACAAAGGTGCCGCACCTTATCCCTTGTTTTTCTAGGAATCAGCCACAAAACAACCTTTCTAGAAGGCCTTATTCCTTGTCCTACAAATCTGGCGCCCCAAACCTTTCTAGAAGTTCTAAAAACCTGATTCTCCCTTTCCTTGTTGTTTTCTGTCCTTCTAGATGACCCTTTTCCTTCAAGGATTGTGTTATTATTTTCCTATACAAACTAGGCCTTGAAATCCTTTTCCTTTGCTACATAGGTGCTGCACTTAAGCCCTATAAATACACATATATGCCGCACCATTCAGTTCACCATACACTACACTACATCACAAACACATTCAGCCATTCCCCTTTCTTTGCCGCAACATACCATCCAAACTCTCCCAAACACAATTCCAGCAACCTTTCATCCAAAGCCGTGGTGATCCATCCTCCACCACCATTCAACACAACCAAAAACACATCCATTCATCTTCTCAGCCATTCTTCCATACAAATCACCACCCAAACCTTACACCAAACCTTTTGCCGTGAGTGAAGAAAGAAGGAAGAACTCTTGGATGTTCAAGCTTGATTGTTGAAGCATTCTAGGTGTAATTCGTTCTTTATTTACAATGTTTAAATTCATTTTCTTTCGTTTTGTTGTGAACATGAGTGGCTAAACCCCTCTTGGCTAGGGGTGATTTCAAAGCCATGATTATGTGTGCAATATGAGTTGATAAATTCCAGTTATGAATTCTTGAATCGTGAATGCAATTGGCTTAACTATTTAATTGATAACTTATTTGAGTTTGTTGATTGAGGGTCGACACTTAATTGGCATGCATAAATCTGATGCAAGAGTTAAGTTTCACATAATCGTTACAAACTTATATTCATATGTAGTGAAGGTTGTTGATCACGATCGCGTTAAGTTTAATTCCTAGCATGAGTGACATGATGTCATAGTTGCAAGTGCTTTGTCAATGCTTATGATTTTCATTGAACGTAATGATCTTTGATCGTATCTCTATTATGATGTCATGTAGGGAACTTTTGAAGAATACTTTGGGTTGTCGAATGATGTCATCCAATCCATAAAACAAGGAAAATCTGAGAGTTAACTAGTGATGTCACGGTTAATTTGGAGCATTGTCGTTCATAATTCAATGTAGTAGTAACTGGAAATCGAGTTGTTTGCATACATGTCATGTGTGGAGGAAAAGCCTCTAGTTATCCCATCATCCATCTAATTTCCTTAAATTGTTTTCAAACCTGTTTTTAAGTTACAACCTGTTTTGTTATTTTAAGTTCGTCCAAAACAAAACCTTCCCCCCTTTACTTTCTTGTTTCAAATTGTTTTAAACTTGTTTTGTTTGTGTTCTAAGTGTTTTGAGTCAAGCCCAAACCTTACTTTTGTCCAAAATTGTATTTAGTGTCAGAAACTGCCTAGTTGGTGTTTTTAGGCGGTTTTGAGTGTTCTTAGCTTATTTTGAGTCTTGTGAACTAGTTTTGAGTCTTTTAAACCTATCATAACGTTTTTAAGTTTGTTTTTGTGTCTTTGAGTCAGTTTAGAGTCAATTAGCAATCCTTCCTAATCCCTGGCTGATAGGAGCATATTTATGCGCCTTAGTTAGCTAGTTCTTATGCATTTCCATGGCGTTTTCTTAGTTAAAGTAGTCTTTTAAGCTAGTTTTATGTGTTTTAAACTTTGTTTTTGAGTCTTTAAGTCAGTTTCCAAGTGTTTAGCAATCCCTCCTAATCCCCGGTTTAAGAACGATCCCTACTTATCCATACTACAATTGTCAACAAGAGGGTTTAATTTGTGTGTTTAGTTAATTTACGCATCAAATTTTGGCGCCGTTGCCGGGGATTAGCAATTTTGCTAATCCCTTGGATTGTTTTTGTTTCTTTTATTTTACTTTGCTTCAGATTTTATTTTAGTTTCTGACCTATTTCGTTTCTTGTTTTTTAGGTACTAGTGCATGACTCGAAGTTCCCAACCTGTTCGTGAGCATATTTTGGACTTTGACGACGATTTTGAGCGAACTTTGAGGAGAAGAAGGAACCAACAAGAGTCTAACCCACCTAGCCCTGAATCTAACCTTGAAGAACCGGTTTTAGAAGAAGAAGAGGAGGGCACGGCAAGGATTTTTGAAGAGGTACCAATCATGGCAGCCGACAATCGAACACTCAAAGAGCTCTCAGCCTCGGGTTTGGATAATGCCGCACCATTGTGTATCCAATATCCCACGGCTGCCCAAGGTAAGACGGACGAATTTGAATTAAAGTCAAGTTTGCTTCATCATATTCCTAAATACCATGGCTTGTCCATGGAAGATCCTAACAAACATTTGAAAGAATTTGAAGTAGTTTGCTCTAGTATGACTCCCGTCAATGTTGACGGAAATATTTTGAAGATGAAGGCTTTTCCATTCTCTTTGATGGATAAAGCCAAGGATTGGTTATACGAGTTAGCTCCCGGCACTGTCACTTCTTGGGAGAGTATGAAGAGAGCGTTCATGGAGAAGTTCTTTCCAACTTCTCGCATCATCCTCCTACGCAAAAAGATAAGCGGAATCCAGCAAGAAGAAGGTGAGTCTTTTCCTACATATTATGAACGATTTAAATCACTTGTTGCTTCTTGTCCACAACATCAGATGAAGGAGGAGTTGCTTTTGCAATACTTCTACGAGGGTCTCCTACCTCTAGAACGTCAAATGCTTGATGCTTCGGCGGGGGGAGCATTGGTGGACAAAACACCCATGGCTGCCAAGATCTTGATCTCTAATCGAGCGTTGAACGCTCAACAATACGAGGGAGTAGGCCAAAGGGGACCCCCACGGCATCAAGTCCATGAGGTAAGTTCGACTCCCGACATTCATTCACAATTGGCTAATCTTACTTCTATTGTGTCTCAGATGGCCGAGGGCATGAAGATGCAAGGACCAATTGTATGTGGCGTATGTTCCATCCAAGGACATGTCTCTGAAAAGTGTCCACAGTTGATTGAAAATGGTGGATGGGAAAGCGCCCATGCAATTGGGTTTCAAGGTCAAAACCAACCAAGGAACGATCAATATTCAAACACATATAATCCCGGTTGGAGAGACCACCCAAATTTCAAGTGGAGGGAGCCCCAACAACCTCAAAACCAAGGAGGCTTTAGGCAACAACCCCCGGGGTTCTTCACCAAGCCGTACACACCCAATCAAAACCAACCACAATCTGACCCAAATGCTTCAGGTACGTCCCTAGACAATGATGCACTTCTTAAGATACTAACCAAGTTGACTCATGGGCAGGAAAAGCAAACCCAAGCAATGCAAAGCACGAACATTAGGGTAGATCAATTGGAGAAGCAAATTGGGCAGATTGCGGAGTTTGTTGGGCAGTTTAGAGAACAAGGAAAGCTTCCTAGTTCAACCATTGCGAATCCAAAAGGAGGCTTTGAAACCGCAAATGCAATCATGCTAAGGAGTGGAAAAGAAGTTGGGGCAGGTCCTACACCACCAAAATCATGTCCCAAAGAGGATGAAACGTTGAAATCGGAAGAGGAGACACCAAGTCCACTCACGGCAAAGGTAGCACCACTTTTGCCGCAAGCACCCATGGCCCCTAAGCCATCCAATCCGTCCACCCTAGGTAAGATGAGTCCAAGTTTGGTTAATTCTAACATTATTCCACCCAATGTGCCCTTTCCTAGCAGATTTTTGCAATTCAAGAATGACGAGGAGGAAAAAGATGTTCTAGAGACATTTAGGAAGGTTCAAGTTAACATACCTCTCTTGGATGCAATCAGGCAAATCCCGAAGTACGCCAAGTGTTTGAAGAAGCTTTGTACAACAAAGAAACGTTTTCGGGAGAAAGAAGTGGTACAGGTAAGTGAGAATGTGTCTGCCATGATACAACGTAAACTACCTCCTAAATGCAAAGATCCGGGTAGTTTCACCATTCCTTGTGTCATTGGTAATACTAGGTTCAAATCTGCCATGTTAGACTTAGGTGCATCCATAAATGTTATGCCATATTCAATTTATGCATCTATGAACCTAGGCAAGTTAAAAAATGATGGTGTAATCATACAATTGGCCGATATATCTAATGCCTATCCAAAGGGAGTTGTGGAAGATGTTTTGGTGCAGGTTAATCATTTGATCTTTCCGGCGGATTTCTATGTTCTTGAGATGGATGAATCGGATCATGCTCCTTCATTGCCCATTCTCCTTGGACGGCCTTTCATGAAAACGGCTCAAACCAAGATTGATGTAGCCAAAGGAGAAGTAACTATGGCATTTGGTGGTGATATGATTTGTTTTAAAATTTCTGAATCCATTGAGACTCCTAACGTTGTTCGTTCTTGTTGTGTTATTGATACAATAGAAAAGATAGGGACGGATCATTCAGCCCCTAACACAAAGGTTGCTTCAAGAACCATGCAAGATGAGGGCATTGGAGTGGAGCATGAGGACCCCACGGCCACTGCCCTTAAGATACCCAATGTGGCCGAGAACACCATGAAGAATGTTCACATTGCTGCCACTTCATCACATCACATAGGTAAGCCACCTAATCCAAATCCAATTCCCATTAAAGTTGATAGGTGGTTCCCTTCTTTGGTGCAGGTACCCAAGCAAATCCCCGATGGTGGGTACATGAACATGAACCTTAGGCAACACAACGCACCCATCAACAAACATCACTATCCATTTCCGTTCAAGGATGCAATGTACAAGAACTTTGTGGGGCAGGTTGTGGAGGAGCTCCCACTCCATGCCGTGGGCTCCAATGGGGCATGATTGTGTTCTTCGTCCGGCTTCAAGACGTTAAAGAAAGCGCTACTTGGGAGGCAACCCATGCAATTCAACAAAGGAAGACCAAGGAATCACTCCAATTCCAGATTTGCGTTCCTAAACTCTTCTCTTTGTTGTTTCTTTCTAATCTGCCCAGTTTGTTATTTACTTGCTGTTTGTGTGATTCTTTTTGTTTAGTGTGGTTTTATGCTTGAAACATTGAGGACAATGTTTGATTTAAGTGTGGGGGGGTAACTAAGTGTTTTAGATGCAAATTCGTGGGATTTTATCACCCTTAACTTGGAGACTTGTTCCTTGCTGTTTTTAAGTGTTTTTGAGCAGTTTTGGTGTGTTTTGATGCAAAAAAATCCGAAAATCACATAAAAATTTGAAAAATTTGTTTTAAAAACCCAAAAAGAGTTGTTTTTGTGTGTTTGTTTGAGTCTTAGGGTACCTTCCAACACAATGATGAGGATTCGGTTTGTAATTACATGGCTATTAAAGAGAGTGACTAACATGGATGAAAGTTTGATTTACTCTTTGTTTATGCTTGGTTGTGGTTATAACTTATGAATTCACATGCAATCATAAAAGAAAAAAAAATCCGTTTTTGTAACATGCTTGAAGGAAGGAACTCGAATTAACGCTACAACCTTGTGAGACTTGAGCCTAAACGTTTATTTGGAGAGTTAAAATATGTGCATTCTTTGTTTTCTAAGTCGTTGCATGATCTCATTATTCCTTGCTTGGTTGCTACTTAGAAGGCGTTTCATCATTTAGTTCCAAATGCTAGAACTCATGCCCATTTCATTCAAAGCATGGTATTGATTGCATAACACATATTCAAGATAAAGTTGTGTAGTGACCACCACCTTAGCCAAATGCCGTGTGCCCTATGTCATTGTGTTTTGTAGGTTTTTAACCCCGTTGAGCCTTGTTAGCCTTCATTATTTGTTAACCCATGTTTTCCTCACCTAGCCTAGATTAGGACCATCCATACCCTTGTTCTTAAAGCATAGTAAAGCATGATTCAAATTGAATTCCTTTTGATTTATGTTGGCAGAAAACAAGTGTGGGGGAAGTATTTCTTTTGTGATTTTGTGTGCCATAGGCACGTGTGGAAAGAAAAGAAAAGAAAAAAATTCGTGGAAAAAGAAAAAATGAAGAAAAAAATGTGAAAAGTATGAAAAAAAGAGTTGAAAAGATGTGAAAAAGAGTTCCAAAGTATTGTTTGTTGAAGTAAGGGTCCAAAACAATGAATTCGGCCCTAAGGAGTTGTCTAAATCTTTCCCTTGTGTTTTAAAGTTAATTTCTGCAATCTAAGTGAATTTTAAGTCTCAATTTCACTACTTTGCTTACTAATGCTTGAAGAACGTTTGTTTTCCCTATCCTTTCTTTGTTAACCAATACCCCAAGCCCCGTTACAACCCTTAACTTCTATCTTGAGTGTTATGTGTTTCAATTTGTGGAGTTTGAATTTGGTATGAGCATATGGTGTCACTGGTTCTCGCATCTAAGTAGTAGCATTCCATTCATGAGATCATATCTAAACATGCTTTTTAACTCTAGAAATTGCGTTCTTTGTGAAACATATATGTGAGCATTCGTTTTCATATCTACATCAATCTTCTCACATATGACTAGTGTAGGGTGTGGAGTTAGAAAATCTGAGTGAAAATAGAGTGTATATCTTGTAAGGAAGTGAGGGAATTCTCTAAGGCATGTTACTACATTCAAAGTATTGTTTTAATTGATTACTTGTGAACTAGTAAGTAGTGGCTTTAATTAAGTATGTGCATATGAGTAAAGAAAACTCAAATCTGTGGGGATAACAATCTTTAACATGTCATGTGTATTGGAAATCCCTGAGGCATGGTGTGAGAATTACTTGACACACAAATTAAACCCTCTTTTGTCAAATTGTAGTAAAGATGTAAGTAGGGATCGTTCTAGACCGGGGATTAGGAGGGATTGCTAAACACTTGGAAACTGACTTAAAAACTCAAAAACAAAGTTTAAAACACTAAACTAGACTCAAAGAATGCAAAACTAATGTTTAAAACACTTAAACAAACCTAGAATTCAAAACAGCAACTAGAAGGCTCAAAACTGCCTAAAAACCACTTTCTGGGCAGTTTTGAGCACCTACACTAATTTGGACGAAATTTGATGAAAACTTGAATCAAAATACTTAGAAACACAAATCAAAACACTTTCTAACTAATCTAAGACTTCAAATTAAGGGGGGATTTGTTTTGGACGAAAATTGAAAACAAAACAGAAACTTAAAACTAAACAGGTTGTAAAACGTTTTGGATGAAAAGGATGGATAAAGGGCTAGTTAGGAGGTTCTTCTCCACACATGTCACACTTGCAAACAAAACGATTTTCAGTTGTTCTTCGATAAACTATGGATACTCAATGCCCCAAATTAACCGTGAATTGCACTAATTAACTTTCAGTTTTTCCACAAGTTATTAGATTGGATGATTGCATACGACAACCCAAAACATTCCCTACAAGTTCCCTACATGAATTGCATAATAGAGATCCAAGCAAGAATCATTAAGTTCTATGAAAAACATAAGCATTGACGAAGCATTCGTTACTATGAATTGCATGAAACTTATGCTAAGAATTCATTCAACGCGATCATTTTCAAGTGACCTTCACTACTTGTGATTATAAGATTGTAACTATTAGGTGAAACTCCCTCATAATCTAGCATCATATTTATGCATGAAAACTAAGCGTGCACTCTCAATCAACATACACAAATAAGTTATCAATCAAGTAGATGAACAAATTGAATCCACAACTTATGAAATAACAACCGAATGTAATCAAATCATATTGCAAGCATGTACATGGTTTCGAATCCCCCCCTAACCAAGGGGGGTTTAGTTCCTCATACTCACAAAGCAAAGATACATAAATTTAGAAATTAAAATCCAAAGGAAGAAAACACCTAGAACGCTCCAACTTGGCAGCAAGCTCATCAACGAATTCTCCTTCCTCCTTGTTGCGGCAGAGAACTTTAGAACAGGTTTTTGGGGTTATTTGTGGTGTAGAATGGATGGGGAATGGTATGGGAAGGTTTAGGGTTGATGGGGGTACGGCTAGGGATGATTTTGGGTCAGAAAATATGGTGAAAGGTGAAGGAAGGTTGCTGCAAAGTGTGATGGATGTGTTTGACGAATTTATGAATTGTGGAGGGTGTATGGCTGGATGGGATGAATGGAATGTGTGTGGGAGGTGTGGTTTTTTGAACTCTTAACCAAGGGGGGTTATATAGTGGCTGAAAATGTCAAGCAAACATTAAGTAATGGACAATCTGCCATCCTTGCAGAAATCCACTTCATGGTGGTCCAATTTCTGCCATTCCTTGTTGTCTATTCACTGCCCATGCTGATTCCTTGCTGCCCATGCTTTAATTTCTTATTCCTTGTTGCCCATGCTTTAATTTCTGATTCCTTGCTGCCCATGTGGTGTGTGTGTTGCTGTTTTCTTTCCTTTTTGCTGCCCATGTGGTGTTTATACTTGCAATGCATGTTCTTCATCCATTTAGCTAGTAAAAAACACATTTTCTGCCATTACATGGCAGCCATGATGTTTGAAGTTGTAGGCCAACACTTTGCACACACACATGCAGATTTCTAGCCCTTTGAATCATCAAATTCGTCCATCCTCATGTCTCCATGTTTGCACCATCCAATCTTGGCCCAAAAATGCTCCAAAATGCTCCAAATTGGCTCAAAATGCATACTTTGCCATATGAACCTGAAATTGCACGAAAATGACCTTAAACACTATAATAAGTTATAACTAACTACGAAAATGCAAGAAAACAACATAACTAAGTAGCATAAATATGCTCCTATCAAATTCCCCCACACTTAGCTTTTGCTAGTCCTCGAGCAAAACAAAATAAACAAAACGAAACAAAGTCAATAAACACACTCTAATCCTTCCAACATTTGCCTCAGGGATTTCCAATGAACATGACATGTTAAAGATCGTTATCCCCACAAATTTGAGTCATCTTTACACAAGCACATACTTAATTTAAGCCACAACTTACAAATTCACAAGTAATCAATTAAAACAATGCTTTGAATGAAGTAACATGCCTTAGAGAATTCCCTCAATTCCTTACAAGATATACACTCTATTTTCACTCAGATTTTCTAACTCCACACCCTACACTAGTCATATGTGAGAAGATTGATGTAGATATGAAAACGAATGCTCACATATATATTTTACAAAGAATGCAATTTCTAGAGTTAAGAAGCATGTTTTGATATGATCTCATGAATGAAATGCTACTACTTAGATGCGAGAACCAGTGACACCATATGCTCATACCAAATTCAAACTCCACAAATTGAAACACATAACACTCAAGATAGAAGTTAAGGGTTGTAACGGGGCTTGGGGTATTGGTTAACAAAGAAAGGATAGGGACAACAAACGTTCTTCAAGCGATAGTAAGCAACGTAATGAAATTGAGACTTAGAATTCACTTGAATGGCAGAAACTAACTTTAAAACACAAGGGAAAGATTTAGACAACTCCTTAGGGCCGAATTCATTGTTTTGGACCCTTACTTCAACAAACAAAACTTTGGAGCTCTTTTTCACAACTTTTCATACTTTTTCGCTTCATTTTTTCTTTTTCCACGAATTCTATTTTCTTTTCTTTTCTTTGAACCCGTGCTTTATGGCACACAAATTCACATAACAAAAACTTTCCCCACACTTGTTTTCTGCCACAAAAGAATTCTAATTGAATCATGCTTTACTATGCTTAAAGAACAAAGGAATGGATAGTCCTAATCTAGGCTAGGTGAGGAAAACATGGGTTAACAAGGAAAAGGCTAAACAAGGCTCAATGGGGTTGGAACCTACAAAACATAATGACATAGGGGATTCACGGCATTTTGGCTAAGGTGGTGGTCACTACACAACTTCATCTTGAATATGTGTTATGCAAATCAATAACATGCTTTGAATGAAATGGGCATGAGTTCTAGCATTTGGAACTAAATGATGAAACGCCTTCTAAGTAGTAACCAAGCAAGGAATATTGAGATCATGCAACGACTTAGAAAACAAAGAATGCACAGATTTTAACTCTCCAAATAAACGTTTAGGCTCAAGTCTCACAAGGTTGTAGCGTTAGTTTGAGTTCCTTCCTTCAAGCATGTTACAAAAACTGATTTTTTCTTTATGATTGCATGTGAATTCATAAGTTATAACCACAACTAAGCATAAACAAAGAGTAAATCAAACTTTCATCCATGTTAATCACTCTCTTTAACAGCCATGTAATTATAAACCGAATCCTCATCATTGTGTTGGAAGGTACCCTAGGACACAACACACAAAAACAACTCTTTTTGGGTTTTTAAAACAAATTTTTCAAATTTTTATGTGATTTTCGGATTTTTGCATCAAAACACACCAAAACTGCTCAAAAACACTTAAAAACAGCAAGGAACAAGTCTCCAAGTTAAGGGTGATATAATCCCACGAATTTGCATCTAAAACACTTAGTTACCCCCCCACACTTAAATCAAACATTGTCCTCAATGTTTCAAGCATAAAATCACACCAAACAAAAGGACACACAAAAACAGTAACTAAAACAACTAAATAGGCAGATTCGAAAGAAACAACAAAGAGAAGAGTTTAGGAACGCAAATCTGGAATTGGAGTGATTCCTTGGTCTTCCTTTGTTAAATTGCATGGGTTGCCTCCCAAGTAGCGCTTTCTTTAACGTCTTGAAGCCGGACGATACTTCTTCTTTAAGCTCCCCTAGGTCCCATAGCATGAAATTGATCCTTGAACGGAAGGTGATACGTGAAGTGATCCGGCAATGGTTTAAATTCGAGAATGGGTGCCTGAATCATTAACAACATGTAAGTATAAAACGTAATGGAAATTGGAGAAGATGACTTACTTGCTTTGTCCGACACAAACTCAATTACAAACACCGCATCTTTGAAGGTTGCAGGGATATTGGACTTGGCCATATTGAATGTGATGGTTGGGCCTTGTCCCGTGTCATAAAATGCAACTTCTTTGGCATTGGTTGTTTCAACTACATCCTCTTTGATGAATTCTTGATACTCCTCAACCACTTTTTCCTCGTGAATTGTTGGAAAGGTGTCCAAGATGTCTTTCTTCCCCTCATCTTTCATGGATTGCATGAACCTGCCAGGGAAAGGTGCATTTGGGGGAACAAAGTTAGAAATAATTAAATTTGGAACAACCTTACTTGAATGGGGTGGTGTAGGAATATTGGGAGGTTGCGGCAAGGGTTGTTCTTCCCTTGCCGTGCCTTGTGCATCCTCCTCCTCTTCGAACAGTAGCAATTCATCCATGGGCTCATCTTCAACCATTTGTTCTTGAATTTGTTCAATGCATTCTGCATTCTGCCTAAATTGATTGTTCCACTCAGCCAACTCTTTTGCTTGATAGAAATCCTCAATTGGTTGCCAAAATGCGTCTTGTTGAAATGGTTGAGCTTCCCTGCCCTGCTCCAAAGAATTCAGTTGTTGAATAACTTCCTTATAATAATTTGATATACCTGAATTTGGATGTGAAGATTGAGGGGGAGGCTGTGGTGGTGCATATGAATCCTCATATGGTTGCCAATATGTTTCTTGTTGAACTTGTTGAGCTTCCCACCACATAGAGTTTGAATGATCACTCCAATCGCTTTGTGGATATTGATTGGCTTGGTATCCTTGCCTATAAGACGCACTAAATGTAGGGACATTTTGCATTGTGGTCCTTTCAGCAAACTGCGACAATTGAGAAGTAAGATTTGCCAATTGAGCTTGAATGCTAGCAAAATCCATGTCTTACTTCTCAAGCACCTAAAATCAAAGAAAAACAACTAAAGCAAATATCAAAAGTAACATCAACCAAAGAAAATAAAACTAAGTTAGAAACTAAAACAAAAACAAACTAAACAAAAAGAAAAGAACCAAGGGATTAGCAAAGTTGCTAATCCCCGGCAACGGCGCCAAAATTTGGTGTGAGAATTACTTGACACACAAATTAAACCCTCTTTTGTCAAATTGTAGTAAAGATGTAAGTAGGGATCGTTCTAGACCGGGGATTAGGAGGGATTGCTAAACACTTGGAAACTGACTTAAAAACTCAAAAACAAAGTTTAAAACACTAAACTAGACTCAAAGAATGCAAAACTAATGTTTAAAACACTTAAACAAACCTAGAATTCAAAACAGCAACTAGAAGGCTCAAAACTGCCTAAAAACCACTTTCTGGGCAGTTTTGAGCACCTACACTAATTTGGACGAAATTTGATGAAAACTTGAATCAAAATACTTAGAAACACAAATCAAAACACTTTCTAACTAATCTAAGACTTCAAATTAAGGGGGGATTTGTTTTGGACGAAAATTGAAAACAAAACAGAAACTTAAAACTAAACAGGTTGTAAAACGTTTTGGATGAAAAGGATGGATAAAGGGCTAGTTAGGAGGTTCTTCTCCACACATGTCACACTTGCAAACAAAACGATTTTCAGTTGTTCTTCGATAAACTATGGATACTCAATGCCCCAAATTAACCGTGAATTGCACTAATTAACTTTCAGTTTTTCCACAAGTTATTAGATTGGATGATTGCATACGACAACCCAAAACATTCCCTACAAGTTCCCTACATGAATTGCATAATAGAGATCCAAGCAAGAATCATTAAGTTCTATGAAAAACATAAGCATTGACGAAGCATTCGTTACTATGAATTGCATGAAACTTATGCTAAGAATTCATTCAACGCGATCATTTTCAAGCGATCTTCACTACTTGTGATTATAAGATTGTAACTATTAGGTGAAACTCCCTCATAATCTAGCATCATATTTATGCATGAAAACTAAGCGTGCACTCTCAATCAACATACACAAATAAGTTATCAATCAAGTAGATGAACAAATTGAATCCACAACTTATGAAATAACAACCGAATGTAATCAAATCATATTGCAAGCATGTACATGGTTTCGAATCCCCCCCTAACCAAGGGGGGTTTAGTTCCTCATACTCACAAAGCAAAGATACATAAATTTAGAAATTAAAATCCAAAGGAAGAAAACACCTAGAACGCTCCAACTTGGCAGCAAGCTCATCAACGAATTCTCCTTCCTCCTTGCTGCGGCAGAGAACTTTAGAACAGGTTTTTGGGGTTATTTGTGGTGTAGAATGGATGGGGAATGGTATGGGAAGGTTTAGGGTTGATGGGGGTACGGCTAGGGATGATTTTGGGTCAGAAAATATGGTGAAAGGTGAAGGAAGGTTGCTGCAAAGTGTGATGGATGTGTTTGACGAATTTATGAATTGTGGAGGGTGTATGGCTGGATGGGATGAATGGAATGTGTGTGGGAGGTGTGGTTTTTTGAACTCTTAACCAAGGGGGGTTATATAGTGGCTGAAAATGTCAAGCAAACATTAAGTAATGGACAATCTGCCATCCTTGCAGAAATCCACTTCATGGTGGTCCAATTTCTGCCATTCCTTGTTGTCTATTCACTGCCCATGCTGATTCCTTGCTGCCCATGCTTTAATTTCTTATTCCTTGTTGCCCATGCTTTAATTTCTGATTCCTTGCTGCCCATGTGGTGTGTGTGTTGCTGTTTTCTTTCCTTTTTGCTGCCCATGTGGTGTTTATACTTGCAATGCATGTTCTTCATCCATTTAGCTAGTAAAAAACACATTTTCTGCCATTACATGGCAGCCATGATGTTTGAAGTTGTAGGCCAACACTTTGCACACACACATGCAGATTTCTAGCCCTTTGAATCATCAAATTCGTCCATCCTCATGTCTCCATGTTTGCACCATCCAATCTTGGCCCAAAAATGCTCCAAAATGCTCCAAATTGGCTCAAAATGCATACTTTGCCATATGAACCTGAAATTGCACGAAAATGACCTTAAACACTATAATAAGTTATAACTAACTACGAAAATGCAAGAAAACAACATAACTAAGTAGCATAAATATGCTCCTATCAAGGCAACGTTGGAAGGTTTAGGTTGTGTTTTAGTTGTTTTGTTTTGTTTTATTTCTTTGTTTTGCTCGAGGACTAGCAAAAGCTAAGTGTGGGGGAATTTGATAGGAGCATATTTATGCGCCTTAGTTAGCTAGTTCTTATGCATTTCCATGGCGTTTTCTTAGTTAAAGTAGTCTTTTAAGCTAGTTTTATGTGTTTTCAGGTTTTAAGGCCAAAGGATGCAAGAAGATGCATTTTGGAGCTTTTTGGAGCAATATGGAGCTTGGAATGCATGTCACATATTTGGAGCCAAGGTTTGGACGAATTTGAAGACTTGAAGATGACGATTCCTACTTGAACAAGGTTTCCTAGTTGAAATAGGAAAGTGCTTACATCAACGAAGGATTCCTAATTGAAGATGGATTCCTACTCACATGAGGATTCCTAGAAGAACAAGGATTCCTACTCCAACAAGGATTCCTACTCCAAGAAGGATTCCTACTTGAAATAGGAAAGTTAAGCCAAGGTTTCCTACTTTGGTTTGACCTTTCCTAAATGTTCCTAAGTCTTATAAACTTTGAAGGCTTCCTAAGCATTTTAGGACATCAAATACACATCCCTTGCACCTTTTGAACCCTTGCCGCACCCCCCTTGGTATTTCCTCTTCCTTGCCGTGCAAGGGAGAGGGTTATTTCCTGATTCTAAGCTTTAAAACACTTTCCTAATCTCTCTCAAACCCTAGCCGCATATTCCCTTGCCTTTCCTTTAATTTTCTGATTTGTTTCCTAATTCTAGGATCCTTAGACTTAATTTCTGATTTCCTAATCAACCTAGGGTTTTAATTTCTGTTTTCCTTTAAATAAACCTCTTGGTTGCAGCCACAAAACATTCCACACACATCCATACAACTCCATTCACGCCAGAAATCTGTCCTCACCCCTTGCCGTGCCAAACCTTCACCCAAATCCATATTTTCTGATCCCAAACCCCCCTAGCCGTGCCATACACCTATCCTAGATACTTTTCCACCATTCTACATCATCCAAAACCATCCATAACCATCTCCATACCTTGTGCCGCAACAAGAAGGAAGAAGGAGTGCCCTTGAATGTGCTTGCTAGTCTATTGCAGATTGCTGGAACTTTTAGGTGTGATCTTTCTTATGTTTTCAATGTTTCAATTCAATAAACTTTGTGTTGTGAGTATGAGGAACTAAACCCCCTTAGTTGGGGGGTGATTCGAAACCATGTACATACTTGCAATATGATTTGATTACATTCAGTTGTTATTTCATAAGTTGTGGATTCAATTCGTTCATCTACTTGATTGATAACTTATTTGTGTATGTTGATTGAGAGTGCACGCTTAGTTTTCATGCATGAATATGATGCTAGATTATGAGGGAGTTTCACCTAATAGTTACAATCTTATAATCACAAGTAGTGAAGATCGCTTATAAACGATCGCGTTGAATGAATTCTTGGCATTAGTTTCATGCTCATCATAGTAACGAATGCCTCGTCAACACTTATAGTTCTCATTGTACTTCATGATTCTTGATTGTATCTTTATTGTGCTCATCACGTAAGGAACCTTTGAGGAATGCTTTGAATTGTTGTATGCGCTTTCCCATCCAATTCATTAACATAAGGAGAACTTGAAGGTTAATTTAAGCGTATCTAATTAACTTGGGGTGTTGAGTTTCATAATTTATTGGAAGAACAACTGAAAATCGTTTTGTTTGCAAGTGTGTCATGTGTGGAGAAGAACCTCCTAACTAGCCTTTTATCCATCCTTTTCATCCAAAACGTTTTACAATCTGTTTTGTTTTAAAGTTTTTGTTTTGTTTTCAATTTTCGTCCAAAACCAAATCCCCCTTTATTTTGAAGTCTTAGATTAGTTAGAAAGTGTTTTGATTTGTGTTTTAAGTGTTTTGATTCAAGTTTTCACTCAAATTCGTCAGATTTTGTGTTTGTGCTCAAAACTGCCCAGAAAGTGGTTTTTAGGCAGTTTTGAGTCTTCTAGTTGCTGTTTTGAGTTTTAGGTTTGTTTAAGTGTTTTAACCTTTAGTTTTGCATTCTTTGAGTCTAGTTTAGTGTTTTAAACTTTGTTTTTGAGTCTTTAAGTCAGTTTCCAAGTGTTTAGCAATCCCTCCTAATCCCCGGTTTAAGAACGATCCCTACTTATCCATACTACAATTGTCAACAAGAGGGTTTAATTTGTGTGTTTAGTTAATTTACGCATCACTGGCCTAGAACGATCCCTACTTATACATATACTACAATTGTCAAAAGAGGGTTTAATTTGTGTGTTAAGTTAATTTTCGCATCAAGTTTTTGGCACCGTTGCCGGGGATTAGCAATTTTACTAATCCCTTGTTATTTCTTTTTGTTTATTTTCATGTGTTTTTGTTCCTAGTTGCTGACTTTACTTGTTTTTTTGTTTTAGGTGGTTTATGACTCGAAGTTCTCAACCTGTTCATAAGCACATCCTTGACTTTGACGACGATTTTGAACGAACTTTGAGATGAGCAAGGAATCAACGAGAACCCTAACCACCTCAACCTGCACCAGATCTTGAAAAAGAGGAAGTAGAAGAGCAAGAGGAGGCCACGACATGGATTTTTGAAGAAGTCCAAGATATGGCAGCAGACAATCGAACAATCAAGGAGGTTTCCGCTTCGGGATTGCACAATGCTATGCCCTTATGCATTCAATATCCAAGGGCGGCCCAAGACAAGACCGACGAGTTCGAATTAAAGTCCAGTTTATTGCACCATATTCCTAAGTTCCATGGGTTGTCCATGGAAGATCCTAATAAACATTTGAAGGAGTTCGAGGTTGTTTATTCGAGCATGACACATTTGAATGTTGATGGGAGCATTCTGAAAATGAAGGCTTTTCCCTTTTGTCTCTTGGAAAAGGCTAAAGATTGGTTGTTGATGTGAGAAATAAGTTAACACACAAAATTAAACCCTCTTTTTATCAAATGTAGTAAAGTATGTAAGTAGGGATCGTTCTAGGCCGGGGATTAGGAGGGATTGCTAAATCACTTGGAAACTATCTTGAAAACGTAAAAACAAAGTTTAAAACACTAAACTAGACTCAAAGAATGCAAAACTATACTTTAAACACTAAAACAAACCAAAAGACTCAAAACAGTACCTAAAGACTCAAAACTGCCTTAAAGACACAATCTGGGCAGTTTTGAACACTAAGGAAGAATTTGAACGAAAATATGTTATAACTTGACTCAAGACACTTAAAAACACAAACTAAATTGATTTCTAACTAATATGACTCAACAAAATAAAGGGGGATTTGATTTGGACGAAAATAAACTAAATGGACAGATTGTAAAGAAAACAGATTGTAAGACAAAATTGTGATGAATAAATGGATGATGGAATGGCTAAGGGTTTCTTCTCCACACATGAAATATATGCAAGTAAATCAATTTCCAGTTATCAATTCAATAAGTTATGAACCTCGACACTCCAAGTCAATTAGGTCCGCTTAAATTAACCTTCAGATTTCCCTAGAATCATTGAGTTGGATGAATATGCATCGTAAACAAATTATTCCTAACAAGTTCTCTATATGAACAGCATGATAAAGACACAAGTTAGAATCATTACGTTCTTTGGAAATCATAAGCATCGACAAGGCATTTGTAACTATGAAAAGCATGATACTTTTGTCAGGAATCTACTTAACACGATTGTGACTAGCGACCTTCACTACTTGCGAATATAAATTCATAACGATTAGGTGAAATAAATTTATATCCTAGCACCAAATTCAAGCATGCAAATTAAGCGTGCACTCTCAATCAATCATGCAAGAATAAGTTCTAAATCCAACGGTTAAGCAAATTGTATTCACGACTTATGCAACGATAACTGGAAGTAATCAACTTATTTCACATATATAATCATGGTTTTGAATACACCTGATGCGAAAATAAATTCACGCACAAATTTAAACCCTATTTGTGACAGTTGTAGTAATGATGTAAGTAGGGATCGTTCTAGGCCGGGGATTAACTAGGGATGCTAATCAAAGTAAAATTAAATTAAAAACGTAAAAACAAAATTTAAAATATTAAACTAGACTCAAAACACTTAAATAGAATAACTCAAAATAAAACTAACAAATAAACTAAAATAAATCAAAAGACTCAAAACAACTCAAGATTTAAGAAAACACAAACTAAAATGATTTCTAATAAATCTAACACTTTAAAATAAAATGGGGGATTGATTTTTGATGAAAAGTAAATTAAACTTAAATAAATTACAGAATTGACAAAAACATAAAATTAAGGTAAAATGATAAATGACGGACTGGCTAGAGGATTATTCTCCACACATGCCACATATGCAACCTAAATTGATTTTCAGTTGTTCTTTCAATAAATTGTAAATTCTCAACGCCCCAAGTTAATTAGGTCCGCTTAAATTAACCTTCAGATTTTCCTACTTTTATTAGGTTGGATGATTGCATACGACAACCCAAAACATTCCCTACAAGTTCCCTACATGAATTGCATAATAGAGATACAAGCAAGAATCATTAAGTTTTATGAAAATCATAAGCATTGACGAGGCACTTGTTACTATGAATTGCATGAAACTTATGCCAAGAATTTACCTAACGCGATCGTTTATAAGCGACCTTCACTACTTGTGAATATAAGTTCATAACGATTAGGTGAAATTTACTTATATTCTAGCATCAAATTCATGCATGTAAATTAAGTATGCATCCTTAATCGACAAACAAAAATAAGTTATTAATCAAGCAGTTAAGCAAATTAAATCACAACTCAGAAATCACAACTGAAGGTAATCAATTCAAATTACAAATATATCCATGGTTTTGAATTAAACTCTAGCCAAAATAAAATTAGTTATACATTATTTAAATTAAAACAGAAAATAAAACGTGAGTTTAGGAACGAATTAACCGAGAGAGAGATTGCAGTGAATCTGTTCTGTTTCTGTGCATTATATCCTCCGTGCTGCCCAAGTCAGCACTGCATCGTGCGGACCTCTGCTCGTGCTGCCCCTCTCGCGCTCGTTCCAAACTTCCTGCTGCCCGCTGCTTCACAAGCTGCTTCTCTGGTTCCTCTCCTCTGCGCAGCTGTTGCGTCTTTGGCGTCTCCAGCTGCCAAAAGGCAGCTTTTCCCGCGTCTGCCCTTTCCTGTCCCTCACGTCAGCCCCCTCTGACCAGGCTGCAAAAGCAGCGTCTCCCGCTGCACCAGCAGCTGCCCACGCAGCTTCTGCTGCTCCGCGCGCTCCTCGCACTGCCTTCCTACTGCGTCAGCGACTCCCCTTCGTTTTCTCCTCCGTCCGTAATGGCAAGGCAGCTTGCTGCCTTGCTTTCCTTTCCGTCCCCCCCCGCAGCTCCTGACAGCATCCTCTCCTTTTATTCCCGCTGCCCACCAGGCAGCAACTCCCACCATCTTTCCTATTATTTTTTATTTCCTCAGTGCACTGGTGCTCACCCCACGTTTTTTCTTTATTTCCCTGCATGCTTTCCATCATGCTGTTTTAAAGGGCAGCACTGCCCTTGAAGTTCTTTTATTATTTCCCTCGCTGCACGCCAGCTTTCTTCTTTGTTTAAATTTCCTTCTTCTTTTAAAACTGTGCACTCACTCAACATCATATATATATATATATATATATATATATATATATATATATAATACTATCTTATTTTTATTAACCAAAAATAGTGGGCAAAGCAGTTTTTACGATTTTATTACTAAAAATCACACTTATGCTATTTTTATTTTCTTAGCTAGATAAATTCGATAAAACACAAAAACAAAGTAAATAGCACAAAAATATAAGAAACTAACTAAGAAAAGACGAGAGAATTTGATGTAAAATATGTATAAATATAATCCGATCAAATACCCCCACACTTAGCTTTTGCTAGTCCTCGAGCAAAACAGAGAAAACAGAAAAAGTAATAACATGAAAATTATTAGTTTTCCCCTATATTACCCTCATAGAATTTCCTTTGAGAACATAATCATCAAGAACCATAGCTAACAACAACAAGCAATTCAAGTTCATTTTCCTTATTCAAATATTAGCAGTAATCTTTGAAACATCCTTGAAGTGTAGTGTGTGAGATAGCCATGCTAATGCAATTTCAAGTTTTTATTTTAAAAATCACCATATGCAAACTAGCGACCTTCTCACTGGATGTACACTCAATCGCACATGTGTTTAGTTTTAATGTGTTTCGCTCAAAGAAACGAATGTGAAAGTTCTACCATAAGCTTGCATAAAGATCACTTCTCCACAGTCATAATTGCAAAACTTAAATCAAGAGGACTTTTATTGGATGTAATGAGGCTTAGGGCGAGAGTTATTGAAACGAAAGAATAGGAAAACACAAGTTCCAAGCTACATTGCAAGCGATTTTTTCTTTAGATTTATAAGAACTCAACATTTCCAGCTATTCTACAAGTCACCTCCAACCACACCCATAAACTGAAACTTTAAAAACTTTTTATTTTCTTTGTATACAATCTTTCTTTTTCTTTTCTTTTCTTTTCTCTTTTTTTTTTTTTTTTTTTTTTTTTTGAAACAGAAACAAATATGAAAAACCCCCACACTTATTCTTTTGCCAAACACCCTCAAAGTACTTCACAAACATTCACATAAGATAATCTTGCATTGCTCGCTTGGAAAGGGTAAGGAAAAATATTTATTTCAGGCATAAGGGTAGACATATCTGGTGATAAGAAATAAAAGGCTCACAAACACGGCTCAAATTGGCAATCTAATGATATCATTTTTTCTTTGGGAAACAAGGTTATTTGGGCCATGGTGGTAAACCTAATGCCTCTATCATTTTCAAGTTCATGCAATCAATGACAAAAATTTCGAAAGATCGTTATGCAAGTTCTAGAGAAGTATCTCACATAAGTTCATCACACATGAAAGAATAGGAGTGTATGAAAAATGCACACACTTTCAATAGGCTCAAAAACTCACATAGGATGTATATGGTCACTAAATTCACATATGGAGCTTTAAATCATGCTTTAGTTTCACATTAACAAGGCTATGTGCATTTAGTTTTTCAAGGATAATCAAATATGTACAAAACTAACACAAGAATAAGGAATTTCACAAAACACATGTTAACTAAGTTCTTGATGATCATGGTTCAAATTTTATTCAATTATATCATTGGGTCGGGGAAACTAACAAAAAACTAATTCAAAACAATAAGGAAAACAAGGAAATATTTTTGGATTTTTTTTTTTTTTTTTTTTAAATAAAACAAAACTAATTAAGAAAACAAAGCAATAACATGGAAACAAATGAAACCAGTTCAAAGTCGAAGGTACAAAAATTTTCAATTTGGTCATTTTTCATACTTTTTACCCCCACACTTAAACTAGACATTGTCCCCAATGTCAGAAAATATAATAAAATGCAAATAAAAATAAAAATAAATAAATAAATACAAAGAAAGAAAATAAAGCAATAGGACTGAAAACTTCCCTAATTTGTAGAAAAAATCAAGCGATGACCCCCCTGATGCGTAATATTAACTAGCACTCAAATTAAACCCTCTTTTGTCAAATTGTAGTAAAGATGTAAGTAGGGATCGTTCTAGACCGGGGATTAGGAGGGATTGCTAAACACTTGGAACTGACTTAAAAACTCAAAAACAAAGTTTAAAACACTAAACTAGACTCAAAGAATGCAAAACTAAAGTTTAAAACACTTAAACAAACCTAGAACTCAAAACAGCAACTAGAAGGCTCAAAACTGCCTAAAAACCACTTTCTGGGCAGTTTTGAGCACCTACTCTAATTTGGACGAAATTTGATGAAAACTTGAATCACAACACTTAGAAACACAAATCAAAACACTTTCTAACTAATCTAAGACTTCAAAATAAAGGGGGATTTGTTTTGGGTACCTGCACCAAAGAAGGGAACCACCTATTAATTTTAATGGGATTTGGATTTGGACTAGGTGCCTTACCTTGGTGTTGGGATGAAGTGGCAGCAACATGAAATTTTTTCTTCATGGTGTTTTCGGCCACATTGGTTATCTTAAGGGCAGTGGCCATGGGGTCCTCATGCTCCACTCCAATGCCCTCATCTTGCATGTTTCTTGAAGCAACCTTTGTGTTACGGGCTGAATGATCCGTCCCTATCTTTTCTATGGTATCAATAACACAACAAGAACGAACAATGTTAGGAGTCTCAATGGATTCAGAAATTTTAAAACAAATCATATCACCACCAAATGCCATAGTTACTTCTCCTTTGGCTACATCAATCTTGGTTTGAGCCGTTTTCATGAAAGGCCGTCCAAGGAGAATGGGCAATGAAGGAGCATGATCCGATTCATCCATCTCAAGAACATAGAAATCCGCCGGGAAGACTAAATGATTAACCTGCACAAGAACATCTTCCAAAACTCCCTTTGGATAGGCGTTAGATCTATCGGCCAATTGTATTATTACCCCATCATTTTTCAATGCTCCTAAGTTCATAGATGCATAAATGGAATATGGCATAACATTTATGGATGCACCTAGGTCTAACATGGCAGATTTGAACCTAGTATTACCAATGACACAAGGAATGGTGAAACTACCCGGATCTTTGCATTTAGGAGGTAGTTTACGTTGTATCATAGCAGACACATTCTCACTTACCTGTACCACTTCTTTCTCTCGAAAACGTTTCTTTGTTGTACAAAGCTTTTTCAAACACTTGGCGTACTTCGGGATTTGCTTGATTGCATCCAAGAGAGGTATGTTAACTTGAACCTTCCTAAATGTCTCTAGAACATCTTTTTCATCCTCTTCATTCTTGAATTGCAAAAATCTGCTAGGAAAGGGCACATTGGGTGGAATAATGTTAGAATTAATCAAACTTGGACTCATCTTACCTAGGGTGGACGGATTGGATGGCCTAGGGGCCATGGATGCTTGCGGCAAAGGTGGTGCTACCTTTGCCGTGAGTGGACTTGGCGTCTCCTCTTCCGATTTCAACGTTTCATCCTCTTTGGGACCTGATTTTGGTGGTGTAGGACCTGTCCCAACTTCTTTTCCACTCCTTAGCATGATTGCATTTGCAGTTTCAAAGCCTCCTTTCGGATTTGGAATGGTGGAACTAGGAAGTTGGCCTTGGTCTCGAAATTTGCCTACAAAATCCGCAATCTGCCCAATTTGTCTCTCCAATTGATCCACCCTTTTGTTTTGGTTTTGCATTGCTTGGGTGTGATCGTCTTGTCCCTTAGATAATTTGGTTAGTATCTTAAGAAGTGCTTCATTATCTAGAGACGTACCTGAAACATTTGGGGCAGATTGTTGTGGAGCATGTGTTGGTGCATTGGTGAAGAACCCCGGGGGTTGTTGCCTAAAGCCTCCTTGTTGTTGAGGTGGTTGGGGCTCCCTCCATTTGAAATTTGGGTGGTCTCTCCAACCCGGATTATATGTATTTGAATATGGATCGTTCCTTGGTTGGTTTTGGCCTTGAAATCCAATTGCATTGGCGCTTTCCCATCCACCATTTTCAATCAATTGTGGACATTTTTCAGAAGCATGTCCTTGGATAGAACATACGCCACATACAATTGGTCCTTGCATCTTCATGCCCTCGGCCATCTGAGACACAATAGAAGAAAGATTAGCCAATTGTGAATGAATGTCGGAAGTTGAACTTACCTCACGAACATGTTGCCGTGGGGGTCCCCTTTGGCCTACTCCTTCGTATTGTTGAGCGTTCAACGCTCGATTAGCAATCAAGATCTTGGCTGCCATAGGAGTTTTGTCCACCAATGCTCCACCCGCCGAGGCATCAAGCATTTGACGTTCAAGTGGTAGGAGGCCCTCATAAAAGTATTACAAAAGTAATTCCTCTTTCATCTGATGTTGTGGACAAGAAGCAACAAGTGATTTAAAACGTTCATAATACGTAGGAAAAGACTCACCTTCCTCTTGCTGAATTCCACTTATCCTTTTCCGTATGGTAATGATTCGAGAAGTTGGAAAGAACTTCTCCAAGAACGCTCTTTTCATGCTCTCCCAAGATGTGACAGTTCCGGGAGCCAATTCGTACAACCAATCCTTGGCTTTATCCACTAAAGAGAATGGAAAAGCCTTCATCTTCAAAATACTTCCGTCAACGTTAACGGGAGTCATACTTGAGCAAACAACTTCAAATTCTTTCAAATGTTTGTTAGGATCTTCCATGGACAAGCCATGGTATTTAGGAATATGATGAAGCAAACTTGACTTTAATTCAAATTCTTCGGTCTTACCTTGGGCAGCCGTGGGATATTGGATGCACAAGGGTGCGGCATTATCCAATCCCGAGGCAGAGAGCTCTTTGAGTGTACGGTTGTCCACGGCCATGTCTTGGGCTTCTTCACTCACTTGTGCCGTAGGTTCCTCCTCCTCTTCTGGAACGTTTTCTTCAAGGTCAGGTTCGGGATTGGGTGGGTTGTGTTCTTGCTGATTTCTAGCCCTTCTCAAAGTTCTCTCAAAATCGTCGTCAAAGTCCAAAATATGCTCACGAATAGGTTTGGAACTTCGAGTCATGCACTAGTACCTAAAAACAAAGAAACAAAACAAGATAGCAATCTGTGACAGAAAACAAATGAAAATAACAAATAAATAAAAAGAACGAGGGATTAGCAAAGTTGCTAATCCCCGGCAACGGCGCCAAAATTTGATGCGTAATATTAACTAGCACTCAAATTAAACCCTCTTTTGTCAAATTGTAGTAAAGATGTAAGTAGGGATCGTTCTAGACCGGGGATTAGGAGGGATTGCTAAACACTTGGAACTGACTTAAAAACTCAAAAACAAAGTTTAAAACACTAAACTAGACTCAAAGAATGCAAAACTAAAGTTTAAAACACTTAAACAAACCTAGAACTCAAAACAGCAACTAGAAGGCTCAAAACTGCCTAAAAACCACTTTCTGGGCAGTTTTGAGCACCTACTCTAATTTGGACGAAATTTGATGAAAACTTGAATCACAACACTTAGAAACACAAATCAAAACACTTTCTAACTAATCTAAGACTTCAAAATAAAGGGGGATTTGTTTTGGACGAAAATTGAAAACAAAACAGAAACTTAAAACTAAACAGATTGTAAAACGTTTTTGGATGAAAAGGATGGATAAAAGGCTAGTTAGGAGGTTCTTCTCCACACATGACACACTTGCAAACAAAACGATTTTCAGTTGTTCTTCCAATAAATTATGAAACTCAACACCCCAAGTTAATTAGATACGCTTAAATTAACCTTCAAGTTCTCCTTAAGTTAATGAATTGGATGGGAAAGCGCATACAACAATTCAAAGCATTCCTCAAAGGTTCCTTACGTGACGAGCACAATAAGGATACAATCAAGAATCATGAAGCACAATGAGAACTATAAGTGTTGACGAGGCATTCGTTACTATGATGAGCATGAAACTAATGCCAAGAATTCATTCAACGCGATCGTTTATAAGCGACCTTCACTACTTGTGATTATAAGATTGTAACTATTAGGTGAAACTCCCTCATAATCTAGCATCATATTCATGCATGAAAACTAAGTGTGCACTCTCAATCAACATACACAAATAAGTTATCAATCAAGTAGATGAACGAATTGAAACCACAACTTATGAAATAACAACTGAACGTAATCAAATCATATTGCAAGCATATTCATGGTTTCAAATCACCCCCCAACTAAGGGGGTTTAGTTCCTCATACTCACAAGCAAAGATACATAAATTTAGAAATTAAAATCCAAAGGAAGAAAACACCTAGAACGCTCCAACTTGGCAGCAAGCTCATCAACGAATTCTCCTTCCTCCTTGCTGCGGCAGAGAACTTTAGAACAGGTTTTGGGGTTATTTGTGGTGTAGAATGGATGTGGAATGGTATGGGAAGGTTTAGGGTTGATGGGGGTACGGCTAGGGATGATTTTGGGTCAGAAAATATGGTGAACGGTGAAGGAAGGCTGCTGCAAAGTGTGATGGATGTGTTTGACGAATTTATGAATTGTGGAGGGTGTATGGCTGGATGGGATGAATGGAATGTGTGTGGGAGGTGTGTTTTCTGAACTCCATGATAAATGGTTGAATGGGGATTATATAGTGGCTGAAAATGTCAAGCAAACATCAAGTAATGGACAATCTGCCATCCTTGCAGAAATCCACTTCATGGTGGTCCAATTTCTGCCATTCCTTGTTGTCTCTTCACTGCCCATGATGATTCCTTGCTGCCCATAATGATTCCTTGCTGCCCATGATGATCCCATTCTTCCATGCTTTAATTTCTGATTCCTTGCTGCCCATGATGATCCCATTCTTCCATGCTTTAATTTCTGATTCCTTGCTGCCCATGTGGTGTGTGTGTTGCTGTTTTAATTATCAAATTCGTCCATCCACATGTCTTCATGTTTGCACCATCCAATCTTGGCCCAAAAATGCTCCAAAATGCTCCAAATTGGCTCAAAATGCATACTTTGCCATATGAACCTGAAATTGCACGAAAATGACCTTAAACACTATAATAAGTTATAACTAACTACGAAAATGCAAGAAAACAACATAACTAAGTAGCATAAATATGCTCCTATCACCCCCAAGCTAAAATTTTGCAATCAACTTCAAGGGTGGAAATAACCAAAAGTTCCTGCAAAGAAAAGAAATAAGTCAGTTAAGCACGCAAGAAAAAACAAACAAACGAAAAATTGAAAATGAAAATAAAAGATAACAATAAAACTAAAAAGTGATCATTGGTCCTGTTTGGTGACTTTCCACAGCTTTGAACTTGAACTGGCCTCGGAACTTCTTAGCAAGGAAAATGAGACTTGATTGGTGGTGTTGTTGAGGCTTCTCGAGCTCTTGGTTTCAACTCAGACTCCTTCTGCCGGGTTGATTGAGTCTGCAGGCTACATTCTTCTCTTTTTGTTCTTCTGCATGGCAGGTAGGCACGAGGAATAGGTGGTGGTCTGCTTCTTTGTTCAATCTGTCCAAGTGCCGACCGATTGCCTTTCTTTCACCTTGCCCCGTAGCCTAGAGCAAGGGTAAAGGAAAAGCATGCCATGAGAAATCTTTGCCTCTGACTCTGATGATATGGGATACTTTTGCTTTTGAAGAAGTATCGTTCCACAGGTGTATGCGTGAACTGGGCTGGGGAACTTCTTAGCAAGGAAAATGAGACTTGATCTTGAAGATGAAGCAGCACCTTGTCTCCACATGCTTCAAGTAACATTTTCACTTGCCTTGGCTGTTCTCCAGGCAGATGTGGCGACTTCTTCGGAAGTACATCAGTGGTTGAAGAAGAGCACTCGAGAGCAATGCTAGGTAAGCAATCAGGAAGGATTTCCAGGCAGTCGGTTCTTAGATTGGAAGATTGACACCGAGTGCTGGCTGATTGCCCGCTTTCTCCTTGCCACAAAGACAAGGACAAGGACAGGAAGAAAGCGTGATATGAGATACTCTTGCTTTCAACCTTCATGATATGAAATACTCTAGCTCTAGATGTCTTATTTGCAAAGGTATCCCAGGGAATGAGAAACACAGAGAAACTCGAGAGGGTTTGTTGGAAAGGCATTTTGGAAGATGAAAAATTTCGGAGATGAAGAAGTGTTGAGAGTGTGCCTTTGCTATTGAAGGCGAAGGTAGACGTTTATAGAATTTTTCTTCACAACCGAAACTATTCCTTTACCCTGTCGGCAGCCGGTGGATGGATGAACAGTACAGGTCACGCGCTTTCTGAAAAAGTCACCCGTAATTTGCGCAAAGCTGACAGCGCGCGTGACGAGTGACGACAAAATTGGAAAAACTGTTCGCCTCGTGATTCCTGACCGCTCCGACTTTTGAGAAAGACGCCCGACTTTTGAGAGAGCGGCGTTCGACTTTTGAGAAAGGAACCGACTTTTGAGACGGCGACGCCGCTTTTGAGAAAGAGTCCGGCTTTTGAGAAAGGAGCCCGGCTCTTCGATTTGCGAGAGGGCGCCTCTTTGACTGCTGAGTGATGCCTCAACGATTTCTTCTTCTTATAAGAACGCTCATTTTTTTGTTCCACAACACACTTAAGCTTCCCCAGTAAAACTCCCTCCTGTAAACACTCCCTCTTGCACTTCTTTTAATCTTGATCATTCCGACTCTTCATTCTCAACACCTTCAGAAAATGTCTTGCCCTTCTGACCGTCGCCTTAACTTGAATGTTGGGGAAGATAGTGATATATCTTCTCCAACCAACATTTGGCAGCCGTCCTTCATATCCCCGAATGGTCCTCTTACAGTTGGGGATTCCATGATGATGAACGAAACAACCGCATCGGTGGTGGCCCGAAATCTGCTCACTCCTAGAGACACTAGGATACTTTCTAGGCGGTCCGACGAACTGGCTGTTCAGGACTCCATGGCCTACAGCGTCCGATGCGCAGGCTCAGTATCAAACATGGGCCAGCGCCTTCTTGCACGAACCCGTCAGGTGGAGTCGTTGATGGCTGAAGTGGCTAGTCTTCGGCAGGAGGTCAGAGTGCTTAGGCATGAGAACAGGGATTTGCACATGCTCGCAACCAATTACTCCACAAGCATGAAGAGGAAGCTGGATCAGATGCAGGAGTCCGAAGTGCGGATTCAGAGTGATCATCAACGGTTTATGGCGTTACTCCCGAGGTTTGTGTTGCCTTCGTCCTCGGGAGCAGCACCAAGTATTGAGGCTCTGAATGATCCAGCTCTGGCGCTTCGTCTTTCAGGGGCTCCGACGACCTCCGAGGCACCACCAACCAATGACCAATGAACGAAATTAAATTACAAGTTATTGTAAAAAAATTTATGCATTTAAGTTTTTTTTTTTTTTTTTTATTATATTTTTTTTTATTTTTATTTATATGAATGTTTATGTTTTTAAGTTTTTTTTATTTTTTATTTTTTTTTATTTTTTTTTTATTTTTTTATTTTTATTTTTATTTTATATAAATGTAAAAATAAGTAAATCAAAGTAAAAAAAAAACTAAGTTTAATCTCCTAAACAAAAATCACTACTAAATAAACACAACAAAATAAAATCAACGTAAAATAAAAAAAAATCAACGTAAAATAAATTCACACAAGAGCAAACAAACAATGAAAGAACTAAACAAAGTAAAATAAATTCAGTAAAGAGAAGGGATTAGGAATGCAAATCTGATTGTGGGTGATTCCTAGGCCTCCCTTCATTATTCAAATGCATGGGCTTATCATTGAACGGACGGTGGTACTTGAAATGATCCGACAACGGTCTAAGTTCTAATGACGGTGCCTGAATCATCAAAATTAAAAACAAGTTAGTATAAATTAAAATAAAAAATGGAGAAGATGGCTTACAGTCACATTCAAACTCAATTATAAACACCACGTCTTTGAACGTTTCCGGGACTTTGAACTTGGCCAGGTTTACTATGATGGTTGTGGCTTGTCCCGTGTCATCAAACTCAACTGCTTTAGGCTTGATTGTCTCATGCACAGCCTCTTGGATGTATTCTTGAAATTCTCCGGCCACCTCATTTTCTGGAATAATTATTCTTGGTGTACAAGTCTCTTTGAACGTTTCAATACCATCGGGAACTTGATTTGGTACACCAAGAATTTGGATATCACATTGCACCTTGGGAAGATCTTCCACAACGTATTTTTCATTCACTTCTTCCTTGGGATTTAAAAACCTGCAAGGAAAAAGGACATTTGGTGGAACGATGTCAGAATGAATTGAACTTAGAACCTCCTCACCTGAGTTGGATGGCATAAGGACTTGAGGTGTTTGCGACAAGAATTCTTCTAAACTGCCCAAGTCGTCATCCTCATCTTCTTCTTGAAGCGGCAATTCATCCATGTCCGGGCCATGTTTGGATGGTTCTGGAACAACTTCATCCTCCATATCACTTCCCAAAGTGATGGCTTCATCAATTTCCATTTCTCCCTCTGAATTTGCAAATGTGGAGTTGGAGAGTTCACTTTGATCTTGAATTTGTACCATGAACTCCATAATCTGCCCAATTTGCTTCTCCAACTCATCCACCTTGTTGGCTTTATTTTGCATCTCCATGTTTCGATTTTCTACGTCCTGGGTCAAAGAGGTGAGTAACTTATTCAACATATCATTATCCGAAGACGTACCTGAATTTGATTGTGGAGATTGTTGTGGTGGATGTGACGGTTCATATGGCCACTGATAGAACTCTTCCGATGGCGGCAATTGTTCTTCTTTTTGTGAACCCTGTATTGAAGAAATTAATTCTTCAAGCATTTGATTATAATCCACGGGCATACTTTGATTCGATTGGAATTGTTGTGGGGGATGCTGTGGTGGCTGCATAGATCTTGAATAGAACGCGTCTTCTTGCTGCCAATATCCACCTTGTTGGAATTGTTGAGGTTCTCCCCACATGTACTCTGAGTAGTCTCTCCAATCCGAATTGTAAGCGTTGGAAAACATGTTGCCCCTTGATTGGTTATGGCCCTGATATCCCCAAACATCTTCATTTGCAGAAAATTGAGGACTTTGATATCGTTGCCCATAGGGCACATCAAGTGTAGGGACACTTGGCATTGTGGTCCGTTCGGCATTATGAGTTAATTGAGCAGTGAGCTGTGCCAATAGATCTTGAATGCTAGTAGAATCCAGGTCTTGCTCCATTTGTACCTCAATTCAAAGAAAGAAAAATAAATCAAATATCAAAAGTAAAAGACATAACAAACCAAAAATAAAATAACATAAAATAAACACAAATAAAATAAAATAAAACACAAACAAAAACATAAACAAAGGATTAGCAAATTTGCTAATCCCCGGCAACGGCGCCAAAAATTTGATGCGAAAATAAATTCACGCACAAATTTAAACCCTATTTGTGACAGTTGTAGTAATGATGTAAGTAGGGATCGTTCTAGGCCGGGGATTAACTAGGGATGCTAATCAAAGTAAAATTAAATTAAAAACGTAAAAACAAAATTTAAAATATTAAACTAGACTCAAAACACTTAAATAGAATAACTCAAAATAAAACTAACAAATAAACTAAAATAAATCAAAAGACTCAAAACAACTCAAGATTTAAGAAAACACAAACTAAAATGATTTCTAATAAATCTAACACTTTAAAATAAAATGGGGGATTGATTTTTGATGAAAAGTAAATTAAACTTAAATAAATTACAGAATTGACAAAAACATAAAATTAAGGTAAAATGATAAATGACGGACTGGCTAGAGGATTATTCTCCACACATGCCACATATGCAACCTAAATTGATTTTCAGTTGTTCTTTCAATAAATTGTAAATTCTCAACGCCCCAAGTTAATTAGGTCCGCTTAAATTAACCTTCAGATTTTCCTACTTTTATTAGGTTGGATGATTGCATACGACAACCCAAAACATTCCCTACAAGTTCCCTACATGAATTGCATAATAGAGATACAAGCAAGAATCATTAAGTTTTATGAAAATCATAAGCATTGACGAGGCACTTGTTACTATGAATTGCATGAAACTTATGCCAAGAATTTACCTAACGCGATCGTTTATAAGCGACCTTCACTACTTGTGAATATAAGTTCATAACGATTAGGTGAAATTTACTTATATTCTAGCATCAAATTCATGCATGTAAATTAAGTATGCATCCTTAATCGACAAACAAAAATAAGTTATTAATCAAGCAGTTAAGCAAATTAAATCACAACTCAGAAATCACAACTGAAGGTAATCAATTCAAATTACAAATATATCCATGGTTTTGAATTAAACTCTAGCCAAAATAAAATTAGTTATACATTATTTAAATTAAAACAGAAAATAAAACGTGAGTTTAGGAACGAATTAACCGAGAGAGAGATTGCAGTGAATCTGTTCTGTTTCTGTGCATTATATCCTCCGTGCTGCCCAAGTCAGCACTGCATCGTGCTGACCTCTGCTCGTGCTGCCCCTCTCGCGCTTGTTCCAAACTTCCTGCTGCCCGCTGCTTCACAAGCTGCTTCTCTGGTTCCTCTCCTCTGCGCAGCTGTTGCGTCTTTGGCGTCTCCAGCTGCCAAAAGGCAGCTTTTCCCGCGTCTGCCCTTTCCTGTCCCTCACGTCAGCCCCCTCTGACCAGGCTGCAAAAGCAGCGTCTCCCGCTGCACCAGCAGCTGCCCACGCAGCTTCTGCTGCTCCGCGCGCTCCTCGCACTGCCTTCCTACTGCGTCAGCGACTCCCCTTCGTTTTCTCCTCCGTCCGTAATGGCAAGGCAGCTTGCTGCCTTGCTTTCCTTTCCGTCCCCCCCCCGCAGCTCCTGACAGCATCCTCTCCTTTTATTCCCGCTGCCCACCAGGCAGCAACTCCCACCATCTTTCCTATTATTTTTTATTTCCTCAGTGCACTGGTGCTCACCCCACGTTTTTTCTTTATTTCCCTGCATGCTTTCCATCATGCTGTTTTAAAGGGCAGCACTGCCCTTGAAGTTCTTTTATTATTTCCCTCGCTGCACGCCAGCTTTCTTCTTTGTTTAAATTTCCTTCTTCTTTTAAAACTGTGCACTCACTCAACATCATATATATATATATATATATATATATATATATATATATAATACTATCTTATTTTTATTAACCAAAAATAGTGGGCAAAGCAGTTTTTACGATTTTATTACTAAAAATCACACTTATGCTATTTTTATTTTCTTAGCTAGATAAATTCGATAAAACACAAAAACAAAGTAAATAGCACAAAAATATAAGAAACTAACTAAGAAAAGACGAGAGAATTTGATGTAAAATATGTATAAATATAATCCGATCAACACCCTTAGCCAAATTAAAATTAGCCAATCATACTCAAAGCAAAACAAAGATTACATGAATTAGACATTAAAATCCAAAAAAAAGAAAACACCTAGAATGCTCCAACTTGGCAGCAAGTGCATCCAAGATTTCTCCTTTCCCTTGCTTGTGGCAGTTTGGTTTGTGGACAGGTTTTGGGTAGTTTTATGGTGTAGAATGGATGGGGAATTGTATGGAAAGGTTTAGGGTGAGTGTGGAGGAGTGTGGTAGAAAACTCGGCAAAGAGGGTGGAAGAAGGTGGAGTGGCTGTTATGTTTTATGGGCACTAGAATGGTGTTTTTGGGGTGTTTTGCTGCCTAGGGTGTGTATGGACGAATTTTCTGTGATGAGTGATGAATATGGGAGTGTCAACCCCTTGCCAAGGGGTGTAAACATGTATATATAGGCCCCAAAAACCCTAGAGAATCAAATTGGGCAGTGGGGAAAATGCACAGCAAGGAGGGTGAATTTGTGGTGTGCAATGGTCCAAGGATGAAAATGGAGCAATGATGCAAAGTATGGAGGGTAAAATGGAGTGGCTCTAATTAAGTATGTGCTTGTGTAAAGATGACTCAAATTTGTGGGGATAACAATCTTTAACATGTCATGTGCATTGGAAATCCCTGAGGCAAGCGTTGGAAGGTTTAGGTTTTGTTTTGGTTAGTTTGTTTCGTTTTGTTTCCTTTCTTTTGTTTGTTTTGCTCGAGGACTAGCAAAAGCTAAGTGTGGGGGAATTTGATAGGAGCATATTTATGCTACTTAATTGGCTTGTTCTCGTGCATTTAGGTTGTGTTTACTTAGCTATTTTAGTGTTTAAAGTCACTTTTGTGTGTTTTCAGGTTCTAAGGTCAAAGTGTGCAAGAAGAAGCAAAATTGAGCCTTTTGGAGCAAAAGGAATGGATGAATTGAAGTCTTGAAGAAAGTGGTTTCCTAATCCAAGAAGGATTCCTAATCAACAAAGGATTCCTAATTGAAGAAGGAGTCCTACTCATTTGAGGATTCCTAGAAGAACAAGGATTCCTACTCCAACAAGGATTCCTACTTGAAGTAGGAAAGTTAAGCCAAGGTTTCCTATTTTGATTGACCTTTCCTATTCCTAAATGTCCTTAAGTTCCAGCCACTTTGATTGCCTTTTATACATTTTGGGACACCAAACAAAGGCCCTAGAATTCTTAGGGACCTTTGCCGCACATCATACACCAATCCCTTGTCCTTGCCGCAAAAGATTTCCCTTTCCTTTTAAGTTTTAGGACACTTAGACCTTTCCTAAAGCTTTGCCGCACCTTGTAAGGGATTTCTGACCTTTCCTCTTCCTTGCCGTGCAAGGGAGAGGGTTTCTTTCCCAAAATCTGACTTAAAACACATTCCTTTTGTGTTTTAAGTAATTGCCGCAACTTTTGGTGGGTTTCCTTTAAGTTTCTGATTTTATTTCCTAATTCTAGAATCCTTAGACTTAATTTCTGATTTCCTAATCAACCTAGGGTTTTAATTTCTGTTTTCCTTTAAATAAACCTCCTGGTTGCAGCCACAAGGGGATTCCAGACACACCCATTCACATCCATTCACGCCAGAAACCTTTCCCCTACCTTTGCCATGCCCAACCTTCACCCAAAACCATATTTTCTGACCCCAAACCTTCCTAGCCGTGCCATACACCCATCCTAGACACCTTCCCACCATTCTCCATCATCCAAAACCCATTCAAACCATCTCCATACCTTGTGCCGCAGCAAGAAGGAAGAAGGAGTGCTCTTGAATGTGCTTGCTAGTCTATTGCAGATTGCTGGAACTTTTAGGTGTGATCTTTCTTATGTTTTCAATGTTTCAATTCAATAAACTTTGTGTTGTGAGTATGAGGAACTAAACCCCCTTAGTTGGGGGGTGATTCGAAACCATGTACATGCTTGCAATATGATTTGATTACATTCAGTTGTTATTTCATAAGTTGTGGATTCAATTCGTTCATCTACTTTATTGATAACTTATTTGTGTATGTTGATTGAGAGTGCACACTTAGTTTTCATGCATGAATATGATGCTAGATTATGAGGGAGTTTCACCTAATAGTTACAATCTTATAATCACAAGTAGTGAAGGTCGCTTGAAAACGATCGCGTTGAATGAATTCTTGGCACTAGTTTCATGCTCATCATAGTAACGAATGCCTCGTCAACACTTATAGTTCTCATTGTGCTTCATGATTCTTGATTGTATCTTTATTGTGCTCATCACGTAAGGAACCTTTGAGGAATGCTTTGAATTGTTGATTGCGCTTTCCCATCCAATTCATTAACTTAAGGAGAACTTGAAGGTTAATTTAAGCGTATCTAATTAACTTGGGGTGTTGAGTTTCATAATTTATTGGAAGAACAACTGAAAATCGTTTTGTTTGCAAGTGTGTCATGTGTGGAGAAGAACCTCCTAACTAGCCTTTTTATCCATCCTTTTCATCCAAAACGTTTTACAATCTGTTTTGTTTTAAAGTTTCTGTTTTGTTTTCAATTTTCGTCCAAAACAAATCCCCCTTTATTTTGAAGTCTTAGATTAGTTAGAAAGTGTTTTGATTTGTGTTTTTAAGTGTTTTGAGTCAAGTTATATGATGCGAAAATAAGTTAACGCACAAATTAAACCCTATTTGTGACAATTGTAGTAATGATGTAAGTAGGGATCGTTCTAGGCCGGGGATTAACTAGGGATGCTAACCAAAGTAAAATTAAATTAAAAACGTAAAAACAAAATTTAAAACACTAAACTAGACTCAAAACACTTAACTAGAATCACTCAAAATAAAACTAACAAATAAACTAAAACAAATCAAAAGACTCAAAATAATTCAAGACTCAAGAAAACACAAACTAAATTGATTTCGAACAAATCTAACACTTTAAAATAAATGGGGGATTGATTTTTTTGACGAAATTGAATTTAAAACAGAAACTTAAAAACAAACTTCAAAGAAAATATATTTTATAGAATGATGAGACACTAGTTAGAGGGTTCCTTATCCACACATGAACATATGCATATAATTTGATTCCCAGTTATGATTTCAACAAACGAATAAATGACAACGCTCCAAGTTAATTAGGTCCGCTTAAATTAACTTTCAGATTTCCCTAGATTCATTGAATTGGACGGAATACGCATCACAACCAAATTATTCTTATCAAGTTCCCTAACTATGGAATACGCATGATAGAGAGACATATCAAAGATCATTAAGTTTAATGGAAATCATAAACATCGACTAGGCATTCATAACTATGGAATACGCATGTTAATCCAACCTAGGGTTTACTAAACACAATCGTGACTAGCGATTTTTACTACTCATGAATATAAGTTCATAACGATTAGGTGAAATTTCCTTATATCCTAGCATCAAGTCTAAGCATGCAAATTAAGTGTCGACCCTCAACCACATCCAACGTTCAAGAATTCATAACTGGAGTAAATCAAATCATAATAAACATTTATCCATGGCTTCAAATTCACCTCTAACTAAACAGTAATTAATTACACATGTTTAATATAATTGAAAAGCAAATTAAATTAAACATGAGTTTAAGAAAAATAAAACCAAATGAGGAGTTGCTCCTTTGATTGCTGTGCTTCTGCGTTTTTATTCCTCTGTCAGTCCTCCGCGCTGACTGCCCTGCACACACTGCCCACACGTCTCGCCCGTTTGCTGCCAATGGCAGCGTCTTCTTCCTTCGCAAGCCCGCGTGTCTGTCTGACTTCCCTCTATATGCGCACACTTATTTCCGCGCTGTCTCCCTAGGCAGCCTTGCTGTTCTGACCTCCTGTCCACGCTTCTGCCTTTTCTTCTTTCCGCCAGGCAGCGCTGCACTCTCAGCTGCCTTATTGTTTTCTGATTTCTGCCATTGCTGCCTTTTGCTCTCCTGACGTGCGTCAGGCTCTTGTCTCCCCCAAGCCTTTCTTTCCTCTCCCCCAAGCCTTTCTTTCCTCTCTCCAATTTTATTATTTCCCGCACAGCAGCCTTTCTCGCTAATGGCTTCCACGCTGCCTTCCACCCGTACACCCCAGTGCCCTTCCTCTTTATTATTTCTTATTTTCACGTTAGCTGCCCAGGGCAGCCCCTCACATTTTCCTGCTTTTCTGTTCGTCTCCGCGCCCTCTGCACCTCAGTGCTCTTCCCACCATGCACTTTTTCTTTCTTTTATTTATTATTTCAGCCATGCCTTCTGCTTTCTTTTCCACTGATGTCCTCCACTTTCTCTATTATTATTCTTTTCTTTTTGCTACAGCCTTTCCTTCTTCTCTGCCATCCTGCGTCTTTTTTTTTTTCTTTTTTTTCTGCCAAAATGTTTTCTTAAGTTACAACAATAAAATAAGTGAGCAAGGTAGAAATGACGAATTTATTACTTAAAATCACACTTGTGCTATTTTTATTTTCTTAGCTAGATAAATTCTATAAAACACAAAGACAAAGTAAATAACTCAAAAATATAAGAAACTAACTAAGAAAAGACGAGAGAATTTGATGTAAAATATGCATAAATATGAGCTTATCAAATACCCCCACACTTAGCTTTTGCTAGTCCTCGAGCAAAACAGAGAAAACAGAAAAAGTAATAACATGAAAATTATTAGCTTCCCCCTATGTGACCCTCATAGAACTTCATTCGAGAACACAAATCATCAAGAACCATAGCTAACACCAAACAAGCTAATCCAAGTTCATCTTCCTTATTCAAATATTAGCAGTAATCTTTGAATCATCCTTGAAGTGTAGTGTGTGAGATTGACACACCCCGTCCCGAAGGAGGGCGTGCTGGCCGTCACGTGAGAGTGACGTAACCATTTACACAGTTCGGAAGTTCTTAAAATACAATTACTAAAAGGAAACCCCCGAGGGTGAGTCCTACTTTTGTGAATTCTGTCAGAACGCCTTTGGGTTCCTCGTGGCCACCAAAGCTCTGCTAACTTAAACCTGGAGGGGCGAAAAACAAAATTGAGTGGGTCAGCAAAACAAAGCTTTTCGAAAATCTTTCATTTAAAACATTTCTAACCCCTCACTGTAAAACCTGTATACTTTCCCGGAAAATAGCATATATAAGCATACATATAAGCAAATATCTCAATTCACTATCCTTTAACACTTTTTAGAAAAATATGTCATGCCAAGTGTCCAAAATCATAATATAGATGCTTTCATAAATCTCAAATCATCAATTTTTCTTTCTCAAAACCCAGAAAGTATGTTATGTTATAAAAACTTTCAAAAACCGAAAGAATGATGCATCAATATAATTCAGGTGAAAATAAATCAACCGGAGACCCTGAAATGGTCCTGTACGGCTGATTCTAAAGCTCAACATCCAATCCAACCGGAGTCACCTCGGTGACCTGTACGGTCCAACTCTGCACGTCACTCGGAACTACATATAGTAGTCTGTACGATGACAGGTGTATAAATACGCTCTAGTGCTTCTCTCATCAATCATCAGCGCGCATAACTAAGGTCACCCACTAGTCGGAATCACATCTAGTGATCTGTACGACTAGCATGTCGGAACCCTCACATGGTCTGTACGACATCCACCTACTTGGATCCAAGACGAGCGTGCGGTGTGGTGAATAATATAAGCACTAACACCTAGGGTGCAGGTTATGAGCTTAAACGTCTCAACATCAAACAATTCAATGCATAATGAACTCACCTGACTTACCTGTGCCTCCATAACACCATGCACATGTATGCATCATATATCAATTCATGTTTTTCATATCATTCATCACATGCATATCATTTCTATCATGGCATTTCATTCATATCATGCATCTCATTCAAGCATGGCATTTTAGAAACATACTTTCATTAAAAACTCAGTTTCTGGGAAATTCAATAGTATATAGGTAAATACAGAAAATACTGCCCACTCACCTGGAGTTCGCCCTACAACTCCCTAGCACAATACGCCAAGGCGTCATGACGATCGGCGCCTAAAACAATAATCAACCCAACCTCAGAATTCATATCGATAGAATATATAACTTATATAAAACACGTCACTACGCAGTTCGATCTGGAAGATCTGCAACTCAGATTTCCAATCCATAACTTCCAGAGGTCCACAATATACTTCTAGGACAACATCCTAAAATTTCATTACCATCCAACGGTCAGATCTCCGTAAATTTCCAAAACTAAGTGACGGTTAACATTCTATTTTATGGACTTACAACTCCAATTCCGGAAGATCCGTAAATCGGATTCCCTCCACGCGCCCTCACGCGCCGGCTAGGCCACTGCCCTACGCCCAGGCCACGCGCGGCACGTGTCTTCTTCTTCGCGGGGCTCGCCGGACTGGTTTTTCCGGTGACCCGATTCCGGCCAAACTTAAAACCTCTAGTTCTCCTTCGTTTTTCACCCATTTTCTTCGAATTTTATATCAAATTGAAGCCCTAAGTGAGTACTATCGCGTTGGACTAGTTTTAGGGTCTAAAAACAACTAAATCTCACCTGGAAATTTCAAGGGTTTCGGCCACTCTCGAACTCGACCATCCCGACGTCCAAAGCTTGCAAACGAACGTCCCCGAGCTTCCTTAGGACCTCCTAAAGCTCACTGTGAGCTTGGAATTCCCTGAAACACGACGTTTAACGTGTGCATGAACAGTGACAAAAATTGGGAATCTCGGGTTCACGTGAAATCGAAGGTTTCACGGTCTAAGACTAGTACCAATCGACTCACAGGGACTCAGGGATGAAGATGCATACCTTATTTGCTTCGATCCGTCGAGTTTGGCAAGGTTTTGGGTGTGTGCCGTACATATGGGTGCCTAGAGAGAGAGACTGTCGAGAGGGAGGAGAGAGAGAGTGACGGGGAAGGGAGAGATCAAGGAGAGTGTTTGTGAGGTCCACAAACCATCCACACCATCCATCCTTAATCCCTAATCAACAATAATTCAACCTTACCAAAATTATGTCCAATTCACCAAAAATATATCCTTTATATTTAAACTATTAATTGAACCAACAATGTCACATAACGTACCTTAATCACGTCAAGGGCATTCCCGTCATTTCATACATTCGATATGAAAATCTCGGGACGGGCTGTGACAATCTTCCCTCCTTATAGAATTTCGTCCCCGAAATTCCCAAGACCAAATAACCCACTTAATTTTCATAGAACAACCTTGGGTACATCTCTCTCATCCGATCTTCCGTCTCCCAGGTAGCTTCCTCAACAGAATGATTCTTCCACAACACCTTCACCAAACTCACCGTCTTGTTCCTTAGAACCTTATCTTTCCAATCCAAAATCGTGACTGGTTCCTCATCATATGATAAATCTGGATTAATCTCTAACGGTTGAGGAGGGATCACGTGAGATGGATCAGAAATATAATGCCGAAGCATAGAGACATGGAACACATTATGGACCTTAGATAACTCCGGAGGCAACTCCAATCTGTAAGCAACTTCACCAATCCTCTCGGTGATCTCATAAGGTCCTATGTACCTAGGACTTAGCTTGCCTCTCATTCCAAACTGTACTACACTTCTCCAAGGTGACCACTTCAAGAACACCAAATTACCCACACCATAAACTCGATCAGTAGCGTGTCTATCTGCTAAACTCTTCAGCCGATCTTGGCTCACTTCCAGGTTAGACTTAATTACTTGAATATTCCGAGTAGTCTCCTCCACTAACTCAGGGCCTTGAATACCATCCGTCCACAATTCTAACAATTCGAAACACAAAACACAGCTTTCCACAGCCTTATGGCGATGCTCTTGGAACAAACTGAAATGACCAACATACTCAAGAAGTTCAACAGATCCGTAAGCCCAAATCTATTTTCCATAAGACAGATAAATAACTGTTGCACTTCTGGAAAGGTTACTGCTCTTTCATTGAAGAATACTGCGCTGATTTATTAAGCCAATCAATTATCACCTCAATTTCATCATAACCATCTCATGAACGAGAAAACTTGCACACATAATCTATATTAACATTTTCTCATTTCCGCTGAGGAACGGAAAGTGGTTGCATCTGACCAAAAGGCTTCTTCCTTTCTGCTTTGACTTGCTGGTAAACAATACACCTATTTACATACTCATCAATTTCCCTCTTCATACCCGGCCAATAATAAAATGGTCGAATGGTATAGTACATCTTGGTTCCTCCTGGATGCATCGCATAAGCTGAACAATGTGCTTCATCCAAAATTTCTTTCTTTTTCCCTTCACCTCTCAATTGAATCATTTCTTGAATCTCCTCATCAACCAACTAAGCTTCAAGTACACAATCAACCAAAACTGGCCTGACTTGGAAACTAGCAAGAAAAGCTTATCTTCGCTCTTCCAACTCCAACTTAACTCCAGTAGCTCTCAAGTCTACAAGTAGAGGAACATGGCAAGCATGCAAGGCATTAAGTTGACCTTAAGGTTTCCTACTTAGTGCGGTCATAATCACTTAGCAACTCCATCCATCTTCGCTGACGAAGATTAAAATCATGTTGAGTGAAAAGATACTGAAGACTCTTATGATCTGTGAAGATCTTATATTTCTCGCCATAGAGATAATGTCCCCAGATCTTCAAGCGAATGTAGTAACTGCTAACTCCAAAACATGAGTAGGGTAATTCATTTCGTGAAGTTCCAATTGCCGTGAAGCATAAGCAATCTCCTTACCTTGCTGCATTAACACTTATCCAAGACCAACTAAAGAAGCGTCACTAAAGACCTCCTAATTACCGCTATCTTCTGGGGGTGCTAAATTACGTGTATAAGTGAGGAAATATTTCAACTGTTGAAACCTTTGCTCACAATTATTGTCCACTTAAACTTAACCTCTGTTCTCGTCAAGCTCGTCAGTGGCAAGGCAATGACTGGGAAGTCTTTCACGAACCGTCCACGATAGCCTGCCAACTAAGAAAACTTCGAATCTCTATCACAGTTCGTGGTTGTTCCAAATTCTCAATTTCCGCTACCTTTTAAAAAAAAACTCACTTGAATACCTTTAGCAAATATAACTTATCTCATGAATGCTTCTTAATTCATTCAATATTGGCATTTGCTAAACTCAGCATACAATCGACGTTCCCTCAAACTTTGTAACATCAACTTAAAATATCTAACATGCTTTGCTCTAGGCTTAGAGTATACCAGAATATCGTCAATGGAAACAATAACAAACTTATCAATGCATTCCTGGAATACTTCATCCATCATCTCATAAAACAACAAGAGAATCCATCAATCCGAATAACATCACGAAAACTCATAATGACTGTAATGAGTCCTGAACACAATCTTAGGAACGTTATCACTAACTCTTCAATCAGTAACAACCAGACCTTAAGTCAATCTTAGGAAATACGCAGGCACTTCCAATTCGATTGACAAATCATCCATGCGTGGCAACGGATAATCGTTCTCAAAATTTGTCCGATTCAGTTTCCTATAATCAATGTATAGTCTTAACGTTCCTTTTCTTCCTCCTTACAAACAAAATTGGGATCCTCCAAAGCGACAAACTATGTTGAATGGAACCTTTATCAATCAATCCTTGTAACTGAACTAAATATCCTTGGCAGCCTTTCGATAACAATCTATTTGCTCTCCCAGCAACTAACAACATGCCTCGCTCCACTTTGCGTACTCACAAAAGCAAACTCTGGTCAATCAGATTGATGGAAAGTAACTGGTTCCTCGTAGCAATCTATCCTGGCACGATTTAATGTTACTAATATGCCCAAAATCACATCCAAATCTCCAACGAAATAAGATTCACTGGCATAACTATATTTTCCACCATTACCGAACACCCTTAATAACACCAAACTCATGTAGGGTAACCTACCTGTTTACTTGCTTAACGGATCCAACGAATAAGTTATTAATATTACGGTCTGCAGCCCGCAATACTAATAAATCATCGTTGTCTCGATAAGTAAGCAACAATTCTTAAGGGTGCGATATCATCATTTGTTCTTCATTAGAAATACATATACACTCCTCAATCATGCTCATTCACTACTCTCTTTGGCAACATCGACAATAAGAATTATATCAGCCGGAGTCAGCTATAGTGACCTGTACGACTTACTCATCAATTTTCCAAGTAATATGCCAAGGAAGACTGCTGGGTAACAACTGATCCCAGGGATAATTCATACCGCTATGCCTCATCTAACCACATGAACACATTCACAACTTCCCACACTCTCCAAAGTGCCTAATATTGTACCTATGGTACAAAGATACATTTCCTCTACCAGTCACCTTGCCTCAGAAATCTGGGGTCACTAGCAAATCTATCACTTCATCTCTTAACCTTATCATCTTTCTTCTGATTCTCATTCTTTTCTTATTCCTCTTTAGTCTCGCTGGTCATGTTCTCAGAGTTTTCAATGCTCAACAACATCTTGTAAACTCCTGATAAAAGTACAATGGATAGTGGTCGCCAAAGAACGCCACTTGTTCTTATTATCCCACCAAAGACGTCATAACACCTCGACCGGATTAGCAGCTACATCCGAATGGAAACAAGGTAAGTCTGTAAACTTTCTAATATACTCACTTGCCGTCATCTTTCCTCGTCTCACATTAGCAGACTCTTACCTACTACCATCACAATATGCCGGAGGAGTAAATCTTCTCTTTAATAATTCTTTAATCAATTCTCAATCGACTGTTTCCTCCAGTGACAACGAATAATACTCCTGTCTCCATCAGGATACAAATTCATAACCCAAAACCAAGTAGTCGTCTCGATCCACCTGTCAGAAGGAAGGTTCCCTTGACTTTGCATAATCCGAAACGTCATTTCCAAATGATTAAGCCATCACTCTGCTCCCTCAGGTTCCTCATTTCCATAAAGTGATTCAAATTTAACTTATAGCCAGTCTACAAAGGTTCCTTTAGATAATAGACTGAATCATACTAGCCATAATTTCCTCCCAAACTGCTTTATCAGGGAAATTAGGTTCATCCGAACTACGTGGCTCGCTACGAGGCGGTATCGTTCTGACAGAAGACACTAGGAATTTCTCAAGATGTCCAGAATTGCAACCTAGGCTCTGATACCAACTGACACACCCCGTCCCGAAGGAGGGCGTGCTGGCCGTCACGTGAGAGTGACGTAACCATTTACACAGTTCGGAAGTTCTTAAAATACAATTACTAAAAGGAAACCCCCGAGGGTGAGTCCTACTTTTGTGAATTCTGTCAGAACGCCGTTGGGTTCCTCGTGGCCACCAAAGCTCTGCTAACTTAAACCTGGAGGGGCGAAAAACAAAATGGAGTGGGTCAGCAAAACAAAGCTTTTCGAAAATCTTTCATTTAAAACATTTCTAACCCCTCACTGTAAAACCTGTATACTTTCCCGGAAAATAGCATATATAAGCATACATATAAGCAAATATCTCAATTCACTATCCTTTAACACTTTTTAGAAAAATATGTCATGCCAAGTGTCCAAAATCATAATATAGATGCTTTCATAAATCTCATATCATCAATTTTTCTTTCTCAAAACCCAGAAAGTATGTTATGTTATAAAAACTTTCAAAAACCGAAAGAATGATGCATCAATATAATTCAGGTGAAAATAAATCAACCGGAGACCCTGAAATGGTCCTGTACGGCTGATTCTAAAGCTCAACATCCAATCCAACCGGAGTCTGATAGGAGCATTTTTATGCGACTTAATTGACTTAATTGGCGCCATGTCCCCTTCATGTTCCCTTCTTGTCCCCTCCTTGTCTCCCTTGTTGCAACAATTCTCCTTGTTATGTTTCCTTATCCTTAAACCTTGTGAACACATTTCCTTTTCCCTCTAGGACAACCTAAAATCCATTCCCCTTAGGATTAGGACCTTGCCGCACCTTTCCCACACTCCATCTTTCCTTGCCGCACAAGGATACCCTTTCCCTTTAGTTTTAGGACATCTACCCTTTCCTAAACCCTTTTGCCGTGACTTTATGTTGGTTCCATGACCCTTATTCTTCCTTGCCGTGCAAGGAAGAGGATTGTTTCCCAATTTCTGAACCTAATCTCTTTTTCCCTTGTTCTTTTACCCTTTGCCGCACCCCTTAAACCTTTTCCCTTAGGTTTTTGGTTTTAATTTCCTATTTCCTTTAAGTTTTAGATTAATTCCTGATTCCTAAATTATTTTGGAGCCTTGTTCTATAAATACCAAGCCTTGCCATAGCTTTAAGGAGGAGAATTCAACCCCATTCACGTCAGAAACCATTCCACACACTTAAACACATCCATACTTCACCATTCACCCTAGTTTCTGCCTAAAAACATCCCTAGCCGCCCCATACACTCATCCTAACCCTAAATCCATACTTCTACACCATCCATAATCCCCAAAACCCAACCACTTGTGCGTGGCAGCAAGGAGAAAGAAGGAAGGACTCTTGGATGCTCAAGCTTCATCGTTGGTGCATTCTAGGTGTAATTCGTTTTATGATTTCAATGTTTAATTTCTTTTCCTTTCGTTTTGCTATGAACATGAGTGGCTAAACCCCTATTGGTTAGGGGTGATTTCAAAGCCATGACTATGTGTGCAATTTGATTTGATAAATTCCAGTTATGAATTCTTGAATCGTGAATGTAATTGGCTTAACTGTGCGAGTAATAACTTATTTGTGTTTGTTAATTAGGGGTCGACACTTAATTGGCTTGCATGAATATGATGCTAGAATATAAGGTTGTTTCACATAATCGTCACACACTTATATTCATATGTAGTGAAGGTCGCTAGTCACGATCGCGTTAAGTTCAATTCCTAGCATGAGTGACATGATGTCATAGTTGCAAGTGCTTTGTCAATGCTTATAGTTTTCATTGAACGTAATGATCTTTGATTGTATCTTTATTATGATGTCATGTAGGGAACTTTTGAGGAATGCTTCGGGTTGTCGAATGTTGTCATCCAATCCGATAACACAAGGAAAACTTGAGAATTAACTAGTGATGTCACGGTTAATTTGGGGCATTGTCATTCATAATTCAATGAAGGAATAACTGGAAATCGAGTCGTTTGCATACTTGTCATGTGTGGAGAAAGAGCCTCTAACTAATCCATCATCCATTTAAAACCCCAAAATCGTTTTCAAATCTGTTTTTACTTTGCAATCTGTTTTGTTAGTTTATTTTCGTCCAAATCAAATCCCCATTTATTTTGAAGTCCTAGATTAGTTAGAAAGTGTTTTGGTTTATGTTTTTAAGTGTTTTGATACGAGTTAAAACCCAAATTCGTCCAATTTGGTGCTTTGTGCTCAAAACTGCCCAGAAAGTGTTTTTAAGGCAGTTTTGAGTCTTTTGGTTGCTGTTTTGAGTTTTTGGTTTGTTTTAGTGTTTAAAACTTTAGTTTTGCATTCTTCGAGTCTAATTTAGTGTTTTAAACTTTGTTTTTACGTTTCTAAGTCAGTTTTCAAGAGTTTAGCAATCCCTCCTAATCCCCGGTTTTGAACGATCCCTACTTACATACTTTGCTACAATTGTCAAAAGAGGGTTTAATTTGTGTGCTTAATATATTTCGCATCAAATTTTTGGCGCCGTTGCCGGGGATTAGCAACTTTGCTAATCCCTTGTTATTTCTTTTTATTTTTCGTTTGTTTTCTATCTTAGTTGCTGATTTGTTTTGTTTCTTTGTTTTTAGGTAGTAGTGCATGACTCGACGTTCCCAACCTGTTCGTGAGCATATTTTGGACTTTGACGACGATTTTGAACGAACTTTGAAAAGAAGGAGGAACCAACAAGAGTCCAACCCACCTAGCCCTGAACCTGACCTTGAAGAACAAGTTTTAGAAGAAGAAGAGAGGGGCACGACTGGGATTTTTGAGGAGGCACCAATCATGGCAGCCGACAACCGCACAATCAAGGATCTTTCGGCTTCGGGATTGGATAATGCCGCACCTTTATGCATCCAATATCCCATGGCAGCTCAAGGCAAGACCGAGGAGTTCGAATTGAAGTCTAGTTTGCTGCACCACATCCCAAAGTTCCATGGGCTGTCCATGGAGGATGATAAGCTCATATTTTTATATATTTTTACATCAAATTCACTCGTCTTTTCTTAGTTAGTTTCTTGTATTTTTGAGCTATTTACTTTATTTTCGTGTTTTATGTGATTTGGCTAGCAAAGAAAATAATAATAGCTTAAGTGTATATTTTTAGTAATAAAATCGTCAAAACTGCATTGCCCACTATTTTTGGTTAATAAAAATAAGATAGAATTATATATATATATATGATGATGATGATGAATGATGGGAGTTGTTGCTGCCTTGTTGGCAGCATAAAATTAGTTGGCAGTGAGTAAAGTTTGGAAAGGAGCTTGCGGGGTTTTGGCAGAAAGAAAAAGAATTGAAAAGAAACAAAGTGGGAATAAGAGAGTTGGTGGAGACAACATTAAGAAAATAAATAAACAGAAAGGAAATAAAGGTGGAGCACTTCGTAGGTACTGGGGGGAATAAGAAAATAAAAAAAGAAAAAGGAGGCTGCCATTAGCAGCGTGGGAACAGGTGACGGGAATAAAAACTGAAAGAAGGATAGAAGAAAGCAGGAATAAGCTGCCCTTTGGCAGCAAGGTCAGAAAAAAGAAAGGCTGCTAAGGCAGCCACGAGGAGGGAATCAGAAGAAGCAAAAGCTGCCTTAGACGCAGCTGGCGCAAAGCAGGAAGAGGAGTGAAGCGCGGGAAGGTTGCCTTGAGACGCTGCCTTTGGCAGCTTGCGCAGAGAAGGCAGCTGGTAGTGGAGGTTTGATTGCGTGGAGACCGAGAGGGAGTTGCTGCCTTAGGCAGAAGGAGGGGACGCGAAGAAGAAGCTGCCAGGCAGCTGTCGCAAGCAGGGGAGACGCGAAGAGGAAGCTGCTTGTGCAGCTTGCGAAGAGGGGAGCAGCTCGCCAGGAAGGAGTCAGACGCAAGCTGCCTTAGGCAGCTAAAGAAAGGGAAACGTGAGAGAGTGCGAGAGCAAGGCAGGTGAAGCGCGGGAAGGAAGGAGGCGCTGCTTTTGCAGCGAGGAAATCGACAGGAGAGAGATGCAGTTGGCGAGAGGAAAGAAGGCGTGCAGGTCAGCACGGCAGCAATCCTGCCTGGTCAGCACGGCAACAGTGCAGGGAGCGCAACAACACTGCAGTCCTCATTCGGTTTAATCCTCCAACTCACGTTTTATTCCTGTTTAATTTTAATAATGTGTAACTAATTTTATTTTGGCTAGAGTTTAATTCAAAACCATGGATATATTTGTAATTTGAATTGATTACCTTCAGTTGTGATTTCTGAGTTGTGATTTAATTTGCTTAACTGCTTGATTGATAACTTATTTTTGTATGTCGATTAAGGATGCATACTTAATTTACATGCATGAATTTGATGCTATAATATAAGTGAATTTCACCTAATCGTTATGAACTTATATTCACAAGTAGTGAAGGTCGCTTATAAACGATCGCGTTAGGTAAATTCTTGGCATAAGTTTCATGCAATTCATAGTAACAAGTGCATCGTCAATGCTTATGATTTTCATAAAACTTAATGATTCTTGCTTGGATCTCTATTATGCAATTCATGTAGGGAACTTGTGGGGAATGTTTTGGGTTGTCGTATGCAATCATCCAATCCATTAACTTAAGGAAAATCTGAGAATTAATTTAAGCGGACCTAATTAATTTGGGGCGTTGAGAATTTACAATTTATTGAAAGAACAACTGAAAATCAATTTAGGTTGCATATATGTCATGTGTGGAGAAGAACCCTCTAGCCAGTCCGTCATTTATCATTTTACCTTAATTTTATGTTTTTGTCAATTTTGTAATTTATTTAAGTTTAATTTACTTTTCATCAAAAAAATCAATCCCCCGTTTATTTTAAGGTGTTAGATTTATTAGAAATCAATTTAGTTTGTATTTTCTTGAGTCTTGAATTATTTTGTGTCTTTTTAGATTATTTGTTAGTTTTATTTTGAGTTATTCTAGTTAAGTGTTTTGAGTCTAGTTTAGTGTTTTAAATTTTGTTTTTACGTTTTTAATTTAATTTTACTTTGGTTAGCATCCCTAGTTAATCCCCGGCCTAGAACGATCCCTACTTACATCATTACTACAACTGTCACAAATAGGGTTTAAATTTGTGCGTCAAGTAATTTTCGCATCAAATTTTTGGCGCCGTTGCCGGGGATTAGCAAATTTGCTAATCCTTTTATTTTTGTTTTTGCTTATGTTTATTTGTGTTTGTGTATGTTACTTTTGATATTTGATTTATTTTTCTTTCTTTGAATTGAGGTACAAATGGAGCAAGACCTGGATTCTACTAGCATTCAAGATCTATTGGCACAGCTCACTGCTCAATTAACTCATAATGCCGAACGGACCACAATGCCAAGTGTCCCTACACTTGATGTGCCCTATGGGCAACGATATCAAGGTCCTCAATTTTCTGCAAATGAAGATGTTTGGGGATATCAAGGCTATAACCAATCAAGGGGCAACATGTTTTCCAACGCTTACAATTCGGATTGGAGAGATTATTCAGATTACATGTGGGGAGAACCTCAACAATTCCAACAAGGTGGATATTGGCAGCAAGAGGACGTGTTCTATTCAAGATCTATGCAGCCACCACAGCATCCCCCACAACAATTCCAATCGAATCAAAGTATGCCCGTGGATTATAATCAAATGCTTGAAGAATTAATTTCTTCGGTACAGGGTTCACAAAAAGAAGAACAATTGCCTCCATCGGAAGAGTTCTATCAGTGGCCATATGAACCGTCACATCCACCACAACAATCAACCCAATCAAATTCAGGTACGTCTTCGGATAATGACATTTTGAATAAGTTACTAACCTCTTTGAATCAGGGAGTAGAAAATCAAAACCAGGAGATGCAAGACCGAGTCAGAAGAGTGGACGAATTGGATATGCATGTTGGGCAGATTATGGAATTCATGGCACAGCTTCAAGAGCAAAGTGAGGTCTCCAACTCAACTCTTGAAAATTCAAAGGCAGAAAGTGAAATCGATGAAGCCATCACTTTGGGAAGTGATATGGAGGATGAAGTTGTTCCAGAACCATCCAAACATAGCGCGAACATGGATGAATTGCCGCTTCAAGAAGAAGATGAGGATGACTACTTGGGCAGTTTAGAAGAATTCTTATCGCAAACCCCTCAAGTCCTTATGCCATCCAACTCAGGTGAGGAGGTTCTAAATTCATTTCATTCTAACATTATTCCACCAATTGTCCTTTTTCCTTGTAGGTTTTTAAATCCCAAGGAAGAAGTGAATGAAAAATACGTTGTGGAAGATCTTCCCAAGGTGCAAAGTGATATCCAAATTCTTGGTGTACCAAATCAAGTTCCCGATGGTATTGAAACGTTCAAAGAGACGTGTACACCAAGAAGAATTATTCTAGAAAATGAGGTGGCCGGAGAATTTGTTGAATACATCCAAGAGGCTGTGCATGAGACAAATGCCAAGGAAGTTGAGTTTGATAACAGGGGCCATGTCACAATCATCACATGCAATCTGGCTAAGTTCAAAGTCCCGGAAATATTCCAAGATGTGGTGTTTGTGATTGAGTTTGATCGAGAATGTAAGCCATTTTCTCCATTTTTAATTTTAATTTATACTAACTTTTTTCTAATTTTGATGATTCAGGCACCCACTCTTGAATTTAAACCATTGCCGGATCATTTCAAGTACCACCGTCCGTTCAATGATAAGCCCATGCATTTGAATAATGAAGGGAGGCCTAGGAATCACCCACAATCAGATTTGCATTCCTAATCCCTTCTCTTTACTGCTTTCATTTTGTTTTGTTTATTTAGTTGTGATTTTTGTTTAGAAGTTAAACATAGTCTTTTTACTTTGTTTTACTTATTTTACATTGTTATTTAAAAAAAAAAAAAAAAAAAAAAAAAAAAAAAAAAAAAAACTTAAAAACATAAACATTCATATAAATAAAAAAAATACAAAAAATAAATAAAAAAATAAAAAAATACAAAAAAAAAAATACAAAAAAAATAAAAAAAAAAATAAATAAAAAAAAAATAAAATAAAAAAACTTAATTGCATAAATATTTTACAATAACTTGTAAATTAATCTCGTTCATTGGTCGTTGGTTGGTGGTGCCTCGGAGATCGACGGAGCCCCAGAAAGACGAAGCGCCAGAGTTGGATCATTCGGAGCATCAATACTTGGTGCTGCTCCCGAGGACGAAGGCAACACAAACCTCGGGAGTAACGCCATAAACCGTTGATGATCACTCTGAATCCGCACTTCGGACTCCTGCATCTGATCCAGCTTCCTCTTCATGCTTGTGGAGTAATTGGTTGCGAGCATGTGCAAATCCCTGTTCTCATGCCTAAGCACTCTGACCTCTTGCCGAAGACTAGCCACTTCAGCCATCAACGACTCCACCTGACGGGTTCGTGCAAGAAGGCGCTGGCCCATGTTTGATACGGAGCCTGCGCATCAGACGCTGTAGGCCATAGAGTCCTGAACAGCCAGTTCGTCGGACCGCCTAGAAAGTATCCTAGTGTCTCTAGGAGTGAGCAGATTTCTGGCCACCACCGATGCGGTTGTTTCGTTCATCATCATGGAATCCCCAACTGTAAGATGACCATTTGGGGATATGAAGGATGGCTGCCAAATGTTGGTTGGGGAAGATATATCACTATCTTCCCCAACATTCAAGTTAAGGCGACGGTCAGAGGGGCAAGACATATTTGAAGGTGTTGAGAATGAAGAGTTGGACTGATCAAGATTAAAAGAAGTGCAAGTGTGAGTGTTTACAGAAGGGAGCTCAAGTGTGTTGTGGAACAAAATTGCGCCTCTATAAAAAGAAGAAATCAAGAGGCGCTACTCAGCAGTCGAAGAGACGCCCTCACGCAAATCGAAGAGCCGGGCTCCTTTCTCAAGAGCCGGATTCTTTTCTCAAAAGCGGCGTCTCCGTCTCAAAAGTCGGTTCCTCTATCAAAAGTCGGGCGTCTCTCTCAAAAGCCGGAGCAGTCAGGAATCACGAGGCGAGCCGCTCCCTGATTTGTCCAGACGTGTCACATGCAATTCCTTTCTCAAAAGTCGGGATTGCTCAGAAACCACGAGCCGCTCCCTGATTTTTCCAATTTTGTCGTCACTCGTCACGCGCGCTGGCAGCTTTGCGCAAATTACGGGTGGCTTTTTCAGAAAGCGCGTGACCTGTACTGTTCATCCATCCACCGGCTGCCGACAGGGGTAAAGGAACAGTTTCGGTTGTGAAGAAAAGACCTATAAACGTCTACCTTCGCATCCATTGCAAAGGCAAACTCTCTCAGCACTTCTTCATCTCCGAAATTTTTCATCTCCGAAAATGCCTTTCCATCAAACCCTCTCGAGTTTCTCTGTGTTTCTCATTCCCTGGGATACCTTTGCAAATAAGTCATCTAGAGCTAGAGTATTTCATATCATGAAGGTTGAAAGCAAGAGTATCTCATATCACGCTTTCTCCCTGTCCTTGTCCTTGTCTTTGTAATAAGGAGAAAGCGGGCAATCAGCCAGCATTCGGTGTCAATCTTCCGATCTAAGAACCGACTGCCTGGAAATCCTTCCTGATTGCTTACCTAGCATTGCTTACCTAGCATTGCTCTCGAGTGCTCATCTTCAACCGCTGATGTACTTCCGAAGAAGTCGCCACATCTGCCTGGAGAACAGCCAAGGCAAGTGAAAATGATACTTGAAGCATGTGGAGACAAGGTGCTGCTTCATCTTCAAGATCAAGTCTCATTTTCCTTGCTAAGAAGTTCCCCAGCCCAGTTCAAGCATACACCTGTGGAACGATACTTCTTCAAAAGCAAAAGTATCCCATATCATCAGAGTCAGAGGCAAAGATTTCTCATGGCATGCTTTTCCTTTACCCTTGCTCTTGGCTACGAGTCAGGGTGAAAGAAAGGAAATCGGTCGGCACTTGGACAGATTGAACAAAGAAGCAGACCACCACCTATTCCTCGTGCCTACCTGCCATGCAGAAGAACAAAAAGAGAAGAATGTAGCCTGCAGACTCAATCAACCCGGCAGAAGGAGTCTGAGTTGAAACCAAGAGCTCGAGAAGCTTCAACAACACCACCAATCAAGTCTCATTTTCCTTGCTAAGAAGTTCCTGAGGCCAGTTCGAGTTCAAAGCTGTGGAAAGTCACCAAACAGGACCAATGATCACTTTTTAGTTTTATTGTTATCTTTTATTTTCATTTTCAATTTTTCGTTTGTTTGTTTTTTCTTGCGTGCTTAACTGACTTATTTCTTTTCTTTGCAGGAACTTTTGGTTATTTCCACCCTTGAAGTTGATTGCAAAATTTTAGCTTGGGGGGTCATCGCTTGATTTTTTCTGCAAATTAGGGAAGTTTTCAGTCCTATTGCTTTATTTTCTTTCTTTGTATTTATTTATTTTATTTTTATTTTTATTTGCATTTTATTATATTTTCTGACATTGGGGACAATGTCTAGTTTAAGTGTGGGGGTAAAAAGTATAAAAATGACCAAATTGAAAATTTTTGTACCTTCGACTTTGAACTGGTTTCATTTGTTTCCATGTTATTGCTTTGTTTTCTTAATTAGTTTTGTTTTATTTAAAAAAAATAAAAAATAAAAAATAAAAATAAAAATTTTCGGAAAATTTTAAAAATCCAAAAATATTTCCTTGTTTTCCTTATTGTTTTGAATTAAGATTTTTGTCAGTTCCCCGGCCCAATGATATAATCGGATAAAGTTTGAACCATGATCATCAAGAACTTAGTTAACATGTGTTTTGTGAAATTCCTAATTCTCGTGTTAGTTTGTACATATTTGATCATCTTTGAAAAACGAAATGCACATAGCCTTGTTGATGTGAAACTAAAGCATGATTTAAAGCTCCATATGTGAATTTAGTGACCATATACATCCTATGTGAGTTTTTGAGCCTATTGAAAGTGTGTGCATTTTTCATACACTCCTATTCTTTCATGTGTGATGAACTTATGTGAGATACTTCTCTAGAACTTGCATAACGATCTTTCGAAATATTTGTCATTGATTGCATGAACTTGAAAATGATAGAGGCATTAGGTTTACCACCATGGCCCAAATAACCTTGTTTCCCAAAGAAAAATGATATCATTAGATTGCCAATTTGAGCCGTGTTTGTTGAGACTTTTATTTCTTATCACCAGATATGTCTACCCTTATGCCTGAAATAAATATTTTTCCTTACCCTTTCCAAGCGAGCAATGCAAGATTATCTTATGTGAATGTTTGTGAAGTACTTTGAGGGTGTTTGGCAAAAGAATAAGTGTGGGGGTTTTTCATATTTGTTTCTGTTTGAAAAAAAAAAAAAAAAAAAAAAAAAAAAAAAAAAGAAAAGAAAAGAAAAGGAAAAGAAAAAGAAAGATTGTATACAAAGAAAATAAAAAGTTTTTAAAGTTTCAGTTTATGGGTGTGGTTGGTGACTTGAAGAATAGCTGGAAAGTTTGAAGTTCTTATAAATCTAAACAAAAAAGAATCGCTTGCAATGTAGCTTGGAACTTGTGTTTTCCTATTCTTTCGTTTCAATAACCCTATCCCGAAGCCTCATTACATCCAATAAAAGTCCTCTTGATTTAAGTTTTGCAATTATGACTGTGGAGAAGTGATCTTTATGCAAGCTTATGGTAGAACTTTCACATTTGTTTCTTTGAGCGAAACACATTAAAACTAAACACATGTGTGATTGAGTGCATATCCCGTGAGAAGGTCGCTAGTTTGCATATGGTGATTTTAAAAATAAAAATTTGAAATTGCATGAGCATGGCTATCTCACACACTACACTTCAAGGATGATTCAAAGATTACTGCTAATATTTGAATTAGGAAAATGAACTTGGATTAACTTGTTTGGTGTTAGCTATGGTTCTTGATGATTTGTGTTCTCGAATGAAATTCTATGAGGGTCACATAGGGGGAAGCTAATATTTTCATGTTATTACTTTTTCTGTTTTCGTTTATTTTGCTCGAGCACTAGCAAAAGCTAAGTGTGGGGGTATTTGATAAGCTCATATTTTTATATATTTTTACATCAAATTCACTCGTCTTTTCTTAGTTAGTTTCTTGTATTTTTGAGCTATTTACTTTATTTTCGTGTTTTATGTGATTTGGCTAGCAAAGAAAATAATAATAGCTTAAGTGTATATTTTTAGTAATAAAATCGTCAAAACTGCATTGCCCACTATTTTTGGTTAATAAAAATAAGATAGAATTATATATATATATATGATGATGATGATGAATGATGGGAGTTGTTGCTGCCTTGTTGGCAGCATAAAATTAGTTGGCAGTGAGTAAAGTTTGGAAAGGAGCTTGCGGGGTTTTGGCAGAAAGAAAAAGAATTGAAAAGAAACAAAGTGGGAATAAGAGAGTTGGTGGAGACAACATTAAGAAAATAAATAAACAGAAAGGAAATAAAGGTGGAGCACTTCGTAGGTACTGGGGGGAATAAGAAAATAAAAAAAGAAAAAGGAGGCTGCCATTAGCAGCGTGGGAACAGGTGACGGGAATAAAAACTGAAAGAAGGATAGAAGAAAGCAGGAATAAGCTGCCCTTTGGCAGCAAGGTCAGAAAAAAGAAAGGCTGCTAAGGCAGCCACGAGGAGGGAATCAGAAGAAGCAAAAGCTGCCTTAGACGCAGCTGGCGCAAAGCAGGAAGAGGAGTGAAGCGCGGGAAGGTTGCCTTGAGACGCTGCCTTTGGCAGCTTGATAGGAGCATGTTTATGCTACTTAGTTATGTTGTTTTCTTGCATTTTCGTAGTTAGTTATAACTTATTATAGTGTTTAAGGTCATTTTCGTGCAATTTCAGGTTCATATGGCAAAGTATGCATTTTGAGCCAATTTGGAGCATTTTGGAGCATTTTTGGGCCAAGATTGGATGGTGCAAACATGGAGACATGAGGATGGACGAATTTGATGATTCAAAGGGCTAGAAATCTGCATGTGTGTGTGCAAAGTGTTGGCCTACAACTTCAAACATCATGGCTGCCATGTAATGGCAGAAAATGTGTTTTTTACTAGCTAAATGGATGAAGAACATGCATTGCAAGTATAAACACCACATGGGCAGCAAGAAGGAAAGAAAACAGCAACACACACACCACATGGGCAGCAAGGAATCTGAAATTAAAGAATGGGCAGCAAGGAATAAGAAATTAAAGCATGGGCAGCAAGGAATCAGCATGGGCAGTGAATAGACAACAAGGAATGGCAGAAATTGGACCACCATGAAGTGGATTTCTGCAAGGATGGCAGATTGTCCATTACTTGATGTTTGCTTGACATTTTCAGCCACTATATAATCCCCATTCAACCATTTATCAAGGGAGTTCAGAAAACCACACCTCCCACACACATTCCATTCATCACATCCAGCCATACACCCTCCACAATTCAGAAATTCGTCAAACACATCCATCACACTTTGCAGCAGCCTTCCTTCACCTTTCACCATATTTTCTGACCCAAAATCATCCCTAGCCGTACCCCCATCAACCCTAAACCTTCCCATACCATTCCACATCCATTCTACACCACAAATAACCCCAAAAACCTGTTCTAAAGTTCTCTGCCGCAGCAAGGAGGAAGGAGAATTCGTTGATGAGCTTGCTGCCAAGTTGGAGCGTTCTAGGTGTTCTCTTCCTTTGGATTTTAATTTCTAAATTTATGTATCTTTGCTTGTGAGTATGAGGAACTAAACCCCCTTAGTTGGGGGGTGATTCGAAACCATGAATATGCTTGCAATATGATTTGAGTACGTTCAGTTGTTATTTCATAAGTTGTGGTTTCAATTCGTTCATCTACTTGATTGATAACTTATTTGTGTATGTTGATTGAGAGTGCACGCTTAGTTTTCATGCATGAATATGATGCTAGATTATGAGGGAGTTTCACCTAATAGTTACAATCTTATAATCACAAGTAGTGAAGGTCGCTTATAAACGATCGCGTTGAATGAATTCTTGGCATTAGTTTCATGCTCATCATAGTAACGAATGCCTCGTCAACACTTATAGTTCTCATTGTGCTTCATGATTCTTGATTGTATCCTTATTGTGCTCATCACGTAAGGAACCTTTGAGGAATGTTTTGAATTGTTGTATGCGCTTTCCCATCCAATTCATTAACTTAAGGAGAACTTGAAGGTTAATTTAAGCGTATCTAATTAACTTGGGGTGTTGAGTTTCATAATTTATTGGAAGAACAACTGAAAAATCGTTTTGTTTGCAAGTGTGTCATGTGTGGAGAAGAACCTCCTAACTAGCCTTTTATCCATCCTTTTCATCCAAAACGTTTTACAACCTGTTTAGTTTTAAGTTTCTGTTTTGTTTTCAATTTTCGTCCAAAACAAATCCCCCCTTAATTTGAAGTCTTAGATTAGTTAGAAAGTGTTTTGATTTGTGTTTCTAAGTATTTTGATTCAAGTTTTCATCAAATTTCGTCCAAATTAGTGTAGGTGCTCAAAACTGCCCAGAAAGTGGTTTTTAGGCAGTTTTGAGCCTTCTAGTTGCTGTTTTGAATTCTAGGTTTGTTTAAGTGTTTTAAACATTAGTTTTGCATTCTTTGAGTCTAGTTTAGTGTTTTAAACTTTGTTTTTGAGTTTTTAAGTCAGTTTCCAAGTGTTTAGCAATCCCTCAGAATGCATTGAACAAATTCAAGAACAAATGGTTGAAGATGAGCCCATGGATGAATTGCTACTGTTCGAAGAGGAGGAGGATGCACAAGGCACGGCAAGGGAAGAACAACCCTTGCCGCAACCTCCCAATATTCCTACACCACCCCATTCAAGTAAGGTGCCGAATCAAATCCAAATTGGAGGGAGAATTTACACGGACTCTAGAAAGCTCAATGCCATAATTAGGAAGGATCACTATCCCCCTCCATTCATAGATCCAATGCATGGAAGTTTTGTGGAGCATGTCGTGGAAGATGTACTTGTGTTCTTGTCGCAACACACAGGTAAGCCACCTCCTCAAATTTCAAGTTTGTTTTATACTAACAAGTTGTTGAGTTCAATGATCCAGGCACCCATTTTAGAATTTAAAGCATTACCGGATCATTTCAAGTATCACGTTCCATTTAAAGATCACCTCCATGCCGTGGGTCCTATTCAAGCTTGATTGGAGGTATCGTCCGGCTGTACGACGTTAAAGCAAGCGCTACTTGGGAGGCAACCCATGCATGCAACAAATGAAGACCTAGAGAGCGCTCCAACAACCAGATTTGCGTTCCTAACCCCTTCTCTTTGCTGCACTTATTTCATTCACGCCATGTTAGATTGTTTAGTTGCTGTTTTGTTGTTTGGTTGCTATTTGTGTTAATCTATGCTTGAAACATTGAGGACAATGTTTGATTTAAGTGTGGGGGTAACCAAAGTGTTTTGATGCAAATTCGTAGGGTTTTCTCACTCATAATTTCTAATGTTGTTTTTCACTGTTTTTAAGCCTTTTTAAGCTGTTTTGGTGTATTTTAGTGTGTTTTGAGTCAAAAAATCCGAAAATCCCATAAAAATTTGAAAATTTGTTTATAAACCCAAAAAAGAGTTGTTTTTGTGTGTTTGTTTGTGTCTTAGGGTACCTTCCAACACAATAATGAGGATTCGGTTTGTAATTGCATGGCTGTTAAAGAAAGTGATTAACATGGATGAAAGTTTGATTTACTCTTTGTTTATGCTTGGTTGTGGTTATAACTTATGAATTCACATGCAATCATAAGGGAAAAATCAGTTTTTGTAACATGCTTGAAGGAAGGAACTCAAACTAACGCTACAACCTTGTGAGACTTGAGCCTAAACGCTTATTTGGAGAGTTAAAATCTGTGCATTCTTTGTTTTCTAAAGTCGTTGCATGATCTCACTATTATTTGCTTGGTTGCTACTTAGAAGGCGTTTCATCATATAGTTCCAAATGCTAGAACTCATGCCCATTTCATTCAAAGCATGTCACTGAATTGCATAACACATATTCAAGATAAAGTTGTGTAGTGACCACCACCTTAGCCAAAAAGCCGTGAATCCCTATGTCATTATGTTTTGTAGGTGTTAACCCCATTGAGCCTTGTTTAGCCTTTTCTTTGTTAACCCACATTACCCTCACCTAGCCTAGATTAGGACTACCCATACCCTCGTTCTTAAAGTATAGTAAGCATGATTCAAATTGAATTCCTTTGTGGCAGAAACCAAGTGTGGGGGAAGTTTTTATTTTGTCAATTGTGTGCCATAGGCACGGGTAGAAAGAAAAAAATAAAGAAAAAAAAAAGTATGAAAAAAAAAAAAAAAAAAGAGTTGTGAAAAAGTGTTCCAAAGTATTGTTTGTTGAAGTAAGGGTCCAAAACAATGAATTCGACCCTAAGGAGTTGTCTAAGTCTTCCCCTTGTGTTTTAAAGTTAATTTCTGCATTCTAAGTGAATTCTAGGTCTCAATTTCACTACTTTGCTTACTATCGCTTAAAGAACGTTTGTTTTCCCTATCCTTTTTACTTTGTTAACCAATACCCCAAACCCCGTTACAACCCTTAACTTCTATCTTGAGTGTTATGTGTTTCAATTTGTGGAGTTTGAATTTGGTATGAGCATATGGTGTCACTGGTTCTCGCATCTAAGTAGTAGCATTCCATTCATGAGATCATATCTAAACATGCTTGTTAACTCCGGAAATTGCGTTCTTTGTGATACATATATGTGAGCATTCGTTTTTATATCTACATCAATTCTCTCACATATAACTAGTATAGGGTGTGTAGTTAGAAAATCTGAGTGAAAATAGAGTGCATTTCTTGTAAGGATTGAGGGAATTCTCTAAGGCATATTACTACATTCAAAGCATTGTTTTAATTGATTACTTGTGAACTAGTAAGTTGTGGCTTAAATTAAGTATGTGCTTGTGTAAAGATGACTCAAATTTGTGGGGATAACAATCTTTAATATGTCATGTTCATTGGAAATCCCTGAGGCAAATGTTGGAAGGATTAGAGTGTGTTTATTTACTTTGTTTCGTTTTGTTTATTTCGTTTTGCTCGAGGACTAGCAAAAAACTAAGTGTGGGGGAATTTGATAGGAGCATGTTTATGCTACTTAGTTATGTTGTTTTCTTGCATTTTCGTAGTTAGTTATAACTTATTATAGTGTTTAAGGTCATTTTCGTGCAATTTCAGGTTCATATGGCAAAGTATGCATTTTGAGCCAATTTGGAGCATTTTGGAGCATTTTTGGGCCAAGATTGGATGGTGCAAACATGGAGACATGAGGATGGACGAATTTGATGATTCAAAGGGCTAGAAATCTGCATGTGTGTGTGCAAAGTGTTGGCCTACAACTTCAAACATCATGGCTGCCATGTAATGGCAGAAAATGTGTTTTTTACTAGCTAAATGGATGAAGAACATGCATTGCAAGTATAAACACCACATGGGCAGCAAGAAGGAAAGAAAACAGCAACACACACACCACATGGGCAGCAAGGAATCTGAAATTAAAGAATGGGCAGCAAGGAATAAGAAATTAAAGCATGGGCAGCAAGGAATCAGCATGGGCAGTGAATAGACAACAAGGAATGGCAGAAATTGGACCACCATGAAGTGGATTTCTGCAAGGATGGCAGATTGTCCATTACTTGATGTTTGCTTGACATTTTCAGCCACTATATAATCCCCATTCAACCATTTATCAAGGGAGTTCAGAAAACCACACCTCCCACACACATTCCATTCATCACATCCAGCCATACACCCTCCACAATTCAGAAATTCGTCAAACACATCCATCACACTTTGCAGCAGCCTTCCTTCACCTTTCACCATATTTTCTGACCCAAAATCATCCCTAGCCGTACCCCCATCAACCCTAAACCTTCCCATACCATTCCACATCCATTCTACACCACAAATAACCCCAAAAACCTGTTCTAAAGTTCTCTGCCGCAGCAAGGAGGAAGGAGAATTCGTTGATGAGCTTGCTGCCAAGTTGGAGCGTTCTAGGTGTTCTCTTCCTTTGGATTTTAATTTCTAAATTTATGTATCTTTGCTTGTGAGTATGAGGAACTAAACCCCCTTAGTTGGGGGGTGATTCGAAACCATGAATATGCTTGCAATATGATTTGAGTACGTTCAGTTGTTATTTCATAAGTTGTGGTTTCAATTCGTTCATCTACTTGATTGATAACTTATTTGTGTATGTTGATTGAGAGTGCACGCTTAGTTTTCATGCATGAATATGATGCTAGATTATGAGGGAGTTTCACCTAATAGTTACAATCTTATAATCACAAGTAGTGAAGGTCGCTTATAAACGATCGCGTTGAATGAATTCTTGGCATTAGTTTCATGCTCATCATAGTAACGAATGCCTCGTCAACACTTATAGTTCTCATTGTGCTTCATGATTCTTGATTGTATCCTTATTGTGCTCATCACGTAAGGAACCTTTGAGGAATGTTTTGAATTGTTGTATGCGCTTTCCCATCCAATTCATTAACTTAAGGAGAACTTGAAGGTTAATTTAAGCGTATCTAATTAACTTGGGGTGTTGAGTTTCATAATTTATTGGAAGAACAACTGAAAAATCGTTTTGTTTGCAAGTGTGTCATGTGTGGAGAAGAACCTCCTAACTAGCCTTTTATCCATCCTTTTCATCCAAAACGTTTTACAACCTGTTTAGTTTTAAGTTTCTGTTTTGTTTTCAATTTTCGTCCAAAACAAATCCCCCCTTAATTTGAAGTCTTAGATTAGTTAGAAAGTGTTTTGATTTGTGTTTCTAAGTATTTTGATTCAAGTTTTCATCAAATTTCGTCCAAATTAGTGTAGGTGCTCAAAACTGCCCAGAAAGTGGTTTTTAGGCAGTTTTGAGCCTTCTAGTTGCTGTTTTGAATTCTAGGTTTGTTTAAGTGTTTTAAACATTAGTTTTGCATTCTTTGAGTCTAGTTTAGTGTTTTAAACTTTGTTTTTGAGTTTTTAAGTCAGTTTCCAAGTGTTTAGCAATCCCTCCTAATCCCCGGTCTAGAACGATCCCTACTTACATCTTTACTACAATTTGACAAAAGAGGGTTTAATTTGTGTGCTAGTTAATATTACGCATCACAGCTTGCGCAGAGAAGGCAGCTGGGGACTGACGGGGGAGCTGCACAGGCAGCTGGTAGTGGAGGTTTAATTGCGTGGAGACCGAGAGGGAGTTGCTGCCTTAGGCAGAAGGAGGGGACGCGAAGAAGAAGCTGCCAGGCAGCTGTCGCAAGCAGGGGAGACGCGAAGAGGAAGCTGCTTGTGCAGCTTGCGAAGAGGGGAGCAGCTCGCCAGGAAGGAGTCAGACGCAAGCTGCCTTAGGCAGCTAAAGAAAGGGAAACGTGAGAGAGTGCGAGAGCAAGGCAGGTGAAGCGCGGGAAGGAAGGAGGCGCTGCTTTTGCAGCGAGGAAATCGACAGGAGAGAGATGCAGTTGGCGAGAGGAAAGAAGGCGTGCAGGTCAGCACGGCAGCAATCCTGCCTGGTCAGCACGGCAACAGTGCAGGGAGCGCAACAACACTGCAGTCCTCATTCGGTTTAATCCTCCAACTCACGTTTTATTCCTGTTTAATTTTAATAATGTGTAACTAATTTTATTTTGGCTAGAGTTTAATTCAAAACCATGGATATATTTGTAATTTGAATTGATTACCTTCAGTTGTGATTTCTGAGTTGTGATTTAATTTGCTTAACTGCTTGATTGATAACTTATTTTTGTATGTCGATTAAGGATGCATACTTAATTTACATGCATGAATTTGATGCTATAATATAAGTGAATTTCACCTAATCGTTATGAACTTATATTCACAAGTAGTGAAGGTCGCTTATAAACGATCGCGTTAGGTAAATTCTTGGCATAAGTTTCATGCAATTCATAGTAACAAGTGCATCGTCAATGCTTATGATTTTCATAAAACTTAATGATTCTTGCTTGGATCTCTATTATGCAATTCATGTAGGGAACTTGTGGGGAATGTTTTGGGTTGTCGTATGCAATCATCCAATCCATTAACTTAAGGAAAATCTGAGAATTAATTTAAGCGGACCTAATTAATTTGGGGCGTTGAGAATTTACAATTTATTGAAAGAACAACTGAAAATCAATTTAGGTTGCATATATGTCATGTGTGGAGAAGAACCCTCTAGCCAGTCCGTCATTTATCATTTTACCTTAATTTTATGTTTTTGTCAATTTTGTAATTTATTTAAGTTTAATTTACTTTTCATCAAAAAAATCAATCCCCCGTTTATTTTAAGGTGTTAGATTTATTAGAAATCAATTTAGTTTGTATTTTCTTGAGTCTTGAATTATTTTGTGTCTTTTTAGATTATTTGTTAGTTTTATTTTGAGTTATTCTAGTTAAGTGTTTTGAGTCTAGTTTAGTGTTTTAAATTTTGTTTTTACGTTTTTAATTTAATTTTACTTTGGTTAGCATCCCTAGTTAATCCCCGGCCTAGAACGATCCCTACTTACATCATTACTACAACTGTCACAAATAGGGTTTAAATTTGTGCGTCAGAGGACCCTAACAAGCATTTGAAAGAGTTTGAGGTGGTTTGCTCAAGTATGACTCCGGTTAACGTTGATGGCAGCATTTTAAAGATGAAGGCTTTTCCATTCTCTTTAATGGACAAAGCCAAGGATTGGTTATACGAGTTGGCTCCTGGCACTGTCACATCATGGGAGAGTATGAAAAGAGCGTTTCTGGAGAAGTTTTTTCCAACTTCTCGTATCATTCTTCTTCGTAAAAAAATAAGTGGAATTCAACAAGATGAAGGTGAGTCTTTTCCTACATATTATGAACGATTTAAATCACTTGTTGCTTCTTGTCCACAGCATCAGATGAAGGAGGAGTTGCTTTTGCAATACTTCTACGAGGGGCTCCTACCATTAGAACGTCAAATGCTTGATGCCTCGGCGGGAGGAGCATTAGTGGACAAAACACCTATGGCTGCCAAGATCTTGATTGCTAATCGAGCATTGAACGCTCAACAATACGAAGGAGTAGGCCAAAGAGGACCCCCACGCCAACATGTTCATGAGGTAAGTTCCACACCTGACATTCATTCTCAATTAGCTAATCTTACTTCCATTGTGTCTCAGATGGCCGAAGGTATGAGAATGCAAGGACCAATTGTGTGTGGTGTGTGTTCTATCCAAGGACATGCTTCTGAAAAGTGCCCACAGTTGATAGAAAATGGAGGGTGGGAGACCCTCAATGCCGTGGGATTTGGCAACCAATACCAACCAAGGAATGACCCTTTTTCCAATACTTACAATCCCGGTTGGCGTGATCATCCAAATTTCAAATGGGGAGAACCCCAACAAGGCCAACAACAAAGTGCATTCAGGCAACAACCCCCGGGTTTCTATCAAAAGCCGTTGGCACCCACACAACCTCAAGCACAACCTATCCAACCCAATTCAGGTTTGTCCATTGATAATGATCAGATTTTTCAGATACTAACTTCTATGGCGCAGGGTATGCAAAGTAGAGACAAAAGGATGGACGAATTGGAGAAGCAAGTAGGGCAAATTGCCGAGTTTATGGGGCAGTTTCGTGAACAAGGAAAGCTTCCTAGTTCAACCATTGCGAATCCAAAAGGAGGCTTTGAAACCGCAAATGCAATCATGCTAAGGAGTGGAAAAGAAGTTGGGGCCGGTCCTACACCACCAAAATCAGGTCCCAAAGAAGATGAAACGTTGAAATCTGAAGAGGAGAACCCAAAGCAACCTTTGCCGCAAGCAACCATTGATCCTAAGTCCTCCAATCCGTCCACCCTAGGTAAGAAAGGTCCAAATTCAGTTAATTCTAACATTATTCCACCCAATGTGCCCTTTCCTAGCAGATTTTTGCAATCCAAGAATGAAGAGGAGGAAAAAGATGTTCTAGAGACATTTAGGAAGGTTCAAGTTAACATACCTCTTTTGGATGCAATCAAGCAAATCCCGAAGTATGCCAAGTTCTTGAAGAAGCTTTGTACAACAAGGAAGCGGATTCGGGAGAAGGAGGTGGTACATGTAAGCGAGAATGTCTCTGCAATGTTGCAAAAGAAGCTACCACCTAAATGCAAAGATCCGGGTAGTTTCACAATCCCTTGTGTAATTGGTAATACAAGATTTGAACATGCTATGCTAGATCTAGGTGCATCAATTAATGTCATGCCATATTCTGTTTATGCATCTATGAATCTAGGAAAACTTAAAAATGATGGCGTTATAATTCAATTAGCCGATCGATCTAATGCATATCCCAAGGGAGTGTTGGAAGATGTTTTGGTGCAGGTAGACCATTTGATTTTTCCTGCAGATTTCTATGTGCTTGATATGGAGGACTCAACCCACTCTCCACCATCACCACTCTTGCTTGGACGACCATTCATGAAAACGGCTCAAACCAAGATTGATGTGGCCAAAGGAGCTGTAACTATGGCCTTTGGTGGTGATATGATTAACTTTAAGATTCCTGAATCAATTAAGAATACTAATGATGTTCGTTCTTGTTGTGCCATTAATGTAATTGAAAATATAGGGTAGGAATGTTCAACACTAGTCAAGAAGAATGCACCTCGAACTACCATCGAGGTGGGAATTGGAGTGAGCAACAAAGAAGGCACGGCCTCAACCTTGAAATCACCAAATTTGGCCGAGTGCAACCTTTGTGCATCTGTCCATTGTTTTCCCACTCCTATGCCGCACCTCGGTAAGCCACCTGATCCAATTTCAATTCCCATTTCAACTAATCGGTTGTTACCTTGTATAGTGCAGGTACCTAATCAAAGTCAATATGGTGGGAGAGTTCGTGTTGATTTAGAGAAGCACAACACGACACTACGAAAGGATCAATATCCCATTCCATTCAAGGACCCAATGCATGAAGTGGTTCGAAGGACAAGGCGTAGAGGAAACACCCCTCCATGCCGTGGGGTTCAATAACCTTCAAAGGAGCATCGTCCGGCTGCAAGACGTTAAAGAAAGCGCTACTTGGGAGGCAACCCATGCAATTCAACAAAGGACGACCTAGAAAGCACTCCAATTCCAGATTTGCGTTCCTAAACCCTTCTCTTTGTTGATTCTTTCTAATCTGCCTATTTAGTTGTTTTACTTGCTGTTTGTGTGTTTCTTTGTGTTTTGTGTGATTCTATGCTTAAAACATTGAGGACAATGTTTGATTTAAGTGTGGGGGGGTAACTAAGTGTTTTTCATGCAAATTTGTGGGATTTTATCACCCATTATTTCAAAACTTGTTCCTTGCTGTTTTTAAGTGTTTTTAAGAAGTTTTGGTGTGTTTTAGTGTGTTTTGAAGAAAAAAATCCGAAAATCAAAGAGAAAATTGAAAAATTTGTTTTAAAAAACCCAAAAAGAGTTGTTTTTGTGTGTTTGTGTCTTAGGGTACCTTCCAACACAATGATGAGGATTCGGTTTGTAATTGCATGACTGTTAAAGAGAGTGATTAACATGGATGAAAGTTTGATTTACTCTTTGTTTATGCTTGGTTGTGGTTATAACTTATGAATTCACATGCAATCATAAAGAAAAAATCAGTTTTTGTAACATGCTTGAAGGAAGGAACTCAAACAAACGCTACAACCTTGTGAGACTTGAGCTTAAACGTTTATTTGGAGAGTTAAAATCTGTGCATTATTGTTTTCTAAGTCGTTGCATGATCTCATTATTCCTTGCTTGGTTACTACTTAGAAGGCGTTCCATCATTTAGTTCCAAATGCTAGAACTCATGCACATTTCATTCAAAGCATGTTATTGATTTGCATAACACATATTCAAGATGAAGTTGTGTAGTGACCACCACCATAACCAAAAAGCCGTGAATCCCCTATGTCATTATGTTTTGTAGGTTTTAACCCCATTGAGCCTTGTTTAGCCTTTTCTTTGTTAACCCACACTATCCTCACCTAGCCTAGATTAGGACCATCCATACCCTTGTTCTTAAAGCATAGTAAAGCATGATTCAAATTGAATTCCTTTTTATTTATGTTGGCAGAAAACAAGTGTGGGGGAAGTGTTTTCATGTGAGTTAGTGTGCCATAGGCACGGGTATAAAGAAAAGAAAAGAAAAATTCGTGAAAAGAAAAAAAAAAAAAAGTGTGAAAAGTATGAAAAAAAGAGTTGGAAAGATATGAAAAAGAGTTCTAAAGTAGTGTTTGTTGAAGAAAGGGTCCAAAAAGTTGTATTTGACCCTAAGTGTTGCGTAAATCTTCCCTTTATGTTCAAAGTTAATTTCTGCATTCTAAAGTGAATTCTAAGTCTTAATTTCATTACTTTGCTTACTAATGCTTGAAGAACGTTTGTTTTCCCTATCCTTTCTTTGTTATCCAATACCCCAAGCCCCGTTACAACCCCTAACTTCTATCTTGAGTGTTGTGTATTTCAATTTGTGGAGTTTGAATTTGGTATGAGCATATGGTGTCACTGGTTCTCGCATCTAAGTAGTAGCATTCCATTCATGAGATCATATCTAAACATGCTTATTAACTCCAGAAATTGCGTTCTTTGTCATACATATATGTGAGCATTCGTTTTCATATCTACATCAATCTTTTCACATATATAACTAGTATAGGGTGTGTAGTTAGAAAATCTGAGTGATTGAGTGCATATCTTGTAAGGAATTGAGCGAATTCTCTAAGGCATGTTACTACATTCAAAACATTGTTTTAATTGGTTAATTGTGAACTAGTAAGTAGTGACTATGATTAAGCATGTGCTTAAGTGTTAAATTGACTCAAATCTGTGGGAATGATGATCTGTAACATGTCATGTGCATTGGAAATCTCTGAGGCAAACGTTGGAAGGTTTAGGTTATGTTTGTTTTGTTTTGTTTTATTTCTTTGTTTTGCTCGAGGACTACCAAAAGCTAAGTGTGGGGGAATTTGATAGGAGCTTTTTTATGCGACTTAATTGGCTTGTTCTCATGCATTTATGTTGTTTTTCCTTAGTTAGTTTAGTGTTTAAAGTCATTTTCGTGCAATTTCAGGTTTTATAGTCAAAGTATGCAAAAAGGAGCATTTTGGAGCTTTTAGGAGAAAAATTGGGCTTGGAATGAAGTGCATATGCTTGGAGCAAGGAGTTTGGACGAAATTAAGGATCAAATGAGGCTAGGAAGGTAGTAGAAGACATAAGAAATCAGCTTGGAAGCTTGGAAGACAAAGAAAAACACAAATTGAAGCATTCCTACAAAGGTGGCGCCATGTCCCCTTCATGTTCCCTTCTTGTCCCCTCCTTGTCTCCCTTGTTGCAACAATTCTCCTTGTTATGTTTCCTTATCCTTAAACCTTGTGAACACATTTCCTTTTCCCTCTAGGACAACCTAAAATCCATTCCCCTTAGGATTAGGACCTTGCCGCACCTTTCCCACACTCCATCTTTCCTTGCCGCACAAGGATACCCTTTCCCTTTAGTTTTAGGACATCTACCCTTTCCTAAACCCTTTTGCCGTGACTTTATGTTGGTTCCCTGACCCTTATTCTTCCTTGCCGTGCAAGGAAGAGGATTGTTTCCCAATTTCTGAACCTAATCTCTTTTTCCCTTGTTCTTTTACCCTTTGCCGCACCCCTTAAACCTTTTCCCTTAGGTTTTTGGTTTTAATTTCCTATTTCCTTTAAGTTTTAGATTAATTCCTGATTCCTAAATTATTTTGGAGCCTTGTTCTATAAATACCAAGCCTTGCCATAGCTTTAAGGAGGAGAATTCAACCCCATTAACGTCAGAAACCATTCCACACACTTAAACACATCCATACTTCACCATTCACCCTAGTTTCTGCCTAAAAACATCCCTAGCCGCCCCATACACTCATCCTAACCCTAAATCCATACTTCTACACCATCCATAATCCCCAAAACCCAACCACTTGTGCGTGGCAGCAAGGAGAAAGAAGGAAGGACTCTTGGATGCTCAAGCTTCATCGCTGGTGCATTCTAGGTGTAATTCGTTTTATGATTTCAATGTTTAATTTCTTTTCCTTTCGTTTTGCTATGAACATGAGTGGCTAAACCCCTATTGGTTAGGGGTGATTTCAAAGCCATGACTATGTGTGCAATTTGATTTGATAAATTCCAGTTATGAATTCTTGAATCGTGAATGTAATTGGCTTAACTGTGCGAGTAATAACTTATTTGTGTTTGTTAATTAGGGGTCGACACTTAATTGGCTTGCATGAATATGATGCTAGAATATAAGGTTGTTTCACATAATCGTCACACACTTATATTCATATGTAGTGAAGGTCGCTAGTCACGATCGCGTTAAGTTCAATTCCTAGCATGAGTGACATGATGTCATAGTTGCAAGTGCTTTGTCAATGCTTATAGTTTTCATTGAACGTAATGATCTTTGATTGTATCTTTATTATGATGTCATGTAGGGAACTTTTGAGGAATGCTTCGGGTTGTCGAATGTTGTCATCCAATCCGATAACACAAGGAAAACTTGAGAATTAACTAGTGATGTCACGGTTAATTTGGGGCATTGTCATTCATAATTCAATGAAGGAATAACTGGAAATCGAGTCGTTTGCATACTTGTCATGTGTGGAGAAAGAGCCTCTAACTAATCCATCATCCATTTAAAACCCCAAAATCGTTTTCAAATCTGTTTTTACTTTGCAATCTGTTTTGTTAGTTTATTTTCGTCCAAATCAAATCCCCATTTATTTTGAAGTCCTAGATTAGTTAGAAAGTGTTTTGGTTTATGTTTTTAAGTGTTTTGATACGAGTTAAAACCCAAATTCGTCCCATTTGGTGCTTTGTGCTCAAAACTGCCCAGAAAGTGTTTTTAAGGCAGTTTTGAGTCTTTTGGTTGCTGTTTTGAGTTTTTGGTTTGTTTTAGTGTTTAAAACTTTAGTTTTGCATTCTTCGAGTCTAATTTAGTGTTTTAAACTTTGTTTTTACGTTTCTAAGTCAGTTTTCAAGAGTTTAGCAATCCCTCCTAATCCCCGGTTTTGAATGATCCCTACTTACATACTTTGCTACAATTGTCAAAAGAGGGTTTAATTTGTGTGCTTAATATATTTCGCATCAGAGTCACCTCGGTGACCTGTACGGTCCAACTCTGCACATCACTCGGAACTACATATAGTAGTCTGTACGATGACAGGTGTATAAATACGCTCTAGTGCTTCTCTCATCAATCATCAGCGCGCATAACTAAGGTCACCCACTAGTCGGAATCACATCTAGTGATCTGTACGAGTAGCATGTCGGAACCCTCACATGGTCTGTACAACATCCACCTACTTGGATCCAAGACGAGCGTGCGGTGTGGTGAATAATATAAGCACTAACACCTAGGGTGCAGGTTATGAGCTTAAACGTCTCAACATCAAACAATTCAATGCATAATGAACTCACCTGACTTACCTGTGCCTCCACAGCACCATGCACATGTATGCATCATATATCAATTCATGTTTTTCATATCATTCATCACATGCATATCATTTCTATCATGGCATTTCATTCATATAGGTAAATACAGAAAATACTGCCCACTCACCTGGAGTTCGCCCTACAACTCCCTAGCACAATACGCCAAGGCGTCATGACGATCGGCGCCTAAAACAATAATCAACCCAACCTCAGAATTCATATCGATAGAATATATAACTTATATAAAACACGTCACTACGCAGTTCGATCTGGAAGATCTGCAACTCAGATTTCCAATCCATAACTTCCAGAGGTCCACAATATACTTCTAGGACAACATCCTAAAATTTCATTACCATCCAACGGTCGGATCTCCGTAAATTTCCAAAACTAAGTGACGGTTAACATTCTATTTTATGGACTTACAACTCCAATTCCGGAAGATCCGTAAATCGGATTCCCAATCCGTAAGTTCCTATAATCCTCAAATATTGCGTATTACAACGCATCAAAGTTTGGTGACGATCCAACGGTCGGATCGTCAATTCACATTTTCACCTATAAGCGAAATAATTATAAAACGTTAATTTTAAACACATCACCAACAATTCGATATAACTTCTCATACGATGCTCAATTTGGGTATATGAATATACCACATCGACCTACTCGACGTCACGAGCGTCGAGAAATTTTTAGAAACATTTTTGGACCCTCCACGCGCCCTCACGCGCCGGCTAGGCCACTGCCCTACGCCCAGGCCACGCGCGGCACGTGTCTTCTTCTTCGCGGGGCTCGCCGGACTGGTTTTTCCGGTGACCCGATTCCGGCCAAACTTAAAACCTTTAGTTCTCCTTCGTTTTTCACCCATTTTCTTCGAATTTTATATCAAATTGAAGCCCTAAGTGAGTACTATCGAGTTGGACTAGTTTTAGGGTCTAAAAACGACTAAATCTCACCTGGAAATTTCAAGGGTTTCGGCCACTCTCGAACTCGACGATCCCGACGTCCAAAGCTTGCAAACGAACGTCCCCGAGCTTCCTTAGGACCTCCTAAAGCTCACTGTGAGCTTGGAATTCCCTGAAACACGACATTTAACGTGTGCATGAACAGTGACAAAAATTGGGAATCTCGGGTTCACGTGAAATCGAAGGTTTCACGGTCTAAGACTAGTACCAATCGACTCACAGGGACTCAGGGATGAAGATGCATACCTTATTTGCTTCGATCCGTCGAGTTTGGCAAGGTTTTGGGTGTGTACCGTACATATGGGTGCCTAGAGAGAGAGACTGTCGAGAGGGAGGAGAGAGAGAGTGACGGGGAAGGGAGAGATCAAGGAGAGTGTTTGTGAGGTCCACAAACCATCCACACCATCCATCCTTAATCCCTAATCAACAATAATTCAACCTTACCAAAATTATGTCCAATTCACCAAAAATATATCCTTTATATTTACACTATTAATTGAACCAACAATGTCACATAACGTACCTTAATCACGTCAAGGGCATTCCCGTCATTTCATACATTCGATATGAAAATCTCGGGACGGGCTGTGACAGAGATAGCCATGCTAATGCAATTTCAAATTTTTATTTTTAAAATCACCATATGCAAACTAGCGACCTTCTCACTGGAAACACACTCAATCACACATGTGTTTAGTTTTAATGTGTTTCTCTCAAAGAATCAAATGTGAAAGTTCTACCATAAGCTTGCATAAAGATCACTTCTCCACAATCATAATTGCAAAACTTAAATCAAGAGGACTTTTATTGGACGTAATGAGGTTTAGGGCGAGGGTTATTGAAACGAAAGAATAGGTAAACACAAGTTCCAAGCTACATTGCAAGCAATTCTTTTGTTTAGATTTATAAGAACTCAAGCTTTCCAGCTATTCTTCAAGTCACCTCCAACCACAACCTTAAACTGAAACTTTAAACACTTTTTATTTTCTTCGTAAATAAACTTTCTTTCTTTCTTTCTTTTTTTTTTTTTTTTTTTTTTTTTTTTTTTTTTTTTTTCAAGCAGAAACAAATATGAAAAACCCCCACACTTATTCTTTTGCCAAACACCCTCCGAGTACTTCACAAACACTTCTCATTAGACAATTTCACATTACTCATTAGCTCGCTTGGAAAGGGCAAGGAAAAAAATATTTCAGGCATAAGGGTAGACATATCTGGTGATAAGAAATAAAAGGCTCACAAATACGGCTCAAATTGGCAATCTAATGATATCATTTTTCTTTGGGAAACAAGGTTATTTGGGCCATGGTGGTAAACCTAATGCCTCTATCATTTTCAAGTTCATGCAATCAATGACAAATATTTCGAAAGATCGTTATGCAAGTTCTAGAGAAGTATCTCACATAAGTTCATCACACATGAAAGAATAAGAGTGTATGAAAAATGCACACACTTTCAATAGGCTCAAAAACTCACATAGGATGTATATGGTCACTAAATTCACATATGGAGCTTTAAATCATGCTTTAGTTTCACATCAACAAGGCTATGTGCGTTTAGTTTTTCAAAGATGATCAAATATGTACAAACTAACACGAGAATTAGGAATTTCACACAACACATGTTAACTAAGTTCTTGATCATCATGGTTCAAATTTTATCCAATTATATCATTGGGTCGGGAAACTAACAAAAATCTAATTCAAAACAATAAGGAAAACAAGGAAATATTTTTGGATTTTTTAAATTTTCCGATTTTTGATTTTTTTTTTTTATAAAACAAAACTAATTAAGAAAACAAAGCAATAACATGGAAACAAATGAAACCAGTTCAAAGTCGAAGGTATAAAAATTTTCAATTTGGTCATTTTTACTCTTTACCCCCACACTTAAACTAGACATTGTCCCCAATGTCAGAAAATATGATAAAATGCAAATAAAAAATAAAATAAAATAAATAAATATAAAGAAACAAAATAAAGCAATAGGACTGAAAACTTCCCTAATTTGCAGTAAAATCAAGCGATGACTCCCCAAGCTAAAATTCTGCAATCAACTTCAACGGTGGAAATAACCAAAAGTTCCTGCAAAGAAAAGAAATAATTCAGTTAAGTAACATAAGAAAATGTAGAAAATACAAACGAAAAATTGAAAATCACGATAAAAGACAATGAATAGAACTAATAAGTGATCATTGGTCCTGTTTGGTGACTTTCCACAGCTTTGAACTTGAACTGGCCTCGGGAACTTCTTAGCAAGGAAAATGAGACTTGATTGGTGGTGGTGACTGATGCGTCCATATGTTGTTGAAGCTTCTCGAGCTCTTGGTTTCAACTCGGACTCCTTCTGCCAGGTTGATTGAGTCTGCAGGCTGCATTCTTCTCTGCTTGTTTCTTCTGCATGGCAGGTAGGCACGAGGTAGAGGTGGTGGTCTGTTTCTTTGTTCAATCTGTCCAAGTGCCGACCGATTGTTTTCTTTCACCTTGCCTCGCAGGCAAGAGCAAGGGTAAAGGAAAAACATGCCATGAGATATCTTTGCCTTTGACTTTGATGATATGAGATACTTTTGCTTTTGAAGAAGTATCGTTCCACAGGTGTATTCTTGAACTGGGCTGGGGAACTTCTTAGCAAGGAAAATGAGACTTGATCTTGAAGATGAAGCAGCACCTTGTCTCCACATGCTTCAAGTTAACATTTTCACTTGCCTTATCTGTTCTCCAGGCAGATGTGGCGTCTTCTTCGGAAGTACATCAGCAGTTGAAGATGAGCACTCGAGAGCAATGCTAGGTAAGCAATCAGGAAGGATTTCCAGGCAGTCGGTTCTTAGATCGGAAGATTGACACCGAGTGCTGGCTGATTGCTCGCTTTCTCCTTGTCACAAAGACAAGGAAAAGGACAGGGAGAAAGCATGATATGAGATACTCTTGCTTTCAACCTTCATGATATGAAATACTCTAGCTCTTGATGACTTGTTTGCAAAGGTATCCCAAGGAATGAGAAACACAGAGTAACTCGAGAGGGTTTGTTGGAAAGGCATTTTCGGAGATGAAGAAGTGCTGAGAGGGTGTGCCTTTGCTGTGGAAGGCGAAGGTAGACGTTTATAGGAATGATTCTTCACAACCGAAACTGTTCCTTTACCCCTGTCGGCAGCCGGTGGATGGATGAACAGTACAGGTTACGCGCTTTCTGAAAAAGCTACCCGTAATTTGCGCAAAGCTGACAGCGCGCGTGACGAGAGACGACAATTCTGGAAAACTGTTCGCCTCGTGATTCCTGACCGCTCCGTCTTTTGAGAGAGGCGCCCGACTTTTGAGAACGACGTCCGACTTTTGAGACGGAGTCCGTCTTTTGAGAAAGGAACCCCGACTCTTCGATTTGCGAGAGGACGCATCTTCGATTTCTGAGGAGCGGCTCTTTGATTTCTTCTTTTTATAGAGGCGCTTATTTTGTTCCACAACACACTTGAGCTCCCTCCTGTAAACACTTCATTCTTGCACTTTCTTTAATCTTGATCAGTTCGACTCTTCATTCTCAACACCTTCAGAAAATGTCTTGCCCCTCTGACCGTCGCCTTAACTTGAATGTTGGGGAAGATATTGATATGTCTTCTCCAACCAACATTTGGCAGCCGTCCTTCATATCCCCAAATGGTCCTCTTACAGTTGGGGATTCCATGATGATGAATGAAACAACCGCATCGGTGGTGGCCAGAAATCTGCTCACTCCTAGAGACACTAGGATACTTTCTCGAAGGTCCGACGAACTGGCTGTTCAGGACTCTCTGGCTTACAGCGTCCGATGCGCAGGCTCAGTATCAAACATGGGCCAGCGCCTTCTTGCACGAACTCGTCAGGTTGAGTCGTTGATGGCTGAAGTGGCTAGTCTTTGGCAAGAGGTCAGAGTGCTTAGGCATGAGAATAAGGAGTTGCACATGCTCGCAACTAATTACTCAACAAGCATGAAGAGGAAGCTGGATCAGATGCAGGAGTCCGAAGTGCGGATTCAGAGTGATCATCAACGGTTTATGGCGTTACTCCCGAGGTTTATGTTGTCTTCGTCCTCAGGAGCTGCACCAAGTATTGAGGCTCCGAATGATCCAACTCTGGCGCTTCGTCTTTCTGGGGCTCCGTCGACCTCCGAGGCACCACCTACCAACGACCAATGAAAGCTATTAGTTCACATTATTGTAAAATATTTATGCTTTTAAGTTTATTTAATTATATATATAAATATAAGTATTTTTTTTTTTTTGTGTTTTTTTTTTTTTTTTTTTTTTTTTTTTAAAAATTATATGGATGTTTATTATTATTATTATTATTATTTTTTAAATATCAATGTAAAATAAGTAAATCAAAGTAAAAAGACTATGTTTAATCTCCCAAACAAAAATCACAACTAAATAAACAAAACAAAATGAAAGCAGTAAAGAGAAGGGATTAGGAATGCAAATCTGATTGTGGGTGATTCCTAGGCCTCCCTTCATTATTCAAATGCATGGGTTTATCCTTGAACGGACGGTGGTACTTGAAATGATCCGACAACGGTCTAAGTTCTAATGACGGTGCCTGAATCATCAAAATTAGATTGTTAGTATAACATAAAATTAAAAATGGAGAAGATGGCTTACTATCTCGTTTAAACTCAATCACAAACACCACGTCCTTGAAAGTTTCAGGGACTTTGCACTTGGCCAGATTGCATGTGATGATTGTGACATGGCCCTTGTTATCAAACTCAACTTCCTTGGCATTGGTTGTCTCAACTACATCATCTTTGATGCATTCAACATATTCTCCGGCCACTTCCTTTTCTTGAATAGTTCTTCTTGGTGTACAAGTCTCTTTGAATGTTTCAACATTATCGGGAACATGATTTGGTACACCAAGAATTTGGATATCACTTTGCACCTTGGGAAGAGCTTCCATAACGTAATTTTCATTCACTTCTTCCTTGGGATTTAAAACCTGCAAGGAAAAAGGACAATTGGCGGAATGGGGTTAGAATGAATTGAATTTAGAACCTCCTCACCTGAGTTGGATGGCATAAGGACTTGAGGGGTTTGCGACAAGAATTCTTCTAAACTGCCCAAGTCGTCATCCTCATCTTCTTCTTGAAGCGGCAATTCATCCATGTCCGGGCTATGTTTGGATGGTTCTGGAACAACTTCATCCTCCATATCACTTCCCAAAGTGATGGCTTCATTGATTTCCATTTCTCCCTTTGAATTTGCAAATGTGGAGTTGGAGAGTTCTCTTTGATCTTGAATCTGTGCCATGATCTCCATAATCTGCCCAACTTGCTTCTCCAATGCATCCATCTTGTTGTCTTGATTTTCTACTTCCTGGTTCAAAGAGATGATTAATTGAATAATATTATCATTATCAACCGACGAACCTGAATTTGGTTGGGGAGATTGTGGTGGAGGTTGTGGTGGTTCACATGGCCATTGATAGAAGTCCTCACATGGCTGCCATTGTTCTTCGTTTTGTGAGCCCTGCGTCAAAGAAATGAGTCCATCAAGAATTTCATTATAATTCATGGGCATACTTGAATTCGATTGAAATTGTTGTGGGGGAGGTTGTGGTGGCTGCATAGATCTTGAATAAAACTCCTCATCTTGTTGCCAATATCCACTTTGTTGAACCTGTTGAGATTCTCCCCACCTATGATCTGAATAATTTCTCCAATCCGAATTGTAAGCGTTGGAAAACATGTTGCCCCTTGATTGGTTATGACCTTGATATCCCCAAACATCTTCATTTGCAGAAAATTGGGGACATTGATGAGTTTGATATCCTTGCCCATACGATGCACCAAATGTAGGTACACTTGGCATTGTGGTCCTTCCGGCATTCTGAGTTAATTGAGACGTGATATTCGCCAATTGAGCTTGGATGGATGCAAGTGCCATGTCTCGCTCCATTTGTAACTAAAATCAAAGAAAGAAAACTAAATCAAATATCAAAAGTAAAAGACATAACAAACCAAAAATAAAATAAAATAAAACACAAACAAAAACATAAACAAGGGATTAGCAAATTTGCTAATCCCCGGCAACGGCGCCAAAAATTTGATGCGAAAATAAGTTAACGCACAAATTAAACCCTATTTGTGACAATTGTAGTAATGATGTAAGTAGGGATCGTTCTAGGCCGGGGATTAACTAGGGATGCTAACCAAAGTAAAATTAAATTAAAAACGTAAAAACAAAATTTAAAACACTAAAATAGACTCAAAACACTTAACTAGAATCACTCAAAATAAAACTAACAAATAAACTAAAACAAATCAAAAGACTCAAAATAATTCAAGACTCAAGAAAACACAAACTAAATTGATTTCGAACAAATCTAACACTTTAAAATAAATGGGGGATTGATTTTTTTGACGAAATTGAATTTAAAACAGAAACTTAAAAACAAACTTCAAAGAAAATATATTTTATAGAATGATGAGACACTAGTTAGAGGGTTCCTTATCCACACATGAACATATGCATATAATTTGATTTCCAGTTATGATTTCAACAAACGAATAAATGACAACGCTCCAAGTTAATTAGGTCCGCTTAAATTAACTTTCAGATTTCCCTAGATTCATTGAATTGGACGGAATACGCATCACAACCAAATTATTCTTATCAAGTTCCCTAACTATGGAATACGCATGGTAGAGAGACATATCAAAGATCATTAAGTTTAATGGAAATCATAAACATCGACTAGGCATTCATAACTATGGAATACGCATGTTAATCCAACCTAGGGTTTACTGAACACAATCGTGACTAGCGATTTTTACTACTCATGAATATAAGTTCATAACGATTAGGTGAAATTCCCTTATATCCTAGTATCAAGTCTAAGCATGCAAATTAAGTGTCGACCCTCAACCCACATACATAAACAAGTTCTTAATCAACACAGAAAAGTAAACCACATCCAACGTTCAAGAATTCATAACTGGAGTAAATCAAATCATAATAAACATTTATCCATGGCTTCAAATTCACCTCTAACTAAACAGTAATTAATTACACATGTTTAATATAATTGAAAAGCAAATTAAATTAAACATGAGTTTAAGAAAAATAAAACCAAATGAGGAGTTGCTCCTTTGATTGCTGTGCTTCTGCGTTTTTATTCCTCTGTCAGTCCTCCGCGCTGACTGCCCTGCACACACTGCCCACACGTCTCGCCCGCTTGCTGCCAATGGCAGCGTCCTCTTCCTTCGCAAGCCCGCGTGTCTGTCTGACTTCCCTCTATATGCGCACACTTATTTCCGCGTTGTCTCCCTAGGCAGCCTTGCTGTTCTGACCTCCTGTCCACGCTTCTGCCTTTTCTTCTTTCCGCCAGGCAGCGCTGCACTCTCAGCTGCCTTATTGTTTTCTGATTTCTGCCCGTGCTGCCTTTTGCTCTCCTGACGTGCGTCAGGCTCTTGTCTCCCCCAAGCCTTTCTTTCTGATGCGAAATAGATAAGCACACAAATTAAACCCACTTTTTGTCAAGTTGTAGTAAAGATGTAAGTAGGGATCGTTCTAGACCGGGGATTAGGAGGGATTGCTAAACACTTGGAAACTGACTTAAAGACTCAAAAACAAAGTTTAAAACACTAAACTAGACTCAAAGAATGCAAAACTAAAGGTTAAAACACTTAAACAAACCTAAAACTCAAAACAGCATCCTAATGACTCAAAACTGCCTAAAAACCACTTTCTGGGCAGTTTTGAGAACCTAACAAGAACTTGGACGAATTTGGGTGAAAACTTGAATCAAAACACTTAGAAACACAAATCAAAACACTTTCTAACTAATCTAAGACTTCAAAATAAAGGGGGATTTGTTTTGGACGAAAATTGAAAACAAAACAGAAACTTAAAACTAAACAGATTGTAAAACGTTTTTGGATGAAAAGGATGGATAAAAGGCTAGTTAGGAGGTTCTTCTCCACACATGTCACACTTGCAAACAAAACGATTTTCAGTTGTTCTTCGATAAACTATGGATACTCAATGCCCCAAATTAACCGTGAATTGCACTAATTAACTTTCAGTTTTTCCACAAGTTATTAGATTGGATGATTGCATACGACAACCCAAAACATTCCCTACAAGTTCCCTACATGAATTGCATAATAGAGATACAAGCAAGAATCATTAAGTTCTATGAAAAACATAAGCATTGACGAAACATTCGTTACTATGAATTGCATGAAACTTATGCCAAGAATTCATTCAACGCGATCGTTTTCAAGCGACCTTCACTACTTGTGATTATAAGATTGTAACTATTAGGTGAAACTCCCTCATAATCTAGCATCATATTCATGCATGAAAACTAAGCGTGCACTCTCAATCAACATACACAAATAAGTTATCAATCAAATAGATGAACGAATTGAATCCACAACTTATGAAATAACAACTGAATTTAATCAAATCATACTGCAAGCATGTACATGGTTTCGAATTACCCCCCAACTAAGGGGGTTTAGTTCCTCATACTCACAAAGCAAAGATACATAAATTTAGAAATTAAAATCCAAAGAAAGAAAACACCTAGAACGCTCCAACTTGGCAGCAAGCTCATCAACGAATTCTCCTTCCTCCTTGCTGCGGCAGAGAACTTTAGAACAGGTTTTTGGGGTTATTTGTGGTGTAGAATGGATGGGGAATGGTATGGGAAGGTTTAGGGTTGATGGGGGTACGGCTAGGGATGATTTTGGGCAGAATTTTGGGACTTTGGTGATGGGAAGGTGCGGCAGAAATCAAGGGCAGATTTCTGGCGTGAATGATTGTGTATGGGAGATGATGATCTGATCTAGGGGTTATAATGAGTATATATAGGCATCCAAAACCCTAGGGTAATCAGATTAGGGTTTCTAGAAGCCCAAATCCACCAGAAATTAGGTTAAAACAATCAGATTTTTAGTGGGAATAAGGCCTAAGGTGCGGCTAGGGTTAGGGTTTAGAGATGGGCCTTCTAGAATGCCTTGCAAGGCAAGGAAATCAGATATTCTAGAGGCCTAGGTGCGGCTAGGGTTAGGGTCCACAAGGAATTAGGGTTTAGGTCATCTAAAAGCCCAAAGCCAAGAATAGAAACTCTCGAAAATGGAAACCTCCAAGAATAGAAACTTTGGTTTCCAAATCTGAATTCTTTGTTCTTCACTTTCATTTCTTCATTTCTTAAGCTCCTTTGACCTTCAAACTCGTCCATTCCTTGTGCTCCATTAGCATACACTCCATTCCAGCTCAATTTTGCTCTAAAATGCTCCAAATTGCATCATTTCATGTAATATGTCCTTTAAACCTGAAAACACATGAAAGTAGCTTAAAAGACTACTTTAAACTAAGAAAACATAACGAAAATGCATAAGAACTAGCTAACTAAGGCGCATAAATATGCTCCTAGCACTTTCCTCTCGCCCTGCTGCTAGCCGCGCCTCCTTCTGCTCTCTCCAATTTTATTATTTCCCGCACAGCAGCCTTTCTCGCTAATGGCTTCCACGCTGCCTTCCACTCGTACACCCCAGTGCCCTTCCTCTTTATTATTTCTTATTTTCACGTTAGCTGCCCAGGGCAGCCCCTCACGTTTTCCTGCTTTTCTGTTCGTCTCCGCGCCCTCTGCACCTCAGTGCTCTTCCCACCATGCACCTTTTCTTTCTTTTATTTATTATTTCAGCCATGCCTTCTGCTTTCTTTTCCACTGATGTCCTCCACTTTCTCTATTATTATTCTTTTCTTTTTGCTACAGCCTTTCCTTCTTCTCTGCCATCCTGCGTCTTTTTTTTTCTTTATTTTCTGCCAAAATGTTTTCTTAAGTTACAACAATAAAATAAGTGAGCAAGGTAGAAATGACGAATTTATTACTTAAAATCACACTTGTGCTATTTTTATTTTCTTAGCTAGATAAATTCTATAAAACACAAAAACAAAGTAAATAACTCAAAAATATAAGAAACTAACTAAGAAAAGACGAGAGAATTTGATGTAAAATATGTATAAATATGAGCTTATCATTATAACATATATTCGTCCAAATTTGTGTTAGTACTCAAAACTGCCCAGATTGTGCTTCTAAGGCAGTTTTGAGTGTTTATTTGCTGTTTTGGTTCCTTTGCTTTGTTTTGGTGTTTTAACTTTTAATTTTACATTCTTTGAGTCTAGTTTAGTGTTTTAAACTTTGTTTTTACATTATTGAGTTAGTTTTCAAGAGTTTAGCAATCCCTCCTAATCCCCGGTTTAGAACGATCCCTACTTACATCTTTACTACAATTTGACAAAAGAGGGTTTAATTTGTGTGCTTATCTTTTACGCATCACATGCCTTAGAGAATTCCTCAATTCCTCACTAGATATGTACTCATTTTCACTTAGATTTTCTGATTACACACCCTACACTAGTTATATGTGAGAAGATTGATGTAAATATGAAAACTAATGCTCACATATGTTATCACAATAAAAGCATTTTCTGGAATTATGAATGTATGTATATGATCTCATGAACGGAATGCTACTACTTAGATGCGAGAACCAGGGATATCATATGCTCATACCAATTCCAAACTCCACATATTGAAACACATAACAATCAAGATAGAAGCAAAGGGTTGTAATGGGGCTAAGGTATTGGCTAACAAAGAAAGGTAAGGATAAACAAACATTCTTAAAGAATAATAAGCAAAGTAATGAAATTGACACTTAGAATTCACTTTTGTATGCAAAACTCAATGTTCAAACCCAAGGGGAAAACTCATGCAACACTTAGGGTCACATTTAACTTGTTGGACCCTTGCTTCAACAACCAACAACTTAGAGCTCATTTTATGTTCTTTCAACTCCTTTTCATACTTTTCACATTTTTCTCTTCTTTTTTTTTTTTTTTTTTTTTCTTTCTTTTCCTACCCGTGCCCTTTCACTTCTTTTGGCACATAAACTTTCCCTTCCCCCACACTTAGTTTTCTGCACAACATTGATCAAAAGGAATTCCCTCTAAGTCATGCTTCATTATCCTTTAAGAACAAGGGTATGGATAGTCCTACTCTAGGCTAGGTAAGGATAATGTGGCTAACAACAAAAATAGGCTAAATAAGGCTCAAAGGGGTTAATCCTACAAAAACAAATGCATGGGTTGAAGGCTTTTTGGCTCTGGTGATAACTACTAAACAACTTCATCTTGTTATATGTTATGCACTCAATTTTAAGCTTTGAATGAAATGGGTATGAGTTCTAATATTTGGATCTAACATGATGAAACGCCTTCTAAGTAGCAACCAAGCAAAGAATGATGAGATCATGCAACGACTTTAGAAAACAACAAATTCACAGATTTTAACTCTCCAAATAATCGTTTAGGCTCAAGTCTCACAAGGTTGTAGCGTTAGTTTGAGTTACTTCCTTTAAACATGTTACAAAAACTGATTTTTTTCTTTGCACATGTGAATTCGTAAACAACAACGATGACCAAGCATAAACAAAAGAGCATATCAAACTTCCATTCATGTTTGTAACTTTCTTTAACCGTCATGCGATTAAAAACCAAATCCTCATCATTGTGTTGGAAGGTACTCTAAGACACAAACACACAAAAACAACTTTAAAACGACTCTTTTTGGGTTTTTTCAAAACTTTTTTCAAATTTTTTCTTGAATTTTCGGATTTTCTGGTAAAGCCACATCAAAACACATCAAAACATTCTAAAAACACTCAAAAACAATGAAAAACAACCTTTGAAATGTTAGGTGGTAAAATCCTACGAATTTGACACAAAAACACTTTGTTTACCCCCCCACACTTAAACCAAACATTGTACTCAATGTTTCAAACATAGACTCACACAAAAACAAGCAAATAACACAACTAGCAAATATGACAAATATGGCAAAGTAAAAGCAATAAAGAGTAGAGTTTAGGAACGCAAATCTGGATGTGATGACGGAGCTTCCTAGGTTGTCTTTATTTGCATGGGTTGCCTCCCAAGAAGCGCTTGCTTTAACATCTTCCAGCTGGACGATGCCTCCAATCAAGCTTGAATAGGGCCCACGGGTTGGAGAGCTACTTCATCCACGGTCTTCTCCTCAAACGTTGTGAAATATGGCTTCAAACGATGTCCATTGACTTTGAACTCTTGTTGCGTCTTCAAACTTTGAATTTGAACTGCACCATGCGGAAAAACATTAGTAACAATAAAAGGTCCAATCCACTTAGAACGCAACTTACCTGGAAATAACCGAAGGCGAGAATTGAAAAGTAGCACTTTCTGCCCGATAGAGAACGTCTTGCTCTGAATCATCCTGTCATGGAATGCCTTCGTTTTCTCCTTGTAAATACGAGAGTTCTCGTAAGCTTCATTCCTAACTTCTTCAAGCTCGTTCAATTGAAGCTTCCTATGAAGGCCTGCGGCATCAATGTCCATATTAAAGGTTTTGATGGCCCAATGTGCTTTATGCTCTAATTCAACCGGAAGATGGCATGGTTTCCCATAAATTAGCCGAAATGGGGACATTCCGATTGGTGTTTTGTAGGCCGTACGATACGCCCATAATGCATCATTTAAGCGCAAGCTCCAATCTTTTCGGTTTGGCCCTACGGTCTTCTCCAAAATCTGCTTGATTTCTCTATTTGAAACCTCCGCTTGTCCACTTGTTTGAGGATAATAAGGTGTTGCCACCTTATGCGTGACACCATATTTCTTGAGTAGCGCTTCAATGGTGCGATTGCAGAAATGGGAGCCCCCATCACTTATAAGTACCCGCGGCATTCCAAACCTTGCAAAAATGTTAGTCTTAACAAAATCTGCAACCACTTTAGAATCATTAGTACGGGTGGCTCTTGCTTCCACCCATTTCGAAACATAATCAACCGCAAGTAGAATATAAACAAAACCATGAGATGAAGGAAAGGGACCCATGAAATCTATGCCCAACACATCAAAAATTTCAACATTAAAGATGGGACTTTGCGGCATTTGGTCTTTTGGTCCTATATTTCCAGTTCGTTGACAACGATCACATGCAATGCAAAAAGTTCTAGCATCCTTAAAAATAGTAGGCCAATAAAAACCACATTCAAGTACTTTACGTGCAGTCCTTTGAGTGCCAAAGTGACCTCCACATGCATAAGTGTGACAAAAGTTTAAAATAGACTGAATTTCAGAATCATGCACACACCTACGAATGATTTGATCAGAGCAATATTTCCATAAATAAGGATCATCCCACACATAATTTCGTGCATCATACTTAAGTTTATCACGTTGGTTTTTATTGAACTCACTTGGAATGACTTTAGATGCTAAGTAATTAACTAAATCCGCATACCATGGCATACTAACCTCAATGGACATCAATTGCTCGTCCGGGAATGTCTCTGGGATAGGCACGACATCTTCTTCATGCACCAAACGACTCAAGTGATCAGCCACAACGTTCTCACTTCCTTTCTTGTCTCGGATTTCGATATCGAATTCTTGGAGAAGAAGCATCCATCGAATAAGCCTTGGTTTAGCCTCCTTCTTCGTGAGCAAGTACTTCAACGCTGCATGATCAGTGTAAATGATTACTTTAGTACCAAGTAAATAAGAACGAAACTTATCTAGAGCAAAAACAACGGCAAGAAGTTCTTTTTCCGTTGTGGAATAGTTCAATTGAGCATCGTTCAAGGTCCGAGAGGCATAATATATGATGTGTGGCTGTTTGTCCTTCCTTTGTCCCAAAACAGCGCCTAGAGCATAATCGGATGCATCGCACATAAGCTCGAAGGGAATGCTCCAATCTGGTGGCCGAATGATGGGGGCCGAAGTTAGCATCTCTTTGAGGTGTTTGAACGCCTTTTCACATTCCTCGTTGAAGTCGAAGGTCACATCCTTTTGGAGAAGTCGGCATAGGGGTGTGGAAATCTTTGAAAAATCCTTGATGAATCGCCTATAAAATCCTGCATGGCCAAGAAAAGAACGAACCTCTCTAACCGAAGTTGGAGAGGGTAAGTAGCGTACAAGATCTATTTTCGATTTATCAACCTCAATTCCTCTTTCAGAAACGATATGCCCTAAAACTATGCCTTGTTTTACCATAAAGTGACACTTTTCCCAATTTAAAACAAGGTTAGTTTCAACACATCGTTTTAAGATTAATGTGAGATTTTCCAAGCAACCATCAAACGAATCGCCAAAGACACTAAAATCATCCATGAATACCTCAATAATCTTCTCAATAAAATCTGAAAAGATACTTACCATGCATCGTTGGAACGTGGCCGATGCATTGCATAAACCGAATGGCATGCGACGGTAAGCAAACGTACCAAATGGGCACGTGAAGGTGGTTTTTTCTTGGTCTTCCGGAGCTATGACAATCTGGTTATATCCCGAATCACCGTCAAGAAAACAATAAAAAGAATGACCGGCTAACCTTTCAAGCATTTGGTCAATGAATGGCAATGGAAAGTGGTCCTTCCTTGTGGTGTTGTTGAGCTTCCTATAGTCAATGCACACTCTCCAACCTGTTTGGATAGGGGTTGGCACAAGCTCATCCTCGGCATTCTTCACCACCGTGACTCCTGACTTCTTCGGGACAACTTGAACCGGTGAGACCCAACGGCTATCCGAAATTGGATAAATCACTCCACAATCGAGAAGCTTTATAATCTCCTTTTTCACAAGTTCCATCATTGGAGGGTTTAGTCGGCGTTGAGCCTCTCGAGTTGGTTTAGCCCCCTCCTCTAGAAATATGCGATGCATGCATGTTGTAGGGCTAATTCCCCTAATATCGGCCAATGTCCATCCAATGGCTGTTTTGTGCTATTTCAACACCCGAATCAACTTTTCCTCCTCTAATGCCGTGAGTGATGAAGAGACAATGACGGGCAACGTCTCTTCATCTCCCAAAAATACATACTTTAAATGATCCGGCAATGGTTTAAGCTCAAGAACAGGGGCCTGAATCACAGAAGGTAACAACGTATTAGTGGAAACGGGAATTGGAATTGGGTTAGAAGGCTTACCACAATGTTGTGGCAATGAATCAAAGGCAGCCACAAGCTCGGCATGCTCCTCCTTAGGTACGGCCAGATTGGGCTTCATGCCAATTCCTTGTGCAATTGTTGTTTCAAGGGGATCGTCTTCCAACATATCAAGATAATCCTGCGCCAATTCATCCAATATATCAATAGAAAAACAAGAATGATCATCTTTAGGAAATTTCATAGCTTCAGAAATGTTAAAATTAATGATCTCCCCATCAAATTCCATTGTCAACGTCCCTTTGAACATATCGATCTTGGTGCGTGCTGTTTTCATGAAAGGCCTCCCAAGTAGAATCGGCAATGGGGTGACATTTGGTGAGTCCTCCATCTCTAAAACATAGAAATCCGCTGGAAATATCAAGTTATCCACCTGCACCAACACATCTTCCAAAACTCCTTTCGGATATGCATTAGAACGATCGGCTAATTGAATTATAACACCATCGTTTTTAAGTTCTCCTAAGTTCATGGATGCATATATTGAGTATGGCATGACGTTAATTGAAGCTCCTAGATCTAACATAGCATGTTCAAATTTAGTATTGCCTATAACACATGGAATTGTAAAACTACCCGGATCTTTGCATTTAGGGGGTAGTTTTCTTTGCAAAACAGCGGAAACATTCTCACTTACTTGGACAACCTCTTTGTGCGAAATTCTCCTTCTTGTTGTACATAGTTCTTTCAAAAACTTTGTGTACCTTGGTACTTGCTTAATTGCGTCAAGAAGAGGTATATTGACTTGCACTTTCCGAAACGTCTCCAAAATGTCTTTCTCGTTCTCCTCCTTCTTGGATTGCTTCAACCTGCTAGGAAAAGGCACGTTTAGTGGAATAGAACTAGAAGAATTCGGATTTGAGCTTACCTTGGCCGAATTATATGGTTTGGAATTGCAAGAAGGCTGCGGCAAAGGGTGTTCCATCCTTGCCGTGGGTGAGGTTTGGGGTTCTTCCTCAAATAGTAGCTTTTCATCCTCTTTTTGACTTGAATTGGATGCTTGAGGTTCGGTTCCAACTTGTTTGCCACTCCTCAATGTAATTGCTTTGGCGGTTTCGAATCCCCCCTTTGGATTTGCAACGGTTGAACTAGGGAGTCTTCCTTGTTCTCGAAACTGCCCCATAAACTCGGCAATTTGCCCCACTTGCTTTTCCAACTCGTCCACCTTCTTGTCCCTAGTTTGCATGCCCTGTGCCATAGAAGTTAGTAAATTAAAAATCTGATCATTATCCATAGATGAACCTGGTTTTTGGGCGGGTTGTGCTTGGGGTTGAGTTGGTGCAAACGGCTTTTGATAGAAACCCGGGGGTTGTTGCCTAAATGTGTTTTGTTGTTGGCCTTGTTGGGGTTCCCGCCACTTGAAATTCGGATGATCACGCCAACCGGGATTGTAGGTGTTCGAAAAGGGATCATTCCTTTGTTGGTATTGCTGCCCAAAGCCCACGGTATTGAGGGTCTCCCACCCTCCGTTCTCGATCAATTGGGGGCATGTGTCCGTAGGGTGTCCTTGCATGGAACATACGCCACACGCACTTACATTCTGAACTTTTGGCCCTTCCACAACCTGAGAAAGCAACGTAGTAAGGTTAGCCATTTGATTTTGAAGTTCGGTTATGGCACTTACCTCATTCACTTGGTGTTGCCGTGGGGTGCCTCTTTGGCCAACACCTTCGTATTGTTGAGCGTTTAACGCTCGATTGGCAATCAAAGTCTTTGCTGCCGTGGGGGTCTTGTCCACCAAAGCTCCTCCCGCCGAGGCATCTAGCATTTGACGTTCGATTGGTAGAAGTCCCTCATAAAAGTATTGTAGAAGAAGCTCCTCCTTCATTTGATGTTGTGGACAAGAAGCAACAAGAGATTTAAAACGTTCATAATACGTAGGAAAAGACTCACCTTCTTCTTGTTGAATTCCACTTATCCTTTTTCGTAAGAGGATGACTCGAGACGTTGGAAAAAACTTCTCCAAGAAAGCTCGTTTCATGCTCTCCCAAGATGTGACCGTTCCGGGAGCTAATTCATACAACCAATCTTTCGCCTTTTCCATGAGAGAAAAGGGAAAAGCCTTCATCTTCAATATACTCCCGTCGACATTGATTGGAGTCATGCTTGAACACACCACCTCGAACTCTTTCAAGTGCTTGTTAGGATCCTCCATGGACAACCCATGGTACTTCGGAATATGGTGTAGCAAACTTGACTTTAACTCGAATTCCTCGGTTTTTCCTTGGGCAGCCGCCGGATATTGAATACATAGAGGTGCGGCATTGTCCAATCCTGAGGCCGAGAGCTCCTTGATTGTACGATTGTCTTGTGCCATGACTGTCTCAACTTCACCCACTTGTGCCGTGGGTTCCTCTTCTTCAATCTCAACTTCGGCTTCTCAATTTGAACTTGATTCACTAGGTTCTGGATTCTTCCTCTTTCGTCGCAACTCTCGTTCAAAATCCTCGTCAAAGTCCAAGATGTGTTCACGAACCGGATGAGAGCTCCGAGTCATAAACTAGTACCTAAAAACAAGAAACAAAAACAAAGTAAGAATCTGGACACAAATAAAACAAATTGAAATAAAATAATCCAAGGGATTAGCAACTTTGCTAATCCCCGGCAACGGCGCCAAATATTTGATGCGAAATATATAAGCACACAAATTAAACCCTCTTTTTATCAAATGTAGTAAAGTATGTAAGTAGGGATCGTTCTAGGCCGGGGATTAGGAGGGATTGCTAAATCACTTGGAAACTGATAGGAGCATATTTATGCGCCTTAGTTTAGCTTGTTCTTGTGCATTTATAGTGTTTTTCCTTAGTAAAGTAGTCTTTTAAGCTAGTTTTATGTGTTTTCAGGTTTTAAGGGCAAAGTGTGCAAAAGGAAGCATTTTGGAGCCTTTTGGAGCAAATTAGAGCTTGGAATGAATATCATATGTTTGGAGCCAAGAGGATGGACGAAATTGAAGATTTGAAGATGATGTTTCCTACTTGAACAAGGTTTCCTAGTCGAAGTAGGAAAGCGCCTAATCAAGAGATGAAATCCTAGTCAACAAAGGATTCCTAATTGAAGAAGGATTCCTAATCAACGAGGGATTCCTAGTTGAAGATGGATTCCTAGAAGAATGAAGATTCCTATTCAAACAAGGTTTCCTACTTGGAATAGGAAATGTAAACCCCAAATGGCATCAAGTTGCAGCTACAAGGATGATTTCCAAGTCCAAGAAGGAAAAGGTTTCCAAAGTGATGAATGAGAAGTTTTCTAAGTCCAAGAAGGAGAGAGACAAGTTTCCTAATGTTAGAAGGACTCCTAAGTGTTGGAGGACACAAATAAGAAGTTTCTAGAAGTTTCTAGAGGGTTCTAGAGTTTCCCTCCTCCTTGCCGTGGGTTTGGGCCAATTCCTAGCAGATTTAGGGTTTCTAGAAGCCCTATCCTAAGTCCCCTTGATCCATGCCGCACCTAGCTTCTAGATGGCCCAATTCCCTTGCCTTACAAGGCCTTCTAGAAACCCTAGCCCACTTAAGCCAAATCAGCCGCACCTTTCCCTTCTAGAACACCTATTTGCCTTGCCTTGCAAGGCATTCTAGAAGCCCTAACCCTAGCCCATTAAACTTGCCGCACCCTAGGCCCTTTTCCCATTCAAATTCTGATTTCTAAGCCTATTTCCTTGTGGATTTGGGTTATTTAAGTCCATATCTGATTTATCTAGGGTTTGAAGTGCCTATATATACTCATTATAACCCCTTGGCCGAATTATCACCTCTCATACACATTCATTCACTCTACAAATTCGTCCAAACTCTCCACACCCTTGCCGCAGCCACTAAACACCATTCTCCCTAGTTCTAAACCTTTGCCGCAACCCCCCATCCATCCTAACACCACCAAGGCATCTCCTACCCATTCATCCCTACACATAGGACCCTTAGAAGCTGTTTTAGGCCTTTGCCGCACCAAGGAGGAGGAGAAGAAAGCTTGGAGTTCATGTGATTCAAAGTTCAATTTGCTGGAATTTCTAGGTGTTTCTTTTCCTTTGATTTCAATGTTTAAATTCTATTCTCTTTGTGTTGTGAGTATGAGGAACTAAACCCCCCCCCTTAGTTGGGGGGGTGATTCGAAACCATGTACATGCTTGCAATTTGATTCGATTACATTCAGTTGTTATTTCATAAGTTATGGATTCAATTCGTTCATCTATTTGATTGATAACTTATTTGTGTATGTTGATTGAGAGTGCACGCTTAGTTTTCATGCATGAATATGATGCTAGATTATGAGGGAGTTTCTGATAGGAGCATATTTATGCTACTTAGTTATGTTGTTTTCTTGCATTTTCGTAGTTAGTTATAACTTATTATAGTGTTTAAGGTCATTTTCGTGCAATTTCAGGTTCATATGGCAAAGTATGCATTTTGAGCCAATTTGGAGCAATTTGGAGCATTTTTGGGCCAAGATTGGATGGTGCAAACATGAAGACATGTGGATGGACGAATTTGATAATTAAAACAGCAACACACACACCACATGGGCAGCAAGGAATCAGAAATTAAAGCATGGAAGAATGGGATCATCATGGGCAGCAAGGAATCATTATGGGCAGCAAGGAATCATCATGGGCAGCAAGGAATCATTATGGGCAGCAAGGAATCATCATGGGCAGTGAAGAGACAACAAGGAATGGCAGAAATTGGACCACCATGAAGTGGATTTCTGCAAGGATGGCAGATTGTCCATTACTTGATGTTTGCTTGACATTTTCAGCCACTATATAATCCCCATTCAACCATTTATCATGGAGTTCAGAAAACCACACCTCCCACACACATTCCATTCATCCCATCCAGCCATACACCCTCCACAATTCATAAATTCGTCAAACACATCCATCACACTTTGCAGCAGCCTTCCTTCACCTTTCACCATATTTTCTGACCCAAAATCATCCCTAGCCGTACCCCCATCAACCCTAAACCTTCCCATACCATTCCACATCCATTCTACACCACAAATAACCCCAAAAACCTGTTCTAAAGTTCTCTGCCGCAGCAAGGAGGAAGGAGAATTCGTTGATGAGCTTGCTGCCAAGTTGGAGCGTTCTAGGTGTTTTCTTCCTTTGGATTTTAATTTCTAAATTTATGTATCTTTGCTTGTGAGTATGAGGAACTAAACCCCCTTAGTTGGGGGGTGATTCGAAACCATGAATATGCTTGCAATATGATTTGATTACGTTCAGTTGTTATTTCATAAGTTGTGGTTTCAATTCGTTCATCTACTTGATTGATAACTTATTTGTGTATGTTGATTGAGAGTGCACGCTTAGTTTTCATGCATGAATATGATGCTAGATTATGAGGGAGTTTCACCTAATAGTTACAATCTTATAATCACAAGTAGTGAAGGTCGCTTATAAACGATCGCGTTGAATGAATTCTTGGCATTAGTTTCATGCTCATCATAGTAACGAATGCCTCGTCAACACTTATAGTTCTCATTGTGCTTCATGATTCTTGATTGTATCCTTATTGTGCTCATCACGTAAGGAACCTTTGAGGAATGTTTTGAATTGTTGTATGCGCTTTCCCATCCAATTCATTAACTTAAGGAGAACTTGAAGGTTAATTTAAGCGTATCTAATTAACTTGGGGTGTTGAGTTTCATAATTTATTGGAAGAACAACTGAAAAATAGTTTTGTTTGCAAGTGTGTCATGTGTGGAGAAGAACCTCCTAACTAGCCTTTTATCCATCCTTTTCATCCAAAAACGTTTTACAATCTGTTTTGTTTTAAAGTTTCTGTTTTGTTTTCAATTTTCGTCCAAAACCAAATCCCCCTTTATTTTGAAGTCTTAGATTAGTTAGAAAGTGTTTTGATTTGTGTTTTTAAGTGTTTTGATTCAAGTTTTCACTCAAATTCGTCAGATTTTGTGTTTGTGCTCAAAACTGCCCAGAAAGTGGTTTTTAGGCAGTTTTGAGGTTTAGGTTTGTTTTAGTGTTCTAACTTTTAGTTTTACATTCTTTGAGTCTAGTTTAGTGTTTTAAACTTTGTTTTTATGTTATTGAGTCAGTTTTCAAGTGTTTAGCAATCCCTCCTAATCCCCGGTTTAGAACGATCCCTACTTACATCTTTACTACAATTTGACAAAAGAGGGTTTAATTTGTGTGTCAAGTAATTCTCACACCAAATTTTGGCGCCGTTGCCGGGGATTAGCAACTTTGCTAATCCCTCGTTCTTTTTGTTTATTTGTTATTTTCGTTTGTTTTCTATCACAGATTGCTATCTTGTTTTGTTTCTTTGTTTTTAGGTACTAGTGCATGACTCGAAGTTCCAAACCTATTCGTGAGCATATTTTGGACTTTGACGACGATTTTGAGAGAACTTTGAGAAGGGCTAGAAATCAGCAAGAACACAACCCACCCAATCCCGAACCTGACCTTGAAGAAAACGTTCCAGAAGAGGAGGAGGAACCTACGGCACAAGTGAGTGAAGAAGCCCAAGACATGGCCGTGGACAACCGTACACTCAAAGAGCTCTCCGCCTCGGGATTGGATAATGCCGCACCCTTGTGCATCCAATATCCCACGGCTGCCCAAGGTAAGACCGAAGAATTTGAATTAAAGTCAAGTTTGCTTCATCATATTCCTAAATACCATGGCTTGTCCATGGAAGATCCTAACAAACATTTGAAAGAATTTGAAGTTGTTTGCTCAAGTATGACTCCCGTTAACGTTGACGGAAGTATTTTGAAGATGAAGGCTTTTCCATTCTCTTTAGTGGATAAAGCCAAGGATTGGTTGTACGAATTGGCTCCCGGAACTGTCACATCTTGGGAGAGCATGAAAAGAGCATTCTTGGAGAAGTTCTTTCCAACTTCTCGAATCATTACCATACGGAAAAGGATAAGTGGAATTCAGCAAGAGGAAGGTGAGTCTTTTCCTACGTATTATGAACGTTTTAAATCACTTGTTGCTTCTTGTCCACAACATCAGATGAAAGAGGAATTACTTTTGCAATACTTTTATGAGGGCCTCCTACCACTTGAACGTCAAATGCTCGATGCCTCGGCGGGTGGAGCATTGGTGGACAAAACACCCATGGCTGCCAAGATCTTGATTGCTAATAGAGCATTGAACGCTCAACAATACGAGGGTGTTGGTCAAAGAGGTCCCCCACGACAACAAGTACATGAGGTAAGTTCCACATCCGACATTCATTCACAATTAGCTAATCTTACTTCCATTGTGTCTCAGATGGCCGAGGGCATGAAGATGCAAGGACCAATTGTATGTGGCGTATGTTCTATCCAAGGACATGCTTCTGAAAAGTGTCCACAATTGATTGAAAATGGTGGATGGGAAAGCGCCAATGCAATTGGGTTTCAAGGCCAAAACCAACCAAGGAATGATCCTTATTCAAGTACTTACAATCCCGGTTGGAGAGACCACCCAAATTTCAAGTGGAGGGAGCCCCAACCACCTCAACAACAAGGAGGCTTTAGGCAACAACCCCCGGGGTTCTTCACCAAGCCATATGCACCCCCACATGCTCCACAACAATCTGCCCCAAATGCTTTAGGTACGCCTCTAGATAATGATGCACTTCTTAAGATACTAACCAAATTATCTCAGGGGCAAGACGATCACACCCAAGCTATGCAAAACCAAGACAAAAGGGTGGATCAACTTGAGAAACAAATTGGGCAGATTGCCGAGTTTGTAGGTAAGTTTCGAGAGCCCGGACAACTCCCTAGCTCCACCATTCCAAATCCAAGGGGCGGGTTCGAAAGTGCAAAAGCCATATTATTGAGAAGTGGAAAAGAAGTTGGGACAGGTCCTACACCATCAAAATCAGGTGTCAAAGAGGATGAAAACTTGCAAATTGAAGAGGAAGAAGCAAGCTTGCCCACGGCAAAGGTGGTTCCACCTTTGCCGCAAGCTTCTAGTACCCCAAATCTGCCCAATTTGTCCAACAAAGGTAAGAATGTGTCCAATTCGTTTCCTACTAATGTTATTCCACCCAATGTACCCTTTCCTAGCAGATTTTTGCAATCCAAGATCGAAGAGGAGGAAAAAGATGTTCTAGAGACATTTAGAAAGGTGCATGTCAACATTCCCCTCATTGATGCCATAAAGCAAATCCCGAAGTATGCCAAGTGTTTAAAGAAGCTTTGTACAACAAAGAAACGTGTCCGGGAGAAAGAAGTGGTACATGTAAGCGAGAATGTCTCCGCAATGTTGCAAAGAAAACTACCCCCCAAATGCAAAGATCCGGGGAGTTTTACAATTCCGTGTGTCATTGGTAATACCCGTTTCAAATCTGCCATGCTAGATTTAGGTGCATCAATTAATGTCATGCCTTATTCTGTTTATGCATCTATGAATCTAGGAGCACTTAAACATGATGGGGTAATCATACAATTAGCCGATAGATCTAACGCTTATCCAAAGGGAGTTTTGGAAGACGTTTTAGTGCAGGTTGATCATTTAGTCTTTCCGGCGGATTTCTATGTCCTCGAAATGGATGAATCAGACCATGCCCCTTCATTGCCCATCCTCCTTGGAAGGCCATTCATGAAAACGGCTCAAACAAAGATCGATGTGGCCAAAGGATTAGTAACTATGGCATTTGGTGGTGACATGATTAGTTTTAAAATTTCTGAATCCATTGAGACTCCTAATGTTGTTCATTCTTGTTGTGCCATTGGTAAAATTGAAAAGATAGGACCGGACCGTTTAGCACCAAGCACAAAGGATGCATCAAGAACCATGCAAGACGAGGGAATTGGAGTGGAGAACAAGGACCATACGGCCACTGCCCTCAAAGTGCTCACATTGGATGAAAGAACCATGGGGAAGAATGTTCACATTGCTGCCACTTCATCACAACACATAGGTAAGCCACCTAATCCAAATCCAATTCCCATTAAAGTTGATAGGTGGTTCCCTTCTTTGGTGCAGGTACCCAAGCAAATCCCCAATGGTGGGCGCATAAACATGAACCTTAGGCAACACAACGCACCCATCAACAAACATCACTATCCATTTCCGTTCAAGGATGCAATGTACAAGAACTTTGTGGGGCAGGTTGTGGAGGAGATCCCACTCCATGCCGTGGGCTCCAATGAGGCATGATTGTGTTCTTCGTCCGGCTTCACGACGTTAAAGAAAGCGCTACTTGGGAGGCAACCCATGCAATTTAACAAAGGAAGACCAAGGAATCACTCCAATTCCAGATTTGCGTTCCTAAACTCTTCTCTTTGTTGTTTCTTTCGAATCTGCCTATTTAGTTGTTTTAGTTACTGTTTTGTGTGTCCTTTTGTTTGGTGTGATTTTATGCTTGAAACATTGAGGACAATGTTTGATTTAAGTGTGGGGGGGTAACTAAGTGTTTTAGATGCAAATTCGTGGGATTATATCACCCTTAACTTGGAGACTTGTTCCTTGCTGTTTTTAAGTGTTTTTGAGCAGTTTTGATGTGTTTTAGTGTGTTTTGCAAATTCGTGGGATTATATCACCCTTAACTTGGAGACTTGTTCCTTGCTGTTTTTAAGTGTTTTTGAGCAGTTTTGATGTGTTTTAGTGTGTTTTGATGCAAAAATCCGAAAATCACATAAAAATTTGAAAAATTTGTTTTAAAAACCCAAAAAGAGTTGTTTTTGTGTGTTTGTTTGTGTCCTAGGGTACCTTCCAACACAATGATGAGGATTCGGTTTATAATTACATGGCTGTTAAAGAGAGTGATTAACATGGATGAAAGTTTGATTTACTCTTTGTTTATGCTTAGTTGTGGTTATAACTTATGAATTCACATGCAATCATAAAGAAAAAAATCAGTTTTTGTAACATGCTTGAAGGAAGGAACTCAAACTAATGCTACAACCTTGTGAGACTTGAGCCTAAACGTTTATTTGGAGAGTTAAAATCTATGCATTATTGTTTTCTAAGTCGTTGCATGATCTCATTATTCCTTGCTTGGTTACTACTTAGAAGGCGTTTCATCATTTAGTTCCAAATGCTAGAACTCATGCCCATTTCATTCAAAGCATGTTATTGATTTGCATAACACATATTCAAGATGAAGTTGTGTAGTGACCACCACCTTAGCCAAAATGCCGTGAATCCCCTATGTCATTATGTTTTGTAGGTTTCAACCCCATTGAGCCTTGTTTAGCCTTTTCTTTGTTAACCCATGTTTTCCTCACCTAGCCTAGATTAGGACTATCCATTCATTTGTTCTTTAAGCATAGTAAAGCATGATTCAATTAGAATTCCTTTTGATTTATGTTGGCAGAAAACAAGTGTAGGGGAAGTGTTTTTCATGAGGAATTGTGTGCCATAGGCACGGCAAAGAAAAGAAAAGAAAAAAAAATTCGTGGAAAGAGAAAAGAAAAAAAAATTGAAAAAAAACATGAAGAAAAAGTATGAGAAGTATGAAAAAAAGAGTTGAAAAGTTGAGAAAAAGAGTTCCAAAGTCTTGTTTGTTGAAGTAAGGGTCCAAAACAATGAATTTGACCCTAAGGAGTTGTTTAAGTCTCCCCCTTGTGTGTTAAAGTTAATTTCTGCAATCTAAGTGAATTCTAAGTCTCAATTTCATTACTTTGCTTACTATCGCTTGAAGAACGTTTGTTTTCCCTATCCTTCCTTGTTAACCAACACCCCAAGCCCCATTACAACCCTTAACTTCTATCTTGAGTGTTATGTGTTTCAATTTGTGGAGTTTGAATTTGGTATGAGCATATGGTGTCACTGGTTCTCGCATCTAAGTAGTAGCATTCCGTTCATGAGATCATATCTAAACATGCTTCTTAACTCCGGAAATTGCGTTCTTTGTGATACATATATGTGAGCATTCGTTTTTATATCTACATCAATTCTCTCACATATAACTAGTATAGGGTGTGTAGTTAGAAAATCTGAGTGAAAATAGAGTGCATTTCTTGTAAGGATTGAGGGAATTCTCTAAGGCATATTACTACATTCAAAGCATTGTTTTAATTGATTACTTGTGAATTTGTAAGTTGTGGCTTAAATTAAGTATGTGCTTGTGTAAAGATGACTCCAATTTGTGGGGATAACGATCTTTAACATGTCATGTTCATTGGAAATCCCTGAGGCAAATGTTGGAAGGATTAGAGTGTGTTTATTGACTTTGTTTCGTTTTGTTTATTTTGTTTTGCTCGAGGACTAGCAAAAGCTAAGTGTGGGGGAATTTGATAGGAGCATATTTATGCTACTTAGTTATGTTGTTTTCTTGCATTTTCGTAGTTAGTTATAACTTATTATAGTGTTTAAGGTCATTTTCGTGCAATTTCAGGTTCATATGGCAAAGTATGCATTTTGAGCCAATTTGGAGCAATTTGGAGCATTTTTGGGCCAAGATTGGATGGTGCAAACATGAAGACATGTGGATGGACGAATTTGATAATTAAAACAGCAACACACACACCACATGGGCAGCAAGGAATCAGAAATTAAAGCATGGAAGAATGGGATCATCATGGGCAGCAAGGAATCATTATGGGCAGCAAGGAATCATCATGGGCAGCAAGGAATCATTATGGGCAGCAAGGAATCATCATGGGCAGTGAAGAGACAACAAGGAATGGCAGAAATTGGACCACCATGAAGTGGATTTCTGCAAGGATGGCAGATTGTCCATTACTTGATGTTTGCTTGACATTTTCAGCCACTATATAATCCCCATTCAACCATTTATCATGGAGTTCAGAAAACCACACCTCCCACACACATTCCATTCATCCCATCCAGCCATACACCCTCCACAATTCATAAATTCGTCAAACACATCCATCACACTTTGCAGCAGCCTTCCTTCACCTTTCACCATATTTTCTGACCCAAAATCATCCCTAGCCGTACCCCCATCAACCCTAAACCTTCCCATACCATTCCACATCCATTCTACACCACAAATAACCCCAAAAACCTGTTCTAAAGTTCTCTGCCGCAGCAAGGAGGAAGGAGAATTCGTTGATGAGCTTGCTGCCAAGTTGGAGCGTTCTAGGTGTTTTCTTCCTTTGGATTTTAATTTCTAAATTTATGTATCTTTGCTTGTGAGTATGAGGAACTAAACCCCCTTAGTTGGGGGGTGATTCGAAACCATGAATATGCTTGCAATATGATTTGATTACGTTCAGTTGTTATTTCATAAGTTGTGGTTTCAATTCGTTCATCTACTTGATTGATAACTTATTTGTGTATGTTGATTGAGAGTGCACGCTTAGTTTTCATGCATGAATATGATGCTAGATTATGAGGGAGTTTCACCTAATAGTTACAATCTTATAATCACAAGTAGTGAAGGTCGCTTATAAACGATCGCGTTGAATGAATTCTTGGCATTAGTTTCATGCTCATCATAGTAACGAATGCCTCGTCAACACTTATAGTTCTCATTGTGCTTCATGATTCTTGATTGTATCCTTATTGTGCTCATCACGTAAGGAACCTTTGAGGAATGTTTTGAATTGTTGTATGCGCTTTCCCATCCAATTCATTAACTTAAGGAGAACTTGAAGGTTAATTTAAGCGTATCTAATTAACTTGGGGTGTTGAGTTTCATAATTTATTGGAAGAACAACTGAAAAATAGTTTTGTTTGCAAGTGTGTCATGTGTGGAGAAGAACCTCCTAACTAGCCTTTTATCCATCCTTTTCATCCAAAAACGTTTTACAATCTGTTTTGTTTTAAAGTTTCTGTTTTGTTTTCAATTTTCGTCCAAAACCAAATCCCCCTTTATTTTGAAGTCTTAGATTAGTTAGAAAGTGTTTTGATTTGTGTTTTTAAGTGTTTTGATTCAAGTTTTCACTCAAATTCGTCAGATTTTGTGTTTGTGCTCAAAACTGCCCAGAAAGTGGTTTTTAGGCAGTTTTGAGTCTTCTAGTTGCTGTTTTGAGGTTTAGGTTTGTTTTAGTGTTCTAACTTTTAGTTTTACATTCTTTGAGTCTAGTTTAGTGTTTTAAACTTTGTTTTTATGTTATTGAGTCAGTTTTCAAGTGTTTAGCAATCCCTCCTAATCCCCGGTTTAGAACGATCCCTACTTACATCTTTACTACAATTTGACAAAAGAGGGTTTAATTTGTGTGTCAAGTAATTCTCACACCAGTTTCACCTAATAGTTACAATCTTATAATCACAAGTAGTGAAGATCGCTTGAAAACGATCGCGTTGAATGAATTCTTAGCATAAGTTTCATGCAATTCATAGTAACAAATGCTTCGTCAATGCTTATGTTTTTCATAGAACTTAATGATTCTTGCTTGTATCTCTATTATGCAATTCATGTAGGGAACTTGTAGGGAGTGTTTTGGGTTGTCGTATGCAATCATCCAACTTAATAACTTGTGGAAAAACTGAGGGTTAATTAGTGCAATTCACGGTTAACTTGGGGCGTTGAGTATTCATAGTTTATCGGAAGAACAACTGAGAATCGTTTTGTTTGCAAGTGTGACATGTGTGGAGAAGAACCTCCTAACTAGACCTTTTAACCATCTATTTCACCAAAATCGTTTTTACAATCTGTTTAACTTTAAGTTTCTGTTTTGTTTTCAATTTTCGTCCAAAACAAATTCCCCTTTATTTTGAAGTCTTAGATTAGTTAGAAAGTGTTTTGATTTGTGTTTCTAAGTGTTTTGATTCAAGTTTTCACCCAAATTCGTCCAAGTTCTTGTTAGGTTCTCAAAACTGCCCAGAAAGGGGTTTTTAGGCAGTTTTGAGTCATTAGGTTGCTGTTTTGAGTTTTAGGTTTGTTTAAGTGTTTTAACCTTTAGTTTTGCATTCTTTGAGTCTAGTTTAGTGTTTTAAACTTTGTTTTTGAGTCTTTAAGTCAGTTTCCAAGTGTTTAGCAATCCCTCCTAATCCCCGGTCTAGAACGATCCCTACTTACATCTTTACTACAACTTGACAAAAAGAGGGTTTAATTTGAGTGCTAGTTAATATCATATCAGAAACTGACTTGGAAATGTAAAAACAAAGTTTAAAACACTAAACTAGACTCAAAGAATGCAAAACTATACTTTAAAATACTAAGATAAACAAAAAAAATTCAAAACAGCAACCAAAGACTCAAAACTGCCTTAAAAACACTTTCTGGGCAGTTTTGGGACTCTAACACAAACTTGGACGAATTTTGGTTTTCTAATGAACTAAAACACTTAAAAACATAATATAAGACAAGTTCTAATTAATATGACTCAAGAAATAAGATGGGGTTGTTTTTGGACGAAAATAATTAAATTAACACATGAACAAAGTAAACAGATTCTTAGGCAAATTTGGGTGAATCAAAACACTTAAAAATACAAACTAAAGTGATTACTAACTAATCTAACACTTTGAAATAAATAGGAGATTGGTTCTTGACGAATTTGAAAACAAAACAAACTTTGTAAAACAAAACAGATTGTAAATGAATTTGAATGAAACTTATGGATGGAAGGCTAGCTAGGAAGTTCTTCTCCACACATGTCACACTTGCATACAAAACGATTTCCAGTTGCTTTTCGATAAACTATGAATACTCAACGCCCCAAATTAACCGTGAATTGCACTAATTAACCCTCAGTTTTTCCACAAGTCATTGGGTTGGATGATTGCATACGACAACCCAAAACATTCCCTACAAGTTCCCTACATGAATTGCATAATAGAGATACAAGCAAGAATCATTAAGTTCTATGAAAAACATAAGCATTGACGAGGCACTCGTTACTATGATTTGCATGAAACTTATACCAAGAATTTACTTAACGTGATTGTGACTAGCAACCTTCACTACTTGTGAATATAAGTTCATAACGATTAGGTGAAACTCCCTTATATTCTAGCGTCAAATTCATGCATGAAAATTAAGCGTGCACTCTCAACCTGGGATGCCTAGAGTGCTTATAAGTGATGGTGGATCTCACTTTTGCAATCGCACCATTGAGGCATTGTTGAGGAAGTATAATGTGATGCATAAGGTTTCCACACCTTATCACCCCCAAACAAGTGGCCAAGCCGAGGTTTCCAATCGAGAAATCAAACAAATCTTGGAGAAAACCGTTGGGCCAAATAGAAAAGATTGGAGCTTGCGTTTGGAGGATGCGTTGTGGGCGTATAGAACGGCCTACAAGACACCCATAGGTATGTCCCCATTTCGGCTAGTGTATGGCAAGCCATGCCATCTTCCCGTGGAGCTTGAGCACAAGGCACATTGGGCGGTCAAAACCTTCAATATGGACGTAGACATGGCTGGAAATCATAGGAAGCTCCAATTGAATGAGCTTGAGGAGATTAGGCATGATGCTTATGAGAATGCCCGGATTTACAAGGAAAAGACCAAGGCGTTCCATGACAAGATGATTAGAGGCAAAACATTCTCCATAGGGCAGAAAGTGTTGCTATTTAACTCCCGTCTTCGTCTATTTCCCGGTAAGTTACGTTCCAAATGGGTTGGCCCATTTGTTATCACTAATATTTTTGTGCATGGTGCAGTCCAAATCCAAAGTTTGAAAACCGGCCAAGAATTCAAGGTGAATGGACATAGATTGAAGCCGTACTACGAGCACTTTGTGGAGCATGTTGTGGAGGAGATCCCACTGCATGCCGTGAGCTCCAATGGGGCATGATCATGTTCTTCGTCCGGCTGCAAGACGTTAAAGAAAGCGCTACTTGGGAGGCAACCCATGCAATTCAACAAAGGAAGACCAAGGAATCACTCCAATTCCAGATTTGCGTTCCTAAACTCTTCTCTTTGTTGTTTATTTCGAATCTGCCTATTTAGTTTGTTATTTACTTGCTGTTTGTGTGTTTCTTTTTGTTTAGTGTGGTTTTATGCTTGAAACATTGAGGACAATGTTTGATTTAAGTGTGGGGGGGTAACTAAGTGTTTTAGATTCAAATTCGTGGGATTTTATCACCCTTAACTTGGAGACTTGTTCCTTGCTGTTTTTAAGTGTTTTTGAGCAGTTTTGGTGTGTTTTAGTGTGTTTTGATGCAAAAATCCGAAAATCACATAAAAATTTGAAAAATTTGTTTTAAAAAACCAAAAAGAGTTGTTTTTGTGTGTTTGTTTGAGTCTTAGGGTACCTTCCAACACAATGATGAGGATTCGGTTTGTAATTACATGGCTGTTAAAGAGAGTGACTAACATGGATGAAAGTTTGATTTACTCTTTGTTTATGCTTGGTTGTGGTTATAACTTATGAATTCACATGCAATCATAAAAGAAAAAAATCAGTTTTTGTAACATGCTTGAAGGAAGGAACTCAAACTAACGCTACAACCTTGTGAGATTTGAGCCTAAACGTTTATTTGGAGAGTTAAAATCTGTGCATTCTTTGTTTTCTAAGTCGTTGCATGATCTCATTATTCCTTGCTTGGTTGCTACTTAGAAGGCGTTTCATCATTTAGTTCCAAATGCTAGAACTCATGCCCATTTCATTCAAAGCATGTCATTGAAATGCATAACACATATTCAAGATGAAGTTGTGTAGTGACCACCACCTTAGCCAAATGCCGTGTGCCCTATGTCATTATGTTTTGTAGGTTTTTAACCCCGTTGAGCCTTGTTAGCCTTTATTATTTGTTAACCCATGTTTTCCTCACCTAGCCTAGTTTAGGACCATCCATACCCTTGTTCTTAAAGCATAGTAAAGCATGATTCGAATTGAATTCCTTTTGATCTATGTTAGCAGAAAACAAGTGTGGGGGAAGTATTTTTCATGAGGAATTGTGTGCCATAGGCATGGCAAAGAAAAGAAAAGAAAAAAAAAATTCGTGGAAAAAGAAAAAAATTGAAGAAAAAATATGAAAAGTTTGAAAAAAGAGTTGAAAAGTTGAGAAAAAGAGTTCCAAAGTATTGTTTGTTGAAGTAAGGGTCCAAAACAATGAATTCGGCCCTAAGGAGTTGTCTAAATCTTTCCCTTGTGTTTTAAAGTTAATTTCTGCAATCTAAGTGAATTTTAAGTCTCAATTTCACTACTTTGCTTACTAATGCTTGAAGAACGTTTGTTTTCCCTATCCTTTCTTTGTTAACCAATACCCCAAGCCCCGTTACAACCCTTAACTTCTATCTTGAGTGTTATGTGTTTCAATTTGTGGAGTTTGAATTTGGTATGAGCATATGGTGTCACTGGTTCTCGCATCTAAGTAGTAGCATTCCATTCATGAGATCATATCTAAACATGCTTCTTAACTTTAGAAATAGCGTTCTTTGTGATACATATATGTGAGCATTCGTTTTCATATCTACATCAATCTTCTCACATATGACTAGTGTAGGGTGTGTAGTTAGAAAATCTGAGGGAAAATAGAGTGTATATCTTGTAAGGAATTGAGGGAATTCTCTAAGGCATGTTACTACATTCAAAGCATTGTTTTAATTGATTACTTGTGAACTAGTAAGTAGTGGCTTTAATTAAGTATGTGCATATGAGTAAAGAGAACTCAAATCTGTGGGGATAACAATCTTTAACATGTCATGTGCATTGGAAATCCCTGAGGCAACGTTGGAAGGTTTAGGTTGTGTTTTAGTTGTTTTGTTTTGTTTTATTTCTTTGTTTTGCTCGAGGACTAGCAAAAGCTAAGTGTGGGGGAATTTGATAGGAGCATATTTATGCGCCTTAGTTAGCTAGTTCTTATGCATTTCCATGGCGTTTTCCTAGTTAAAGTAGTCTTTTAAGCTAGTTTTATGTGTTTTCAGGTTTTAAGGCCAAAGGATGCAAGAAGATGCATTTTGGAGCTTTTTGGAGCAAAATGGAGCTTGGAATGCATGTCACATATTTGGAGTCAAGGTTTGGACGAATTTGAAGACTTGAAGATGACAATTCCTACTTGAACAAGGTTTCCTAGTTGAAATAGGAAAGTGCTTACATGAACGAAGGATTCCTAATTGAAGAAGGATTCCTAATCAACAAAGGATTTCTAATTGAAGATGGATTCCTACTCACATGAGGATTCCTAGAAGAACAAGGATTCCTACTCCAAGAAGGATTCCTACTTGAAATAGGAAAGTTAAGCCAAGGTTTCCTACTTTGGTTTGACCTTTCCTAAATGTTCCTAAGTCTTATCAACTTTGAAGGTTTCCTAAGCATTTTAGGACATCAAATACACCTTCCTTGCACCATATCATCCTTTGCCGCACATCATACACCTTTCCCTTTAAGTTTTAGGACACTTAGACCTTTCCTAAAGCCTTGCCGCACCTTGTTCCTCTTTCCTCTTCCTTGCCGTGCAAGGGGGAGTGCTCTTTCCTATTTCCTTGCCTTAAATCACTTTCCTAATCCATTCTAAATCCTGGCCGCACCCTTTTACCTATTTTCCCTTAGTTTTCTGATTTGTTTCCTAATTCTAGAATCCTTAGACTTAATTTCTGATTTCCTAATCAACCTAGGGTTTTAATTTCTGTTTTCCTTTAAATAAACCTCTTTGTTGTAGCCACAAAACATTCCACACACATCCATACAACTCCATTCACGCCAAATCCATATTTTCTGTCCTCACCCCTTGCCGTGCCAAACCTTCACCCAAATCCATATTTTCTGACCCCAAACCTTCCTAGCCGTGCCATACACCTATCCTAGACACTTTTCCACCATTCTACATCATCCAAAACCATCCATAACCATCTCCATACCTTGTGCCGCAACAAGAAGGAAGAAGGAGTGCCCTTGAATGTGCTTGCTAGTCTATTGCAGATTGCTGGAACTTTTAGGTGTGATCTTTCTTATGTTTTCAATGTTTCAATTCAATAAACTTTGTGTTGTGAGTATGAGGAACTAAACCCCCTTGGTTGGGGGGTGATTCGAAACCATGTACATACTTGCAATATGATTTGATTACATTCAGTTGTTATTTCATAAGTTGTGGATTCAATTCATTCATCTACTTGATTGATAACTTATTTGTGTATGTTGATTGAGAGTGCACGCTTAGTTTTCATGCATGAATATGATGCTAGATTATGAGGGAGTTTCACCTAATAGTTACAATCTTATAATCACAAGTAGTGAAGGTCGCTTATAAACGATCGCGTTGAATGAATTCTTGGCATTAGTTTCATGCTCATCATAGTAACGAATGCCTCGTCAACACTTATAGTTCTCATTGTACTTCATGATTCTTGATTGTATCTTTATTGTGCTCATCACGTAAGGAACCTTTGAGGAATGCTTTGAATTGTTGTATGCGCTTTCCCATCCAATTCATTAACATAAGGAGAACTTGAAGGTTAATTTAAGCGTATCTAATTAACTTGGGGTGTTGAGTTTCATAATTTATTGGAAGAACAACTGAAAATCGTTTTGTTTGCAAGTGTGTCATGTGTGGAGAAGAACCTCCTAACTAGCCTTTTATCCATCCTTTTCATCCAAAACGTTTTACAATCTGTTTTGTTTTAAAGTTTTTGTTTTGTTTTCAATTTTCGTCCAAAACCAAATCCCCCTTTATTTTGAAGTCTTAGATTAGTTAGAAAGTGTTTTGATTTGTGTTTTAAGTGTTTTGATTCAAGTTTTCACTCAAATTCGTCAGATTTTGTGTTTGTGCTCAAAACTGCCCAGAAAGTGGTTTTTAGGCAGTTTTGAGTCTTCTAGTTGCTGTTTTGAGTTTTAGGTTTGTTTAAGTGTTTTAACCTTTAGTTTTGCATTCTTTGAGTCTAGTTTAGTGTTTTAAACTTTGTTTTTGAGTCTTTAAGTCAGTTTCCAAGTGTTTAGCAATCCCTCCTAATCCCCGGTTTAAGAACGATCCCTACTTATCCATACTACAATTGTCAACAAGAGGGTTTAATTTGTGTGTTTAGTTAATTTACGCATCACCTATGTCCTAGCATTGGGAGCCTTGGGGCGTTTCTAGGTGTTTTCTATCTTTGATTTCAATGTTTAATTTAAGTTATCTTTGTGTAATTGCGAGTATGAGGAACTAAACCCCCCTTGGCTAGGGGGGATTCGAAACCATGTTTATGCTTGCTATATGATTTGATTACTTCTAATTGCGTTTCATAAGTTGTGAATTCAATTTACTTATCCGTTTGAATTAAAACTGATTTGTGTATGTTGGTTAAGAGGGCCCGTTTGATTTTCATGCATAAGTTTGATGCTAGGATATAAGGGAGTTTCACCTAATCGTTATGAACTTATATTCAAAAGTAGTAAAGGTTGTTGATCACAATCGTGTTAAGTAAATTCTTGGCATAAGTTTCATGCAGTTCATAGTAACAAGTGCCTTGCCAATGCTTATGATTTTCATAGAACTTAATGATCTCTGCTTGTATCCTTGTTATGCAGTTCATGCAAGGAACTTGTGAGGAATGCTTTGGATTGTCGTATGCAGTTCATCCAATTCAATAACTTGAGGAAAATCTGAGGGTTAATTAGTGCAGTTCACGGTTAATCTGGGGCGTTGGGAATTCATGGTTTATTGAATTGCAATTAGAAATCGTTTTGTGTGCAAGTATGACATGTGTGGAGATGAACCCCTTAGCTAGCTTTCCATCCATTCACTTTTATCAAATTCGTTTTAGAATCTGTTCAATTTACAAAGTTTTGTTTTTGTCTTCAAATTTCGTCTAAAATCAATCCCCCTTTACTTTGTTGAGTCATATTAGTTAGAAATCAATGTAGTTTGTGTTTTTAAGTGTTTTGAGTCAAGTTATAACCAATTTTCGTCCAAATTTGTGTTTAGTGTTCAAAACTGCCCAGATTGTGTTTTTAAGGCAGTTTTGAGTGTTTATTTGCTGTTTTGAGTCTTTTGGTTTGTTTTGGTGTTTTAAAATTTAGTTTTGCATTCTTTGAGTCTAGTTTAGTGTTTTAAACTTGTTTTTACGTATTTGAGTCAATTTTCAAGTGATCTAGTAATCCCTCCTAATCCCCGGCCTAGAACGATCCCTACTTACATTCCTTACTACAATTGATAAAAAGAGGGTTTAATTTGTGTGCTTATATATTTCGCATCAGCCAACACCCCAAGCCCCGTTACAACCTTTGACTTCAATCTTGAGTGTTATGTGTTTCAATTTGTGGAGTTTGAATTTGGTATGAGCATATGGTGTCACTGGTTCTCGCATCTACGTAGTAGCATTCCATTCATGAGATCATATCTAAACATGCTTTTTAACTCCAGAAATTGCTTTCTTTGTGATACATATATTTGAGCGTTCGTTTTCATATCTACATCAATCTTCTCACATATAACTAGTATAGGGTGTGTAGTTAGAAAATCTGAGTGAAAATTAAGTGCATATCTTGTAAGGATTTGAGCAAATTCTCTAAGGCATGTTACTACATTCAAAACATTGTTTTAATTGATTAAATGTGAACTAGTAAGTGGTGACTATGATTAAGTATGTGCTCAAGTGTGAAGATGACTCAAATCTGTGGGGATAACGATTTTTAACATGTCATGTGCATTGGAAATCCCTGAGGCAAACGTTGGAAGGTTTAGGTTGTGTTTTGTTTGTTTTGTTTCGTTTTGTTTTCTTTAGTTTGTTTGTTTTGCTCGAGGACTAGCAAACGCTAAGTGTGGGGGAATTTGATAGGAGCATATTTATGCGACTTAATTGGCTTGTTCTCGTGCATTTACGTTGTGTTTCCTTAGTTATTTTAGTGTTTAAAGTGACTTTTGTGTGTTTTCAGATTCCAAGGACAAAGTATGCAAGAAGTTGCATTTTGGAGCCTTTTGGAGCAAAATGGAGCTTGGAATGATTATCACATGCTCGGAGCACAAAGAATGGACGTAATTGAAGATTTGAAGAAGTAAGGATTCCTAATTGAAGATGGATTCCTAATCACATGAGGATTCCTAGAAGAACAAGGTTTCCTACTTTGGTTTGACCTTTCCTAAATGTTCCTAAGTTTTATCAACGTGGAAGGCATCCTAAGCATTCTAGGACATCAAATACACATCCCTTGCACATTATGACCCTTTGCCGCACCTTTCCCAAAGTCCCATCTCCTTGCCTCCTTGCCGTGCAAGGAAGCCATCTCCCTTCAGTTTTAGGACATCAAACCTTTCCCTAAACCTTTCCTACATCACAGCCGCATTCCCTTGACCCTTCCTCTCCCTTGCCGTGCAAGGGAGAGTTTTTCTTTCCCATTTTCTGAATTAAAACACATTCCTTTTGTGTTTCATACCCTAGCCGCACCTTTTAGCTAGTTTCCCTTAAGTTTCTGATTTTGTTTCCTAATTCTAGAAGCCTTAGACTTAATTTTTGTTTACCTAAATAACCTAGGGTTTTAATTTCCTAAACCCTTTAAATAAAACTCTCTTTTGCAGCCACAAAACATCCATAGACTCACCATTCACGCCAGAAACTGAACTCCACTTTCAGCCGCACCATTCTACCACCATTCACCCAAATTTCTGCCACAAATCACCCCTAGCCGCACCATCCATCAACCCAAAACACTTTCATACGTCCCCCATCCATTCTACACCATTCAATAACCCAAAAACCTGCCCAAAGTCCCTGTGCCGCAGCAAAGGAGAGGAAGAAGAAGTACTTGAAGATTCTAGCCGTTCAACATCGAATCGTTGGAATATTTAGGTGTTCTCTTTCATATGCCCAAAGTCCCTGTGCCGCAGCAAAGGAGAGGAAGAAGAAGTACTTGAAGATTCTAGCCGTTCAACATCGAATCGTTGGAATATTTAGGTGTTCTCTTTCTTATATTTACAATGTATAAATCTGTTTTCCTTTGTTTTGTGAACATGGGGAACTAAGCCTTTTTGGCTAGGGGGTTATTCAATACCATGATTATGCTTGCAAGATGAATTGATTACGTCTAATTGTTATTTCATGAATTGTGAATGCAATTTGCTTAACCGTTTGATTGATGACTTATTTTTGTGTGTTAATTAAGGTGGCCAACTTAGTTTTCATGCAGGAATTTGAAGCTAAAACATAAGGAAGTTTCACCTAATAGTTACAACCTTATGTTTGCAAGTAGTGGAGGTCGCTTATAAACGATCGTGTTAAGTGAATTCTTGGCAAGCGTTTCATGCTTTTCATAGTAACAATTGCCTCGTCAATGCTTATAGTTTTCATGAAGCTTAATGATCTTTGATTGTACCTTTATTGTGCTTTTCACGTAAGGGACTTTTACAAAGTGAAATAAAAGAAACAAAAACAATCCAAGGGATTAGCAAAATTGCTAATCCCCGGCAACGGCGCCAAAATTTGATATGATATTAACTAGCACTCAAATTAAACCCTCTTTTTGTCAAATTGTAGCAAAGATGTAAGTAGGGATCGTTCTAGACCGGGGATTAGGAGGGATTGCTAAACACTTGGAAACTGACTTAAAAACTCAAAAACAAAGTTTAAAACACTAAACTAGACTCAAAGAATGCAAAACTAAAGGTTAAAACACTTAAACAAACCTAAAAACCAAAACAGCAACTAGAAGGCTCAAAACTGCCTAAAAACCACTTTCTGGGCAGTTTTGAGCACCTACACTAATTTGGACGAAATTTGATGAAAACTTGAATCAAAATACTTAGAAACACAAATCAAAACACTTTCTAACTAATCTAAGACTTCAAATTAAAGGGGGATTTGTTTTGGACGAAAATTGAAAACAAAACAGAAACTTAAAGTTAAACAGATTGTAAAAACGATTTTGGTGAAATAGATGGTTAAAAGGGCTAGTTAGGAGGTTCTTCTCCACACATGTCACACTTGCAAACAAAACGATTTTCAGTTGTTCTTCCGATAAACTATGAATACTCAACGCCCCAAGTTAACCGTGAATTGCACTAATTAACCCTCAGTTTTTCCACAAGTTATTAAGTTGGATGATTGCATACGACAACCCAAAACACTCCCTACAAGTTCCCTACATGAATTGCATAATAGAGATACAAGCAAGAATCATTAAGTTCTATGAAAAACATAAGCATTGACGAAGCATTCGTTACTATGAATTGCATGAAACTTATGCCAAGAATTCATTCAACGCGATCGTTTTCAAGCGATCTTCACTACTTGTGATTATAAGATTGTAACTATTAGGTGAAACTCCCTCATAATCTAGCATCATATTCATGCATGAAAACTAAGTGTGCACTCTCAATCAACATACACAAATAAGTTATCAACCAAATAGATGAACGAATTGAATCCATAACTTATGAAATAACAACTGAATGTAATCGAATCAAATTGCAAGCATGTACATGGTTTCGAATCACCCCCCAACTAAGGGGGTTTAGTTCCTCATACTCACAACATAAAGTTTATTGAATTGAAACATCGAAGACATAAGAAAGATTACACCTAAAACGCCCAAGAATTCCAACTTGAATTTCTGACGTCAAGCTCCTCTTCTCTTCTCCTTGCTGCGGCAGAGATGGTTTTGGGAGTTTTTGGATGTGGTTTTGGTTTAAGAATGGAGTTAGGATGATATGGTGGTGCGGCAAGGTGTGTGGGTGGTGTATGGAGGTGTATAATGGTGGCTGGAGTAAAGGAGGGTTGCGGCAAAGTGTATGGAGGTGGCTGGAAGGAATGGTGGCTGCGGCAAGGATGGGGAATAAGGTTTTTTGGGGTTATTTGTGGTGTAGAATGGATGGGGAATGGTATGGGAAGGTTTAGGGTTGATGGGGGTACGGCTAGGGATGATTTTGGGCAGAATTTTGGGACTTTGGTGATGGGAAGGTGCGGCAGAAATCAAGGGCAGATTTCTGGCGTGAATGATTGTGTATGGGAGATGATGATTCGGCCAAGGGGTTATAATGAGTATATATAGGCACTTCAAACCCTAGATAAATCAGATATGGACTTAAATAACCCAAATCCACAAGGAAATAGGCTTAGAAATCAGAATTTGAATGGGAAAAGGGCCTAGGGTGCGGCAAGTTTAATGGGCTAGGGTTAGGGCTTCTAGAATGCCTTGCAAGGCAAGGCAAATAGGTGTTCTAGAAGGGAAAGGTGCGGCTGTTTAGTGGGAGTGTGGATAGGGCTTCTAGAAAGCCCAAAACCAAGAGAAAATAAGCCCTAACCCACGGCAAGGATGAGAAAATATTCTAAAACCCCTCTTCGTGTCTTTCAACGCTTAGGAACCTTCTAAGATTGCTTAAACTCAAGGCCATTTAGGTTTAGGAAAGATCAACCCAAAATGGAAACTTTTAGGCTTAGCTTTCCTACTTCAAGTAGGAAACCTCGTTTGAGTAGGAATCTTCGTTCTTCTAGGAATCCATCTTCAACTAGGAATCCCTCGTTGATTAGGAATCCTTCTTCAATTAGGACTCCTCCTCGGACTAGGAAACCTTCTTGGACTAGGAATCCTCAAATCTTCAAATCTTCAATTTTGTCCAAACCTTGTGTTCCAAGCATGTACTTTTCAATCTAAGCTCACATTTGCTCCAAAATGCTCCAATTTGCATCATTTCATGTAATATGTCCTTTAAACCTGAAAACACATGAAAGTAGCTTAAAAGACTACTTTAAACTAAGAAAACATAACGAAACTGCATAAGAACTAGCTAACTAAGGCGCATAAATATGCTCCTATCAATGACTTATTTTTGTGTGTTAATTAAGGTGGCCAACTTAGTTTTCATGCAGGAATTTGAAGCTAAAACATAAGGAAGTTTCACCTAATAGTTACAACCTTATGTTTGCAAGTAGTGGAGGTCGCTTATAAACGATCGTGTTAAGTGAATTCTTGGCAAGCGTTTCATGCTTTTCATAGTAACAATTGCCTCGTCAATGCTTATAGTTTTCATGAAGCTTAATGATCTTTGATTGTACCTTTATTGTGCTTTTCACGTAAGGGACTTTTACAGAATGTTTTGAGTTGTTGCATGTGCATTCCCATCCAATTCACTAACTTTAGGAAAACTTGAAGGTTAAAAAAGTGCTATCACAGTTAACCTAGGGCGTTGAGATTCATGGTTTATTGGAAGAAGCAATTGGAAATCAAAGTTGAATGCAAGTGTATCATGTGTGGAGAAGAACCCTCTAGTTAGTCTATCACCCATCAATTTACTTAATTTTGTCTAAGAATCTGTTTTCATTGTTCTTACTTTGTTTTACTTATTTTCGTCCAAAATCAATCCCACCTTATTTCTTTGAGTCATTTTAACTAGAACTTGTCTTAGAATATGTTTTTAAGTGTTTTAGGTCATTAGAAAACCAAAATTCGTCCAAGTTTGTGTAAGAGTCCCAAAACTGCCCAGAAAGTGTTTTTAAGGCAGTTTTGAGTGTTTGTTTGCTGTTTTGAGTCTTTTGGTTTGTTTTAGTGTTTTAGAGTTTAGTTTTGCATTCTTTGAGTCTAGTTTAGTATTTTAAACTTTGTTTTACAGATTTGAGTCAGTTTAGAGTGTTTTAGCAATCCCTCCTAATCCCCGGTTTAAGAACGATCCCTACTTATCCATACTACAATTGTCAACAAGAGGGTTTAATTTGTGTGTTTAGTTATTTTACGCATCAGAATCCATCTTCAATTAGGAATCCTTCGTCAATTAGGAATCCTTCGTTCTTCAATTTTGTCCATTCCTTTTGCTCCAAGCATGTGATAACCATTCCAAGCCCAATTTTGCTCCAAAAAGCTGCAAAATGCATCTTCTTGCATACTTTGTTCTTAGAATCTGAAAACACACGAAAATGACTTTAAACACTAAAATAACTAAGGAAACACAACATAAATGCACAAGAACAAGTGATGCGAAATATATAAGCACACAAATTAAACCCTCTTTTTATCAATTGTAGCAAAGTATGTAAGTAGGGATCGTTCTAGGCCGGGGATTAGGAGGGATTGCTAAATCACTTGAAAACTGACTCAAAACGTAAAAACAAAGTTTAAAACACTAAATTAGACTCAAAGAATGCAAAACTAAACTCTAAAACACTAAAACAAACCAAAAGACTCAAAACAGCACAGAAACACTCAAAACTGCCTTAAAAACACAATCTGGGCAGTTTTGAACACTAAACACAAATATGGACGAAAATAGGTAATAACTTGACTCAAGACACTTAAAAACACAAACTAAATCAGTTTCTAACTAATATGACTCAACAAAGTAAAGGGGGATTTGGTTTTGACGAATTTGAAAACAAAACAAGTAAAATAAAGAACAAGTGAAATCTGAACGAATTTGATGAAATTGAATGGATGGAAAGCTAGCTAAGGGGTTCTTCTCCACACATGTCACACTTGCATACAAAACGATTTCCAATTGCTTTTCAATAACCCATGAATTCTCAACACCCCAAGTTAATTGGATACGCTTAAATTAACTTTCAGATTTCCCTTAAGTCAATGAATTGGATGGAAAAAGCGCATCGCAATCAAATTATTCCTCAAAAGCTTGATGCGAAATATATAAGCACACAAATTAAACCCTCTTTTTATCAAATGTAGTAAAGTATGTATGTAGGGATCGTTCTAGGCCGGGGATTAGGAGGGATTGCTAAATCACTTGGAAACTGACTTGAAAATGTAAAAACAAAGTTTAAAACACTAAACTAGACTCAAAGAATGCAAAACTATACTTTAAAATACTAAGATAAACAAAAAAATTGAAAACAGCAACCAAAGACTCAAAACTGCCTTAAGAACACTTTCTGGGCAGTTTTGGGACTCTAACACAAACTTGGACGAATTTTGGTTTTCTAATGAACCAAAACACTTAAAAACATAATCTAAGACAAGTTCTAATTAATATGACTCAAAGAAATAAGATGGGGTTGATTTTGGACGAAAATAATTAAATTAAGACATGAACAAAGTAAACAGATTCTTAGGCAAATTTGGGTGAATCAAAACACTTAAAAACACAAACTAAAGTGATTACTAACTAATCTAACACTTTGAAATAAATAGGAGATTGGTTCTTGACGAATTTGAAAACAAAACAAACTTTGTAAAACAAAACAGATTGTAAATGAATTTGAATGAAACTTATGGATGGAAGGCTAGCTAGGAGGTTCTTCTCCACACATGTCACACTTGCATACAAAACGATTTCCAGTTACTTTTTGATAAACTATGAATACTCAACGCCCCAAATTAACCGTGAATTGCACTAATTAACCCTCAGTTTTTCCACAAGTTATTGGGTTGGATGATTGCATACGACAACCCAAAACATTCCCTACAAGTTCCCTACATGAATTGCATAATAGAGATACAAGCAAGAATCATTAAGTTCTATGAAAAACATAAGCATTGACGAGGCACTCGTTACTATGATTTGCATGAAACTTATGCCAAGAATTTACTTAACGTGATTGTGACTAGCAACCTTCACTACTTGTGAATATAAGTTCATAACGATTAGGTGAAACTCCCTTATATTCTAGCGTCAAATTCATGCATGAAAATTAAGCGTGCACTCTCAACCAACATACACAAATCAGTTTTTATACGAACAGATAAGTAAATTGAATTCACAACTTATGAATCACAACTGGATGTAATCAAATCATATAGCAAGCATAAACGTGGTTTCGAATCCCCCCTAGCTAAGGGGGGTTTAGTTACTCATAATTGCAACAAAATCAGAAAATAACAAAGTAGACATTGAAAGCAAGAGCGAAGTACACCTAAAACGCTCCAAAGTTTCAAGCTTGAAACGCCAAGGATCTTCGTTTTCTCCACCTTGTTGCAGCACAAGTATCTAAGGATGTGTATGGATATAGGGAAAGGTTATGAATGTGATTAGGTTGGATGAGAGCCACGGCAGGGGAATGGAATTGTAAGTGTTTGTGGGATGTGGGAATATATGGATGAATGCAAGGTCTTTTGATGGAACCCCCTAGTTATGGTGAAGGGTGGATGTATTTATAGGCTAGGGAGAGGAGTGTATGGAGTTGTAATGAGTGGATGTAATGGGTGTAGTGGGTGAGTGTTTAGGTAATGAGTGGATGTAATGGGTGTAGTGGGTGGATGTTGTGGTAATGAGTGGATGTAATGGGTGTAGTGGGTGAGTGTTGGGTGGTTGTAATGAGTGGATGTGTTGGGTGAGTGTTGTGGTAATGAGTGGATGTAATGGGTGTAGTGGGTGAGTGTTTAGGCAATGAGTGGATGTAATGGGTGTAGTGGGTGGATGTTGTGGTAATGAGTGGATGTAATGGGTGTAGTGGGTGAGTGTTGTTGGGTGGTTGAAATGAGTGGATGTAGTGGTAGGTGAATGTGTTGGGTGGTTGTAATGAGTGGATGTGTTGGGTGAAATGAGTGGATGTGCTAAAATGGTTATTTATAGGAAGAGGATGGTGCACAAAGTCCTTCGAACAATTCATCACAATCTAGAACTTGCTTTGTTGCACCAAGGATTGGAATATCATTTTGCACCTTCGGAAGAGCTTCCACAATGTCTTTTTCACTCTCTTCTTGCTCGGGAATCAAAAACCTACGAGGAAAAGGGACATTGGGTGGAATAATGTTAGAATTAACGAAAATTGGAACGTCCTTACTTGTGGTGGACAGTGGTGGAGCATTGGGAGGCTGCGGCAAGGGTGGTTCTTTCCTTGCCGTGGCCTTGTCATCCTCTTCTTCTTCGAACAGCAGCTCTTCATCCATGTTTTGGATTGATTTGGACGTTTTTAGGCTTGTTCCAACCTTCATGCCACTTTCCAAAGTGATAGCATCATGGATTTCAAAAGTTTCCTTCAAATTTTCCATAGCTGAGTTGGAGAGTTCACTTTGCTCTTGAATTTGTGCCATGAACTCCATAATCTGCCCAATTTGCTTTTCCAATTGATCCACCCTAATGTTCGTGTTTTGCATTGCTTGGGTTTGATTTTCTTGCCCCTGAGACAATTTGGTGAGTAACTTAAGAATTGTATCATTATCCAAAGTATTACCTAAAGTGAATTGGGCAGATTGTTGTGGTGGCTGTGATGGTTCATATGGCCAGTGATAGAACTCCTCTTCTTGCTGCCAATATGCATCTTGTTGAGCCTCCTTGGCTTGATTTTGTGAGCCCTGCACCAAAGAATTTAATTCATTAAGAATTTGATTATAATCTATTGACGAACCTGAGTTTGATTGAGCATATTGCATAGGTCTCGAATAGAACTCCTCATATGGTTGCCAATATCCTTCGTGTTGAGCTTGTTGAGATTCCGACCACATAGAAGTTGAATGATCACTCCAATCTCTTTGTGGACATTGATTGGCTTGATATCCTTGCCCATAAGACGCACCAAATGTAGGGACACTTTGCATTGTGGTTCTTCCGGCAATCTGTGACAATTGAGAAGTAAGATTTGCCAATTGAGCTTGAATGCTAGCAAAATCCATGTCTTACTTCTCTCGTACCTAAAATCAAAGAAAGAAAACTAAATCAAATATCAAAAATAACACAAAACAAGGAAAACAAAACTAAGTCAGAAACTAAAAAAAAAAAAAAAAACAAACTAAACGAAAAGAAAAGAACCAAGGGATTAGCTTTGCTAATCCCCGGCAACGGCGCCAAAATTTGATGCGTAAAATAACTAAACACACAAATTAAACCCTCTTGTTGTCAAATTGTAGTAAAGATGCAAATAGGGATCGTTCTGGACCGGGGATTAGGAGGGCTTGCTAAAACCTCTAAACTGACTTAGAAACACAAAAATAAACTTAAAAACACTTAACAAGACTCACAAGACTCAAATCAAACTTAAAAGACTCAAAACAGCACAAAACAATGAAATTGACTCAAATCTGCCACCTAGAGTAAATTTGGACGAAAATTGGTTTTAACTTGACTCAAGACACTTAAAAACACAAACCAAAACAGATTTTAACTAATCTAACACTTCAAAGTAAAGGGGATTGGGTTTTTGGACGAAAATAAGCAAAACAAAACAGAAACTTAAAACTAAACAGATTTTGGACGAAATTAAGATGAATGGATGGATGATGGATTAGCTAGAAGGTCCTTCTCCACACATGACACACTTGCACATAAACCAATTTTCAGTTGTTCTTTCGATAAATCATGAAACTCAACACCCCAGGTTAATTAGGTCCGCTTAAATTAACCTTCAAGTTCTCCTTAAGTTAATGAATTGGATGGGAAAACGCATACAACAATTCAAAGTATTCTTCAAAAGTCCTTTACGTGAAAAGCACAATAAAGATACAATCAAAGATCATTAAGCATCATGAAAACTATAAGTATTGACGAGGCATTCGTTACTATGATGAGCATGAAACTAGTGCCAAGAATTCATTTAACGCGATCGTTTATAAGCGACCTCCACTACTTGTGAATATAAGTTTGTAACTATTAGGTGAAACTCCCTTATACTCTAGCATCATATTCATGCATGCAAACTAAGTAGGCCTCCTTAATCAACATACACGAATAAGTTATCAATCAAGCAGTTAAACAAATTGAATTCACAACTTATGAAATCACAACTGAAGGTAATCAATTCATATTGCAAATATAACCATGGTTTCGAAATTCCCCCTAGCCAAGAGGGGTTTAGTTCCTCATACTCGCAAAACAAAGATACATAAATTTAGATATTGAAAACAAAGAATGAAAACACCTAGAAACGCTCCAACAATCCAACGTCTTGAATGGCAAGCACGTCCAAGGGTTTCCTTCCTTCTTCTTTGCTGCGGCACAAGGGATGGGTGATGGTTTTTGTGGTGATTTGTGGTGGTGGATGGATATAGGTTGGTTATGGTGAAGGGTGGAATCCCCCAAAAGCTGCTGCAAGGGTCTTTATTTATAGGGCAAGGAAGGGCTACGAATTTGAAGTAGTTTTAGGGAAGGATTTAGCTTTCCAAATCCCCAAGAAAACCTAACAGAAATTAATGAATTTAGGAGAGGAAAATATATGGCAGATTTGAAGGAAAAGAGGTAAATAATTGTGGCAGAGAAAAGGAAAGTGAATAGAGGTCAGAAATTTGAAGGAAAAAGGGAAGGTAAGTGCAGGAATTAAAGAGAAAAAGAAGGGAAATTCGGCAAAGATTTTAGGGCAGATTTTAGGAATGTGTTTTGGGTCACAAAATAGGTAAGAACCTCTCCCCTTGTGTGGCAAGGCTTTAGAACAAAGGGGAATGTAATTTTGGGTCAGAAAATAGGTAAGGAGATGAGGTAGGGTGCAGCAAGGATGGAAGAAACAAAAGGGGAATGTGAATTAAAATCAGAAAATAGGAAAGGAGAGGATCCCATGTGCGGCAAGGATTAGGGATAGGTCTAGGTCTCCTAAAATCATATAATTAAGTGTCCTAAATGATTTAGGAACCCCTTTTGTGGCTGGAACATATGTAACTTAGGATTAGGAAAGTGTAGAGCCAAAGATGGAAACCTTCACAAATGGAAACCTCCAAGAATAGAAACTTCCAACTTTAGAAACTTTGGCTTCCAATTTTGAACTCTTCATTCTTCATTTGTCTTGAATCCAATTCTTCACATCTTCATTCAATCCTAAGCTCATTTGATCTTCAATTTCGTCCATCTTTTTAGCTCCAAGCATGTGCAATCCATTTGATGCCCAAAACTGCTCCAAAAGGCTCCAAAATACACTTCTTTGCCACTTTAAACCATTGGACCTACAAACACACGAAAATAGCTTAAAATACTAAAATAACTACGAACTAACAACGTAAATGCACAAGAACAAGCTAACTAAGTGGCATAAATATGCTCCTATCAGGTGTGTGCGGCAAAGGGTGTAAATACATATATATAGGCACCTAAAACCCTAGGTAAATAAGATTAGGGCTTCTAGAACCCAAATCCATCAGGAAAAGGCTTAAAACAATCAGAATCCACAAGGGAAAAGGCCTAGGGGTGCGGCAGGTTTGGATAAGGAAGATAAGGCTTCTAGAAAACCTTGCAAGGCAAGGAACTAGGGTTTTCTAGAAGGGATAGTTACGGCAAGGCTGGATAGGGCTTCTAGAAACCCTCCAAGACAAGGGAAAGTGCACAACATACTTCTAAAACAAGGGTAAGGTGTCGTAAAGTGTTTGGGACTCCTCTTTGCAGCTGGAACCTTTATGCATTAGGATTAGGAAAGTTTGTCTTTGTCAATCCTTCTTCTTCTCGGATTCCTTTTCTTTCTTAGACTTGGAAAACTTCTTTTGTTGCTGAAACTCAAAGCCAATTAGGTTTAACTTTCCTACTTCAAGTAGGAAACCTTGTTTGAGTAGGAATCTTCATTCTCCTAGGAATCCATCTTCAACTAGGAATCCTTCGTTGATTAGGAATCCTTCTTCAATTAGGACTCCTTCTGTGACTAGGAATCCTTCTTCAATTTTCGTCCATTCCCTTGGCTCCAAGTATGTGATTTCCAATCCAAGCTCAATTGTGCTCCAAAAGGCTCCAAAATGCACCACTTTGCATACTTTTCCCTTAAAACCTGAAAATACATAAAACTAGCTTAAAAGACTACTTTAACTAAGAAAACACCATGGAAATGCATAAGAACTAGCTAACTAAGGCGCATAAATATGCTCCTATCAAATTCCCCCACACTTAGCTTTTGCTAGTGATGCGAAAATTACTTAACACACAAATTAAACCCTCTTGTTGTGAATAGTAGTAAAGAATGTAAGTAGGGATCGTTCTAGGCCGGGGATTAGGAGGGATTGCTAAAACACTTGAAACTGACTTAAATATGTGTAAACAAACTTAAAAGCATGAAATTAAACTTACAAGACTCAAAACAAAGTCACAAGACTCAAAACAGATTATAAAGACTCAAAACTGCCTAAAAACAATTCTAAGGCAGTTTCTGCCACTAACACAAAGTTTGGACGAAATTTGATTTTATCTTGACTTAAAACACTTAAAAACACAATCTAAAACAAGTACTAACTAATATGACTTAATAAAATAAAGGGGATTTTTGTTTTGGACGAAAATAAGGAAAACAAACAAGAACAATTTAAACAGATTCTTAGACAAATTTAGGTGAATTGATGGGTGATGGGTTAAACTATGGATGATGGGCTAGCTAGAGGGTTCTTCTCCACACATGACATACTTGCACATAAACCAATTTTCAGTTGTTCTTTCGATCAATCATGAAACTCAACACCTCAGGTTAATTAAGTCTGCTTAAATTAACCTTCAAGTTCTCCTTAAGTTATTGAATTGGATGGGAAAGCGCATACAACAATTCAAGCTTCTTCAAAAGTCCTTTATGTGAACAGCACAATAGAGATACAATCAAAGATCATTAAGCATCATGAAAATTATAAGTATTGACGAGGCATTTATTACTATGATGAGCATGAAACTCCTGCCAAGAATTCATTTAACGCGATCGTTTATAAGCGACCTCCACTACTTGTGAATATAAATTTGTAACTATTAGGTGAAACTCCTTTATACTCTAGCATCATATTCATGCATGCAAACTAAGTGTGCACTCTTAATAAACATACACGAATAAGTTATCAATCAAGCAGTTAAACAAATTGAATTCACAACTTATGAAATCACAACTGAAGGTAATCAATTCATATTGCAAGTATGAACATGGTTTCGAATTCCCCCCCTAGCTAAGGGGGGTTTAGTTCCTCATACTTACAAAGCAAAGATAAACAAATTTAGACATTGAAAACAAAAGAAAGAAAACACCTAAAAGCTCCAACGATCCCCGTTGGACAACATGCACGTCCAAGCACTTTCCTTCCCTTCCTAAGCTCTATGGCTGCCACACACACTTCCTTTTATAGAGGAAGTGCAAGGCAAGGAAGGTGAATTGGTGGTGTGTGCAATGATTCAAGGGTGAAAATGAAGTAATGATGCAAAGCATGGGGGTAAAATGGAGTGGTGTTGAAATGATTCAAAGGTGAAAGTGAAGTGATGATGCAAAGCATGGGGGGTAAAATGGAGTGGTGTTGCAGCTAGGGAACAAGAATGATTATGCACATGGTAGAGAAAGGAAAGGGAGGTGGAATGGTGCAGAAATGAATCAAGGGTGAAGCAAGAGTCATGATGCATGGCATGGGAATCCAAAGGGAGTGCAATGGTGCATGAATGAGTGCAATGATTCAATGTAATGATATATGAAATCTGAAATGATGGAGGGAACAAGGAATGGTGCAGCCATGAGTGCATGAAATGGAGGTTTAAATTGGAATGATGGAAGGAACAAGGGTGGTGCAGCCATGAGTGAATGAAATGGTGCATGAAGGTGAAAGGGAGTGTGAAATTCGGCAGAAATTGTAGGACAGATTTAGGAATGTGTTTTGAGGCACAAAATAGGTAAGGATCCTCTCCCTTAGCACGGCAAGGATTGAAACAAAAGGGTAATGCAATTTTGGGTCAGAAAATAGGCAAGAAATGATGTAGGGTGCGGCTGGTTGCTTGAAGAAAAGGGGAATGTGAATTAGAAAAAAGAAAAAAGGAAAGAAACAACCTCCTTGAACGGCAATGAGTTAAATGGTGCAAGGAACCTTTGGTTTGTGTCCTAAAATGTATAGGGGACCTTCACTGTTGCTGGAACTTAGGGACATTTAGGATTAGGAAAGGTTAAAATAAGGTAATCTTGACTCATGTTTCTTCTTTGGTTGCTGAGCTCTTTGTCCTTTTTAAATTAATTCTTCTTTCTCTTTAACACATTCCTAGCCTCTTTAGTCTTCAATTTCGTCCATCTACTTATCTCCAAGCATGTGTTATTCATTCCAAGCCCAAAACTGCTCCAAAAGGCTCCAAAATGCACCTTTTTGCATATTTTGTCCTTAGAACCTGAAATTGCACGAAAATGACTTTAAACACTAAAACAACTAAGGAATAACAACATAAATGCATGAGAACAAGCTAACTCAGTCGCATAAATATGCTCCTATCAAATTCCCCCACACTTAGCTTTTGCTAGTCCTCGAGCAAAACAAAACAAACGAAACAGACAAAACAAAACCTAGACCTTCCAACATTTGCCTCAGGGATTTTTAATGAAACATGACATGTTAAAAATCATCATTCCCACAGATTTTGGTCATTTTTACACTTGAGCACATACTTAATCACAGTCACCACTTACTAGTTCACAATTAACCAATTAAAACGATGTTTTGAATGTAGTAACATGCCTTAGAGAATTTGCTCAATTCCTTACAAGATACTCTCTATTTTCACACACATTTTCTGACTACACACCCTATACTAGTATATGTGAGAAGATTGATGTAAACACGAAAGGCTAGGACTCACATAGGTTATAACAAAGAAAGCAATTTTTCTGGAGCAAGGTTCTAAAAGACGCTAGGCGCTAGTCGGGCGGCGGGCTGGGGCCTAGCGCCTAGGCGGCTAGGCGGGGTCTAGGCGGGCGCCTAGGCGGACTAGGCGGATTTAAGTAAATCCATTATATTTCGTGTAAATAAGTGTCTGTTTATACTTAAAATATATATAATTTCATCATAAACTACAAAATAGAATGACATATGTATTATAAAGTATTGGAACATAATGAAAACATGGGGAACAAGCATATAGTGTGTGCCCATTTAAGTATTCAACAAGTCTCTTACAATTTATTGAAAAAAAATTAAATGCAAATTGAAAGTTATCTATTTTCTATCAAAGTGAGTCGCAACCTAAGCAGGTGCCTAGGCGGGCTAGGCGGGCTAGGCAGCCTAGGCGGGCGCCTCAACTGGTTTAGGCGCCCTTTATTAATTTTCAAACGCCTAGGCATTAATCGGGGCGGTGACCAGCCGCTTAGCGCCTAGGCGGGGGCCTAGGCGGCGCTAGGCGGGGATTTTTAGAACAGTGTTCTGGAGTCATTAAGCATGTTTAGATATGATCTCATGAATGGAATGCTACTACTTGGATGCGAGAACCAGTGACACCATATGCTCATATCAATTTCAAACTCCACAAATTGAAACACACAACACTCAAGATTGAAGTCAAGGGTTGTAACAGGGCTTGGGGGTAATGGTTAACAAAGAAGGGATAGGAATAACAAACGTTCTTAAAGTGATAGCAAGCAAAGTAATGGAATCGACACTTGGAATTTACTTTAGAATGCAAAAAATCAACTTTTAAACACAAAGGGAAGATTCATGCAACACTTAGGGTCGAATTTAATGCTTTGGACCCCTTCCTCAACAACAACACTTTAGAGTTCTTTCTCATAAATTTTTCAACTCTTTTCACAACTTTTCTTCTTTTCATTCTATTTTCCACGAATTTTTGTTTTTCTTTTCCTTTTCTACCCGTGCCTTATAAAGGACTTTGGCACACACACACACAAGAATCACTTCCCCCACACTTGTTTTTCTGCAAGAGTTCAACAAAAGGAATTCCTTCTAAATTATGCTTTACTATGCTTCAAGGACAAGGTATGGATGGTCCTAATCTAGGCTAGGTGAGGATAGTGTGGGTAACAAAGAACATAGGCAACACAAGGCTCAACGGGGTTAAACTTAAACACATAATGAATGGGATAGGCTTTTTGGAGGCTCACTAAACAACTTCATCTTGAATATGTGTTATGCAAATCAATAACATGCTTTGAATGAAATAGGCATGAGTTCTAGCATTTGGAACTAAATGATGAAACGCCTTCTAAGTAGCAACCAAGCAAAGAATAATGAGATCATGCAACGACTCTAGAAAACAATGATGCACAGTTTATTAACTCTCCAAATAAACGTTTAGGCTCAAGTCTCACAAGGTTGTAGCGTACATTTGAGTTCCTTCTTTCAAGCATGTTACAAAACTGATTCTTCCTTTATGATTGCATGTGAATTCATAAATTATAACCACAACCAAGCGTACACCAAAGAGTAAATCAAATTTTCATCCATGTTTATAACTCTCTTTAACATTCATGTAATTAAAAACCAATTCCTCATCATTGTGTTGGAAGGTACCCTAAGACACAAATAAAACACACAAACAACTCTTTTTAGTATTTTCAACACAAATTTTCAAATTTTTATGAGATTTTCGGATTTTTATGTCAAAACACACTAAAACACTCCGAAACAGCTTAAAAACACTTAAAAACACAACAAGCAACAATACTAGAAGTAATGGGTGATAAACTCCTACGAATTTCATGCAGAACAACTTGGTTACCCCCCCCCCCACACTTAAATCAAACATTGTCCTCAATGTTTCAAGCATAAACTCACACAAAAACAAGCAAACAAACTGATGCGAAATAGATAAGCACACAAATTAAACCCTCTTTTTGTCAAGTTGTAGTAAAGATGTAAGTAGGGATCGTTCTAGACCGGGGATTAGGAGGGATTGCTAAACACTTGGAAACTGACTTAAAGACTCAAAAACAAAATTTAAAACACTAAACTAGACTCAAAGAATGCAAAACTAAAGGTTAAAACACTTAAACAAACCTAAAACTCAAAACAGCAACCTAATGACTCAAAACTGCCTAAAAACCACTTTCTGGGCAGTTTTGAGAACCTAACAAGAACTTGGACGAATTTGGGTGAAAACTTGAATCAAAACACTTAGAAACACAAATCAAAACACTTTCTAACTAATCTAAGACTTCAAAATAAAGGGGGATTTGTTTTGGACGAAAATTGAAAACAAAACAGAAACTTAAAACTAAACAGATTGTAAAACGTTTTTGGATGAAAAGGATGGATAAAAGGCTAGTTAGGAGGTTCTTCTCCACACATGTCACACTTGCAAACAAAACGATTTTCAGTTGTTCTTCGATAAACTATGGATACTCAATGCCCCAAATTAACCGTGAATTGCACTAATTAACTTTCAGTTTTTCCACAAGTTATTAGATTGGATGATTGCATACGACAACCCAAAACATTCCCTACAAGTTCCCTACATGAATTGCATAATAGAGATACAAGCAAGAATCATTAAGTTCTATGAAAAACATAAGCATTGACGAAGCATTCGTTACTATGAATTGCATGAAACTTATGCCAAGAATTCATTCAACGCGATCGTTTTCAAGCGACCTTCACTACTTGTGATTATAAGATTGTAACTATTAGGTGAAACTCCCTCATAATCTAGCATCATATTCATGCATGAAAACTAAGCGTGCACTCTCAATCAACATACACAAATAAGTTATCAATCAAATAGATGAACGAATTGGATCCACAACTTATGAAATAACAACTGAATTTAATCAAATCATACTGCAAGCATGAACATGTATTTCGAATCCCCCCCTAGCCAAGGGGGGTTTAGTTCCTCATACTCGCAAAGCAAAGATACATAAATTTAGAAATTAAAATCCAAAGAAAGAAAACACCTAGAACGCTCCAACTTGGCAGCAAGCTCATCAACGATATCTCCTTCCTCCTTGCTGCGGCAGAGAAGTTTAGAACAGGTTTTTGGGGTTATTTATGGTGTAGAATGGATGGGGAATGGTATGGAAAGGTTTAGGGTTGATGGGTGGTGCGGCTAGGGGTTGTTTTTGCTAGAAATTATGGAATATGGTGGTGGAAAGGTGCGGCAAAGAGAGCTTCTTTGTTTCTGACGTGAATGATGTGAATGGGAGATGGTTCCCTCGACATAGAATGAAAACACATATATATAGGCACCACAAACCCTAGAGAAATTAGGTTAGGCAATGGGCTAGGGTTTAGGTGCGGCAAAGGGTGAAAATCCACAAGGAATTAGGTTAAAACAATCAGATTTTTTAGTGGGAATAAGGCCTAAGGTGCGGCTAGGGTTAGGGTTAGAGATGGGCCTTCTAGAATGCCTTGCAAGGCAAGGAAATCAGATATTCTAGAGGCCTAGGTACGGCTAGGGTTAGGTCATCCAAAAGCCCAAAGCCAATAATAGAAACTCTCGAAAATGGAAACCTCCAAGAATAGAAACTTCCAACTTTAGAAACTTTGGTTTCCAATTCAGAATTCTTTGTTCTTCACTTTCATTTCTTCATTTCTTAAGCTCCTTTGACCTTCAAACTTGTCCATTCCTTGTGCTCCAAGCATGTACTTTTCAATCTAAGCTCACATTTGCTCCAAAAAGCTCCAAAATGCATCATTTTATGTAATGTGCCCTTTAAACCTGAAAACACATGAAACTAGCTTAAAAGACTACTTTAAACTAAGAAAACATAACGAAAATGCATAAGAACTAGATAACTAAGGCGCATAAATATGCTCCTATTTCAAACAAATAACGAATAAACATGACAAATATGGCAAAGTAAAAACCAGACATAGTAGAGTTTAAGAACGCAAATCTGGTGTTTGAGATAGATGATCTTGTTGACTTTCCACAGCTTTGATCTCGAACTGGTTTGGAATTCTGAGCGAGAGTTCCTTGGTTTCAAATCAGACTCCTTCTGTTGGGTTGATTTGATTGCACAGTCTGCATTCTTCTCTGCTTGTTTCTTCTGCACGGCAGGTAGGCACGAGGTAGAGGTGATGGTCTGTTTCTTTCTTCAATCTTTCCAAGTGCCCACCTCTTGCTTTCTTGCTCCTTGTCCCTAGTTGAGGATGAATCAGCACGTTGTCTCCACATGCTTCGAGGTATCATTTTCACTTCCCTTATCTGTTCGCCAGGCAGATGTGGTAGACGAAGAGGAAGCATAAGATGATGAAGATGAGTACTCGAGAGCAAGGCTAGGTAAGCAATCAGGAAGGGGTTCCAGGCAGTCGGTTCCAGATCGGAATATTGATACCAAGTGCTGGCTGATTGCTCTCTTTCTGCCAACATAAATCAAAAGGAATTCAATTTGAATCATGCTTTACTATGCTTTAAGAACAAGGGTATGGATGGTCCTAATCTAGGCTAGGTGAGGAAAACATGGGTTAAGAAAGAATAGGCTAAATAAGGCTCAACGGGGTTAAAAACCTACAAAATATAATAACAGAGGGGATTTACGGCTTTTTGGCTATGGTGGTGGTCACTACACAACTTTATCTTGAATATGTGTTATGCAATTCAATGACATGCTTTGAATGAAATGGGCATGAGTTCTAGCATTTGGAACTAAATGATGAAACGCCTTCTAAGTAGTAACCAAGCAAGGAATAATGAGATCATGCAACGACTTAGAAAACAAAGAATGCACAGATTTTAACTCTCCAAATAAACGTTTAGGCTCAAGTCTCACAAGGTTGTAGCGTTAGTTTGAGTTCCTTCCTTCAAGCATGTTACAAAAACTGATTTTTTCTTTATGATTACATGTGAATTCATAAGTTATAACCACAACCAAGCACAAACAAAGAGTAAATCAAACTTCCATCCATGTTAATCACTCTCTTTAACAGCCATGTAATTACAAACCGAATCCTCATCATTGTGTTGGAAGGTACCCTAAGACACAAACAAACACACAAAAACAACTCTTTTTGGGTTTTTAAAACAAATTTTTCAAATTTTTATGTGATTTTCGGATTTTTGCATCAAAACACACTAAAACACACCAAAACTGCTCAAAAACACTTAAAAACAGCAAGGAACAAGTCTACAAGTTAAGGGTGATAAAATCCCACGAATTTGCATTTAAAACACTTAGTTACCCCCCCCACACTTAAATCAAACATTGTCCTCAATGTTTCAAGCATAAAACCACACTAAACAAAAGGAAACACACAAACAGCAACTAAAACAACTAAATAGGCAGATTCGAAATAAACAACAAAGTGAAGAGTTTAGGAACGCAAATCTGGAATTGGAGTGATTCCTTGGTCTTCCTTTGTTGAATTGCATGGGTTGCCTCCCAAGTAGCGCTTTCTTTAACGTCTTGAAGCCGGACGAAGAACACGATCATGCGCCATTGGAACCCACGGCATGGAGTGAAATCTCCTCCACAACCTGCCCCACAAAGTTCTTGTACATTGCATCCTTGAACGGAAATGGATAGTGATGTTTGTTGATGGGTGCGTTGTGTTGCCTAAGGTTCATGTTCATGTGCCCACCATCGGGAATTTGCTTGGGTACCTGCACCAAAGAAGGGAACCACCTATCAACTTTAATGGGAATTGGATTTGGATTAGGTGGCTTACCTATGTGATGTGATGAAGTGGCAGCAATGTGAACATTCTTCATGATGTTCTCGGCCACATTGGGTATCTTAAGGGCAGTGGCCGTGGGGTCCTTATGCTCCACTCCAATTCCCTCATCTTGCATGGTTCTTGAAGCAACCTTTGTGTTAGGGGCTGAATGATCCGTCCCTATCTTTTCTATTGTATCAATAACACAACAAGAACGAACAACGTTAGGAGTCTCAATGGATTCAGAAATTTTAAAACAAATCATATCACCACCAAATGCCATAGTTACTTCTCCTTTGGCTACATCAATCTTGGTTTGAGCCGTTTTCATGAAAGGCCGTCCAAGGAGAATGGGCAATGAAGGAGCATGATCCGATTCATCCATCTCAAGAACATAGAAATCCGCCGGAAAGATCAAATGATTAACCTGCACCAAAACATCTTCCACAACTCCCTTTGGATAGGCATTAGATCTATCGGCCAATTGTATGATTACACCATCATTTTTCAACACTCCTAGATTCATAGATGCATAAACGGAATATGGCATAACATTTATAGATGCACCTAAGTCTAACATGGCAGATTTGAACCTAGTATTACCAATGACACAAGGAATGGTGAAACTACCCGGATCTTTGCATTTAGGAGGTAGTTTACGTTGTATCATGGCAGACACATTCTCACTTACCTGTACCACTTCTTTCTCCCGAAAACGTTTCTTTGTTGTACAAAGCTTCTTCAAACACTTGGCGTACTTCGGGATTTGCTTGATTGCATCCAAGAGAGGTATGTTAACTTGAACCTTCCTAAATGTCTCTAGAACATCTTTTTCCTCCTCTTCCTTCTTGAATTGCAAAAATCTGCTAGGAAAGGGCACATTGGGTGGAATAATGTTAGAATTAACCAAACTTGGACTCATCTTACCTAGGGTGGACGGATTGGATGGCTTAGGGGCCATGGGTGCTTGCGGCAAAGGTGGTGCTACCTTTGCCGTGAGTGGACTTGGTGTCTCCTCTTCCGATTTCAACGTTTCATCCTCTTTGGGACCTGATTGTGATGGTGTAGAACCTGCCCCAACTTCTTTTCCACTCCTTAGCATGATTGCATTTGCGGTTTCAAATCCTCATTTTGGATTCGCAATGGTTGAACCAGGAAGCTTTCCTTGTTCTCTAAACTGCCCAACAAACTCCGCAATCTGCCCAATTTGCTTCTCCAATTGATCTACCCTAATGTTCGTGCTTTGCATTGCTTGGGTTTGCTTTTCCTGCCCATGAGTCAACTTGGTTAGTATCTTAAGAAGTGCATCATTGTCTAGGGACGTACCTGAAGCATTTGGGTCAGATTGTGGTTGGTTTTGATTGGGTGTGTACGGCTTGGTGAAGAACCCCGGGGGTTGTTGCCTAAAGCCTCCTTGGTTTTGAGGTTGTTGGGGCTCCCTCCATTTGAAATTTGGGTGGTCTCTCCAACCGGGATTATATGTGTTTGAATATTGATCGTTCCTTGGTTGGTTTTGACCTTGAAACCCAATTGCATGGGCGCTTTCCCATCCACCATTTTCAATCAACTGTGGACTCTTTTCAGAGGCATGTCCTTGGATGGAACATACGCCACATACAATTGGTCCTTGCATCTTCATGCCCTCGGCCATCTGAGACACAATAGAAGTAAGATTAGCCAATTGTGAATGAATGTCGGGAGTTGAACTTACCTCATGTACTTGGTGCCGTGGGGGTCCCCTTTGGCCTACTCCCTCGTATTGTTGAGCGTTCAACGCTCGATTAGAGATCAAGATCTTGGCAGCCATGGGTGTTTTGTCCACCAATGCTCCCCCCGCCGAAGCATCAAGCATTTGACGTTCTAGAGGTAGGAGACCCTCGTAGAAGTATTGCAAAAGCAACTCCTCCTTCATCTGATGCTGTGGACAAGAAGCAACAAGTGATTTAAATCATTCATAATATGTAGGAAAAGACTCACCTTCTTCTTGCTGGATTCCGCTTATCTTTTTGCGTAGGAGGATGATGCGAGAAGTTGGAAAGAACTTCTCCAAGAACGCTCTCTTCATACTCTCCCAAGAAGTGACAGTGCCGGGAGCTAACTCGTATAACCAATCCTTGGCTTTATCCATCAAAGAGAATGGAAAAGCCTTCATCTTCAAAATATTTCCGTCAACATTGACGGGAGTCATACTAGAGCAAACTACTTCAAATTCTTTCAAATGTTTGTTAGGATCTTCCATGGACAAGCCATGGTATTTAGGAATATGATGAAGCAAACTTGACTTTAATTCAAATTCTTCCGTCTTACCTTGGGCAGCCGTGGGATATTGGATACACAATGGTGCGGCATTATCCAAACCCGAGGCGGAAAGCTCTTTGAGTGTTCGATTGTCGGCTGCCATGATTGGTACCTCTTCAAAAATCCTTGCCGTGCCCTCCTCTTCTTCTTCTAAAACTGGTTCTTCAAGGTTAGATTCAGGGCTAGGTGGGTTAGACTCTTGTTGGTTCCTTCTTCTCCTCAAAGTTCGCTCAAAATCGTCGTCAAAGTCCAAAATATGCTCACGAACAGGTTGGGAACTTCGAGTCATGCACTAGTACCTAAAAAAACAAGAAACAAAATAGGTCAGAAACTAAAATAAAATCTGAAGCAAAGTAAAATAAAAGAAACAAAAACAATCCAAGGGATTAGCAAAATTGCTAATCCCCGGCAACGGCGCCAAAATTTGATACGTAAATTAACTAAACACACAAATTAAACCCTCTTGTTGACAATTGTAGTATGGATAAGTAGGGATCGTTCTTAAACCGGGGATTAGGAGGGATTGCTAAACACTTGGAAACTGACTTAAAGACTCAAAAACAAAGTTTAAAACACTAAACTAGACTCAAAGAATGCAAAACTAAAGGTTAAAACACTTAAACAAACCTAAAACTCAAAACAGCAACTAGAAGACTCAAAACTGCCTAAAAACCACTTTCTGGGCAGTTTTGAGCACAAACACAAAATCTGACGAATTTGAGTGAAAACTTGAATCAAAACACTTAAAACACAAATTAAAACACTTTCTAACTAATCTAAGACTTCAAAATAAAGGGGGATTTTGTTTTGGACGAAAATTGAAAACAAAACAAAAACTTTAAAACAAAACAGATTGTAAAACGTTTTGGATGAAAAGGATGGATAAAAGGCTAGTTAGGAGGTTCTTCTCCACACATGACACACTTGCAAACAAAACGATTTTCAGTTGTTCTTCCAATAAATTATGAAACTCAACACCCCAAGTTAATTAGATACGCTTAAATTAACCTTCAAGTTCTCCTTATGTTAATGAATTGGATGGGAAAGCGCATACAACAATTCAAAGCATTCCTCAAAGGTTCCTTACGTGATGAGCACAATAAAGATACAATCAAGAATCATGAAGTACAATGAGAACTATAAGTGTTGACGAGGCATTCGTTACTATGATGAGCATGAAACTAATGCCAAGAATTCATTCAACGCGATCGTTTATAAGCGACCTTCACTACTTGTGATTATAAGATTGTAACTATTAGGTGAAACTCCCTCATAATCTAGCATCATATTCATGCATGAAAACTAAGCGTGCACTCTCAATCAACATACACAAATAAGTTATCAATCAAGTAGATGAATGAATTGAATCCACAACTTATGAAATAACAACTGAATGTAATCAAATCATATTGCAAGTATGTACATGGTTTCGAATCACCCCCCAACCAAGGGGGTTTAGTTCCTCATACTCACAACACAAAGTTTATTGAATTGAAACATTGAAAACATAAGAAAGATCACACCTAAAAATTCCAACGATTCGATGTTGAACAGCTAGAACCTTCAAGTAATTCTTCTTCCTCTCCTTTGCTGCGGCACAGGGACTTTGGGCAGGTTTTTGGGTTATTGAATGATGTAGAATGGATGAGGGACGTATGGAAGTGTTTAGGGTTGATGGGTGGTGCGGCTAGGGTGGTTTTGGGTCAGAAAGTATGGTGAATGGTGAAGGAATGGGGCTGTTGAAGATGGTGGATGATTTCTGGCGTGAATGGGGTTGAATGGATGTGTGTGGAATGTTTTGTGGCTGCAACCAAGAGGTTTATTTAAAGGAAAACAGAAATTAAAACCCTAGGTTGATTAGGAAATCAGAAATTAAGTCTAAGGATTCTAGAATTAGGAAACAAATCAGAAAATTAAAGGAAAGGCAAGGGAATATGCGGCTAGGGTTTGAGAGAGATTAGGAAAGTGTTTTAAAGCTTAGAATCAGGAAATAACCCTCTCCCTTGCACGGCAAGGAAGAGGAAATACCAAGGGGGGTGCGGCAAGGGTTCAAAAGGTGCAAGGGATGTGTATTTGATGTCCTAAAATGCTTAGGAAGCCTTCAAAGTTTATAAGACTTAGGAACATTTAGGAAAGGTCAAACCAAAGTAGGAAACCTTGGCTTAACTTTCCTATTTCAAGTAGGAATCCTTCTTGGAGTAGGAATCCTTGTTAGAGTAGGAATCCTTGTTGGAGTAGGAATCCTTGTTAGAGTAGGAATCCTTGTTGGAGTAGGAATCCTTGTTGGAGTAGGAATCCTCATGTGAGTAGGAATCCATCTTCAATTAGGAATCCTTCGTTGATGTAAGCACTTTCCTATTTCAACTAGGAAACCTTGTTCAAGTAGGAATTGTCATCTTCAAGTCTTCAAATTCGTCCAAACCTTGGCTCCAAATATGTGACATGCATTCCAAGCTCCATATTGCTCCAAAAAGCTCCAAAATGCATCTTCTTGCATCCTTTGGCCTTAAAACCTGAAAACACATAAAACTAGCTTAAAAGACTACTTTAACTAGGAAAACGCCATGGAAATGCATAAGAACTAGCTAACTAAGGCGCATAAATATGCTCCTATCAGAAAGCTAGCGCCTCTTCGATTTTTGAGTTGGCCTCTTCGATCTCTGAAATCCCGTCGAGTGCTGATTTTTATAGAGGTACGCATGACGTTCAAAACACACTTGAATTTCTGCCTGTAGAAACTCCATTCTTGCACATCTACGATCTTGACTTGTCTGACCACTTCTTTCTTTAACACCTCTGAAAATGTCTGGCCCCTCCGACCGTCGTTTTGACTTGAACCTTGGTGAAGAGGCAGTCCCGCCTTCTCCAGACAACATATGGCGCCTATCCTTCCTATCCCCTACTGGTCCTCTTACCGTTGGGGATTCGGTGATGAAGAATGACATGACCGCTGCGGTGGTGGCCCGGAACCTTATCACTCCTAAAGATAACAGACTGCTTTCCAAACGGTCTGATGAGTTGGCTGTTAAGGAGTCTCTGGCTCTTAGTGTGCAGTGTGCGGGTTCTGTGTCCAGCATGGCCCAACGCCTATTTGCTCGAACCCGTCAAATTGAATCGTTGGCGGCTGAAGTGATGAGTCTCAAACAGGAGATTAGAAGGCTCAAGCATGAGAATAAACAGTTGCACAAGCTCGCACACAAGTATGGCACAAACATGAAGAGAAAAATTGACCAGATGCAGGAATCTGATGGTCAGATTTTACTTGATCATCGGAGGTTTGTGGGTTTGTTCCAACAGCATTTGCCTTCGTCTTCTGGGGCTGTACCGCGTAGTGAAGCTCCAAATGATCAACCTCCGATACCTCCTCCTTCGGTGGCCCCGCCGACTACTGAGACTTCTCCCAAACAGCCTTTGTGAAGGCTTCATCTTGTATTTTTTTGTCTCCTGTTTCTTTTCCACGAATTTTAATGTGAAAATACCTTGCATATCTGTCAATGTTTCAAAAAAAAAAATCCAAACCCAAAAATAATTAAATAAGCAACAACCAAATAAATTTAAAAAAAATGACAATCAGGCAAAATAAAAATGCAGAAAAGGGAAGGTTTTTAGAAACGCAAAACTGCTTGTGGAGCGATTCAAAAATCTTCCTCATTTGAATACATGGGTGGCCTCCCAAGAAGGGCTTGCTTTAACGTCTTCCAGCCGGACAATACCTCCATTTAAGCTTGAACAGGGCCCGCAGCATGGAAAGGTACATTATCCACGACTTGCTCCTCAAATGCCTCATAATAGGGCTTTAAACGATGCCCATTTACCTTGAATTCTTGTTGCGTATTCAAACTTTGTATTTGATAGGAGCATATTTATGCAACTTAGTTAGCTTGTTTCTTAGCATTTACTTAGTTTAATTCTAGTTATTTTAGTACTTTAAGCTATTTTCGTGTGTTTGTAGGTTCAAATAACGAAGTTGGCAACAAAGTGCTATTTGGAGCGTTCTAGGTGTTTTCTTTCTTTGGATTTTAATTTCTAAATTTATGTATCTTTGCTTTGTGAGTATGAGGAACTAAACCCCCTTAGTTGGGGGGTAATGCGAAACCATGTACATGCTTGCAGTATGATTTGATTAAATTCCGTTGTTATTTCATAAGTTGTGGATTCAATTCGTTCATCTATTTGATTGATAACTTATTTGTGTATGTTGATTGAGAGTGCACGCTTAGTTTTCATGCATGAATATGATGCTAGATTATGAGGGAGTTTCACCTAATAGTTACAATCTTATAATCACAAGTAGTGAAGGTCGCTTGAAAACGATCGCGTTGAATGAATTCTTGGCATAAGTTTCATGCAATTCATAGTAACGAATGCTTCGTCAATGCTTATGTTTTTCATAGAACTTAATGATTCTTGCTTGTATCTCTATTATGCAATTCATGTAGGGAACTTGTAGGGAATGTTTTGGGTTGTCGTATGCAATCATCCAATCTAATAACTTGTGGAAAAACTGAAAGTTAATTAGTGCAATTCACGGTTAATTTGGGGCATTGAGTATCCATAGTTTATCGAAGAACAACTGAAAATCGTTTTGTTTGCAAGTGTGACATGTGTGGAGAAGAACCTCCTAACTAGCCTTTTATCCATCCTTTTCATCCAAAAACGTTTTACAATCTGTTTAGTTTTAAGTTTCTGTTTTGTTTTCAATTTTCGTCCAAAACAAATCCCCCTTTATTTTGAAGTCTTAGATTAGTTAGAAAGTGTTTTGATTTGTGTTTCTAAGTGTTTTGATTCAAGTTTTCACCCAAATTCGTCCAAGTTCTTGTTAGGTTCTCAAAACTGCCCAGAAAGTGGTTTTTAGGCAGTTTTGAGTCATTAGGTTGCTGTTTTGAGTTTTAGGTTTGTTTAAGTGTTTTAACCTTTAGTTTTGCATTCTTTGAGTCTAGTTTAGTGTTTTAAACTTTGTTTTTGAGTCTTTAAGTCAGTTTCCAAGTGTTTAGCAATCCCTCCTAATCCCCGGTCTAGAACGATCCCTACTTACATCTTTACTACAACTTGACAGAAAGAGGGTTTAATTTGTGTGCTTATCTATTTCGCACCACCAAACATTCACTGATGCGAAATATATTAAGCACACAAATTAAACCCTCTTTTGATAATTGTAGTAAAGTATGTAAGTAGGGATCGTTCTAGACCGGGGATTAGGAGGGATTGCTAAACACTTGCAAACTGGCTCGAAAACGTAAAAACAAAGTTTAAGACACTAAACTAGACTCAAAGAATGAAAAACAAAACTTAAAAACACTAAAACAAAGCAAAGGAACCAAAACAGCAAATAAACACTCAAAACTGCCTTAGAAGCACAATCTGGGCAGTTTTGAGCACTAACACAAATTTGGACGAATTTATGTTATAACTTGACTCAAAACACTTAAAAACATAAACTAAAACACTTTCTAACTAATTTGACTCAATAAAGTAAAGGGGGTTTTGATTTTGGAAGAAAATAACTTGCAAAACAAAGAAGACAGATTGTAACTAAAACAGGTTGTAAAAACGATTTTGGATAAAACTATGGATGGAAAGCTAGCTAGAGGGTTCTTCTCCACACATGTCACACTTGCACATAAACCAATTTCCGGTTGTTCACTCGATAAGTCATAAAACTCAACACCCCAGGTTAATTAGGTCCGCTTAAATTAACCTTCAAGTTCTCCTTAAGTTATTGAATCGGATGGGAAAGCGCATACACAATTCAACACATTCTTCAAAAGTCCTTTACGTGAAAAGCACAATAAAGATACAATCAAAGATCATTAAGCAATATGAGAACTATAAGTATTGACGAGGCATTCGTTACTATGATGAGCATGAAACTAGTGCCAAGAATTCATTTAACGCGATCGTTTATAAGCAACCTCCACTACTTGTGAATATAATAAGGTTGTAACTATTAGGTGAAACTTCCTTATATTCTAGCGTCATATTCATGCATGAAAACTAAGCGTGCACTCTCAATCAACATACACAAACAAGTTATCAATCAAGCAGTTAAACGAAATGAATCCACAACTTATGAAATCACAACCAAAAGTAATCAATTCATATTGCAAGTATGAACATAGTTTCGAATCACCCCCTAACTAAGAGGGGTTTAGTTCCTCATAATCGCAAAGCAAAGAATAACAAGTTTAGACATTGAAAACAAAAGAAAGAAAACACCTAAACGCTCCAGTGATCCAAATTGAACAGCAAGACGTCCAAGAACTTTCCTTCCCTTTCTTGATAGCGGATCAAGGTTTGGTGATGGGTTTTGGGGGTTATGGATGGTGTAGAAGGATGGAATTGTGCTTAGGATGGATGTATGGTGCAGCAAGGGATGTTTGGGGTCAGAAATTATGGTGTTTGGTGAAGGAAAGGTGCAGCAAAAGTGGGTGTATTGTTTTCGGCGTGAATGGTAAAAAATGGTTTTTTTGTGGCTGAAACAAGAGAGTTTATTTCTAGGGATGGGAAAGTCCTAATCCCTAATTAATTTAGAATGACATAATTTCAGCCCAAGACAAAAGGTGTGGCAGATTTTAGGGAAAAGGAAATCAGATTTTAGGGAAAAGGGGATCAGATTTTAGGGAAAAGACATGGCATGTTTTAGGGAAAAGAAACCAGATTTTAGGGAAAAGGAAATCAGATTTTAGGGAAAAGGTAATCAGATTTTAGGGTAAAGGAAATCATATTTTAGGGAAAAGGTGTGGAGATTTGAATTAATTTTTCTTCCTCTCTTTGGCTGATTCTTAGCATGCTTTGGTCTTCAATTTCGTCCATCTACATTGCTCCAAGCTTATGCTATTCATTTCATGCCCAAAACTGCTTCAAAAGGCTCCAAAATGCATCTTCTTGCATACTTTGTCCTTAGAATCTGAAAACACACGAAAATGACTTTAAACACTAAAATAACTAAGGAAACACAACGTAAATGCCAAGAAACAGGCTAACTAAGTCGCATAAATATGCTCCTATCAAATTCTCCCGCACTTAGCTTTTGCTGGTCCTCGAGCAAAACAAACAAATGAAAAAAAACGAAACGAAACAAAGCAAACAAAACACAACCTAAACCTTCCAACAATTGCCTCAGGGATTTCCAATGCACATGACATGTTAAAAATTGAAACACACAACACTCAAGATTAAAGTCAAGGGTTATAACTGTTGGAAATATGCCCTGAAAGCCAATCTTTGGAAGAAACCTTTCAGGACAAATGAATAGATGTATAGATGATTCTTATACGTCAAATGGCAAAGACACGAATTAGGACTATCTCAATAAACGATATATGTCTTAAATAGTGTATCCATGGACAATGGATGGATTGAAGAAGTAATCTAATGATGTTAGACTACAGAGACCTTCTTCAGATAACCAAATGTCCAAAAGGTTCCTGGTCATTGGATTGTCGGAGGGAAACTGACAATGCGTAGATCGGTACATACTATGTCTGCTTTAAATGGAAGGATGGAAAGTCTCATCCCATTCGTGTTGTGACACTAAGACAAGTATGTAGGTGCTCATTAGGGGAATGAGTTCACTGAACACAATCGAATGAGAGTACTTGCATGGAGGTCTACTCACATGTCAAGCAAGTAACTCTAATGGTTGGAATAATGTAAGTAGTCCTTAGACCTGAGGCATCGTCGTTGTCTTGTGGTTAAGTACTTGATCTTTGATTATGTCAAATGTCACTCTTTCAGAATGTCAACGGCATAGTCGGGGTTAAGCCACTTAGTCATGAAGGCAAGTGTATGCGCAACAAGGAATCTCTAATCCTCGGTAAGAGAGGAAGAATACTCTAAGATATGATTCGGGAATCTTCGGCCGAAGTATCGAGCGTATTAAAAGGAATGCGTTCCTATACGACTCAAAAGAATCATATAAGAAGGAATAATCACATTAGGGGTTTGACATAATATATCCATACCCTAGTAATATGATTGAGAGTATTGTATTAGAGAAGGATCGAATTACATTGTAATTCCAATTGAATAGGTTCTCCGAATAAACTTCTACATTAGCTTGGGTAGCTATGACATATGGTTAGATGTCACTCATAGTTTGTGAGTTCTTCTAAGATAAATAAACATAGTCATCAAAGAAGAATGGTGAATTAAAATGAAGTTTTGATTCACTAAGTGATTGAAATTAAATTGAATTAATGCCAATCACCTCACTGCCTTGCTAATTAGAACCTAAAAGATTGTTCACCAAAACACTATTGTAGTGAGTAATAAATGGATGATGGAAATAATTAATTGGATTAATTAAGTGTTTTGATTAATTTAGAAAGTCTAAAGAAATCATAAAAGCGATAAAAGATCGTTTTGGGCTTAAAGAAACGTTCGGGTTTAATTGGGCCCATTGGGCTTTTATTCAAGCATTGGATGACTTGAAATAAATGAAAGCCCAAAGCCCATATTAACACAAGTAGGCCGGCCACATACTAAGGGTTTGGGTGAGATGTTTGGTCAATTTGTTGACTAGGTTTTTGATGATATATAAGGAACTTTATAGAGATTGATTCCTTCAATGGTTTTGTAAGTTTTAGAAACACAAAATCAAAACAACCATCTCTCTCTCTCTCAACAATAGGGCCGGCCACCTAGAGGGTGAATTGGCTAACAACTTTTCATCATTTTGGTCATTCCTTCATCCTTCTCATTACACTAGTGGGTGAGGATCTTTAGAGGTCTTCTACTTTGGGGACTTGAAGAGAACCTAGGAGCACTCATTCTATCAAAGTGGAGGAGGCAAGGAAGGAAGCTAGGCTCAAGGAATTCAAGGAACAAAGAGCTTGGAGGTGGTCCATCCTTGGTCTAAAATCAAGAACAAGAGGTATAGATCTATTCCTTGACTTTGTTCTTAAGCAAAATTGTTTTGATGCATTATATTTAAACCTATGAACCTTGAAGGGGATTTGCATGACTATAACTTTGATAACTTGTTATAAATGCTTCCGTTGCGTATGTATATAAATCTAGAATTGTATATGCATGCTAGTCATTTTGAAATCCCAAATCTTGAAAACTCATAATTTTCCCTTCAAGTGGTATCAGAGCCAAAGGTTTATGTATAATGTGTCCTTTTGGATTTTATGCATATGGGTATTAATGTTATGCATGACATAATTATTGTTTCATTCAAAATATGTTTATCTTTTGTTTTTCAATAGTTGAAGAATGTTAGTCAATAGTTGAAAAAGATATGTATGCAAAAGTTGTTTTGTATGCATGAATGAAATTTGAGTTTTGAACTAATTTTTGACATATTACTTCTTCATTTAAAGTATGTTTATCTTTTGTTTTTCAATGGTTGAAAAATATAAATCAAGAGTTGAAAAGATATGCATGTAAAATTGTTTTGTATGCATGAATGAAGAACAAGTCATGAACAAAATTTTGGGTTTCTTGTTCTTTGTGGTTGGCACGATTTTGGGGAAATTTTAAGCATGTGTTTATGTTTTATTGTAAGACACTCACACATCATTTAAAGCTAGAAACTAGAAACCTTGTCACTTAAGTTTTTTGAGTTTGAAAAATCACCAAGAATACACAAATCTTGAAAAATGTGTTCATGATTTTGTTCTTGGTGTTCATAGTTTAGTTTTGGATGAAAATTGTTTTCATGCATAGTTTTGTGGTTTTGGATGATGTTCTTACCATCCATAACCATATTAAAATTAATTGAACCCTACTTGATTAGGTGAAATTCCATCACTTTTTCTAAAGAATTAAAAGCTAAGACAAGTGACAAACAAAATGATGTTTCTTTCTATTTTGTATTGAATTAATGCAAGATGAGTGGATTTTCATCCCCCCCCATTAACAAGGCCGGCCTACCCTAGTGGATTTCCCACTTATGGGGCCATTTTATAATTTGAGAAAGTTGGTTTTACTTTTGAGTATTTATGGTTTGACCCCTAACTTTTTCATATTTGCATATAGAGCCCTACTAACTATAAAGTTAAAATATTTGATTTTAATTTTGTTAGTTGTTTAAACTCATAATACTATTATGCCCATATGCACTAAATCTAAATGTTTATGTTGCATTCCATATGATTATTTAATGTGATTAGATAGTTGGAAAAATGGGTGACTATGGACTTATGCCTTAAACGATAATTGAGCTATGAGATAAGGCGCTAAAATCAAATTGTTTGAACCTTGGGAATGTGTTTTAATTACTGTTTAATTGGACCTTGTCACGTTTGAAATTAATCTATCTCTCCCCTTTTAGTATATGTAATTTATAGGAATTTGTACAAATCGGTTTGTAATTCTTATTACTTCTTAATCTCTATTCATTAGTTGATTCCCTCTAGTGCTAGACTAGAGTTTCTTTAACTATTGGTAAGGAGACATAACTAAAAGAGGGTTTTGACATGAGATTAAAGATTAAATGGGTCCAACGCCCTAATTAGCAATGAATGATTGTCTTTCATTTCTAATGGCTAAATGAAAATGTTTTAATTGGATTGAAAAGCACGTAATTAAATTGACACAACCTCCCCGAGTTTATATTCAACAATGATGGCTCGTTGTTGCAATAACCTAATAAGTCTATGGTCATCCAAGAGCCTAAGATAACTATAAAGTCCAATTTCAAAGGAATGCAAAAACCATAGTAGTAGTAGTTACTTCCAATATTTGAAAAATTCGTTTTTGATATTGATTTGTTTTTCTTAAAACAAATAGTGGGAGTATCATACGCTACTAAAATATAATGAATATAATTAGTAGTAATATATATCTCCAATATTTTGAAAAATGTTTTGATATTGATTTGTTTTGTGAAAACGAATAGTGGGGATATCATATGCTACTAATTTCATTAACTTTGGACTAGTAGTTATAGTAGGACTATTTATTTGAATATGATTAAATAAATAATATTGATGAGACCTTAAAATCCCTCAACCAACAAACAATATTAAGTTGAAAGCGTGAGAGTGCTTAGAACACTCTTTCGTGGCCTTCCACCATGGTAGGCTCCAAACGTTTATGACTTGTACACCGCCTTCACCCTATCATGGGGAAGTTCAAAGTGCATGCTTATATTCAGGAGGAGTTTATTCAAAACATTTGATGAGGTTAAGGTAGGCAACGAGTATGGCCAACATCGTATCATCGTGAGGTCATACTTGAACCCCTATCTAAACCAAGCATGGTGGGAAAGAACTTAACTAAGAAAAATGGTGCCAACATCGTATCATCGTGAGGCATTGTTTTCTAGAGGCCAAATAGATGGGTAATCACAAAAACTTGTTGTGAATGGGTAATTGTACCCTCTCATTATTATTTTTGCTAGCCAACATCGTATCATCGTGAGGTGGGCTTGGTAATAGTGAGCCTCCCATAACCCGCTAGGAGCTTTCTTTGAAATCTCCCGGATTCCATTTTGAGGGATATGGAATTTGCCAAAAATGGTGGGTGGTGTCATTCGGTTTAAAGACCCGAATCGTTTGACTTAATCAACAATCAATCTAATTATTTTAGTGTTTATGTATTTAGATATGGTTGGAAGCGCACTCGCGAAAATACTCGACAAACATTGCCTTGAGGGGCACAATTTCCCATCATGGTATCGTAATGTCAAGATTCTCCTAACATTGGAGAAGATTGTTTACGTGCTAGACAAGGCTCCACCTCACATACCTCTTGGCCCTGAGGCTACAGAGGATGAGCGTGCTAAGTTTGACAAGCACGTTGAGGATGACACACAAGCCAAGTGCTATCTGTTGGCTTCCATGAATGAGGAGCTACAGAGACAGCACGAGGACATGGACAGTGCATTTTCCATAATACTCCATCTTACGGAGTTATATGGTGAAGGGACGCGCAACCGTCGCTTTAGCACTGTTTGTGAACTTGTGAAAACCAAGATGGTCAAAGGGGCTCCAGTACATCAACATGTACTGAAGATGATAGGATTCATTGAACAATTGGAGAACCTTGGTACTCCACTTGACGGGGAATTGGCCCAGGACTTCATATTGGCTTCTCTTTCTGATTCATTTGAGCAGTTCGTGATGAACTACAATATGAATAAAATGGATAGTACTCTCTCTGAGTTGCTAAATATGTTAGTAACTGCCGAGAAGACTATGAAGAAAGAGAACGTTATAGGGACTGCTGCAGTAGCCTACAACAAGCCATCCTCTTCCAAAGCCAAGCCGAAAGGCAAAGGCAAAAGAAAGGAGATGAAGTCACCCACTCATAAGCCGAAAGGAGGAGTGATGAAAAAGAAGGAAAAAGAGCCCAAAGGGACTTGCCACCACTGTGGAAATGAGGGACATTGGAGGAGGAATTGCAGGTTATACCTTGCAAGTCTTAAGGACAAACCACAAGGTATGGTTTATGTTCTTGTTTTCAATTCTAAATGTTAGATCTTCTAAATATTTATATTTGATATAAAGGGCTAATCACTTGTATAATTGTATATAGGTGGAGGAGCCAAGTAGAAGAGGAACAAGCAAGGAAAGGTGTGGAGAAGAGTTCGTCCACCATGTTTTTTGCTTACTACTTAAGAAGTTTGTTGCATTTAAAGACAGTCTTTAAACTTTCTTATTTTGTTAAGAACTTAATATGGCTTCATATGATGGAAGGCCACTAATAAATGCTTATATGTATAAAGGTATTTAAATTAGTCTCTAAATGTTTAGAGCTAATGCTTTTTATATTAAACATTATGAATGTTTGAATTATCATATTAATGTAATGTGATGAATGCCTTCTAATACATTTTCTTAATAGTAGTGTTATGAATTGAATATTGTCTTGTTGTATCCTAGGTGAGATACAAGATTTATATCATATGAAACACAATAATCAAGATCACTCTTGATTCAATTAGTGGTTTTGAACAACTAATTGGGCATTCGTTAAAAGGTTTTAAAATGTCAATTGTGCTATTGATTAAACCAAGAAAGAAGTGTCTAAATCTATTTTAGTCACTTAATAACAAGACATTAACTTAGTGAAGATTGAAACAATTAAAGCTTGAAATGTTTTAAAGCTACTACACAATGTCTTCTACCAATATACACCAATTTTATACATTTTGAATGTATGAAATGATTTCTCATTAAAGTCATGAGAAATAGTGGGAGGTATGAAAATGGATATAAACTTGAATATGATTGGTTTATAGTTGTCAAAAGAATAATAGTACTTAACTATTATTAAGAGTTTGTAATTGTAATTGTTAAAAGACTCAAACTCTTCAAACGTTAAAATTCTATGTTGTGTGACATTTAAAGAAAGTCTTTGAATGTTGGTTTCGTCAACCTAGCATAAATGGTTATATGTCGGGAGTTGTCCATCATTCTCTTTTATGAGAACAAGCTAAATAACAAAGCATATGGACAAGTTGATGAAACAAAAGGGAATAACTTCAAAATGAGTCACAACATTTGGTTTAACAACAAGACAATCCAAATTCAACATCTAATGTAACAATAAAGCAAGTTACACATTTCAAATGGAATTGCTTGAGAAGGAATTCTTTTGTATGATTCGTTTGAATAACTTGTGTTAGCTAGTGTTGTTAATGATCTCAAAATAGTTGAGATATCATCAATAAGCTAATGGATCTTAATGATTGTCAATAGATCCAATACAAGTTAGTGGGAGCAATATGCATTCAAATCAAGACGATATAATTGTTAATTTTGAATGAATGCTAAGTTACATCAAGGCCAGTGGGAGTGATGTCATATTTTGAGCAAACAAGATATGAATGAAGTCTATTTGATAGATTTGATAAATCATAGATGTTACTCGAAAAATGACAAAACATGACACAATCAATTTTGAAGTATAGACTTGAAATTGGACTTATTGATATAGTAAGACTATCTCAAGGATATTAAATGAGGAATTAAATCTCAAATGTTGTAGATTTAAGAAAGCATTTTCCTATGTGATAAGAAATCACTTTCAGAACCCTTATAATGAATGTGTCATAAAATCACAAAAGGGACACATGTATTGACTTGTGAAAATAGATATCCAAAAGTGAAGAACCACAGGGGTTGTCACTTTAAGATATTACTATATCCCAGGATCAGAACCAAAGCAACTGATAGAGTATTATTGCCGTTTAAAAGGAAACATCAGAGTAGGACTCTGGAAGCGTGCATTCACTTAGGTTGTTAACCAAAGTGAAAATAAGCCATTTTAACAAATGGAACTTCATAATGGATGAAGAACTAACCATATGAATGAATTGGTAGTATGATACTACAATGGTCTCAAGAATGGAGCAAAGTTTGTATAAAGTATACAAACAAAATATATGACGATATATTGTTTTAGAAACTGCTTCAAAAGGTGTTTTGAATGAAGGGGTTCTATTAGAACCAATGATTGAATCCAAACCATAAGGTCGATGGTAGTGTACTACGACGTAATGGGGCGATAGCTCAAGCCATGGAATCAAGGTCTCATCAAAATATTCGAACACAATAAAGAGACATCATCAAATGTTTTGGAAACATTTGATAAGTAAATTCCCCTTTTAAAATAAAAGGAATTAATACATAACCTAGTTAACCAGCGAGCATGAACTCTCTCGACAAGATGTATAAGATACACTAGTGATTGACTTTAGTGCAAGTGGGAGATTGTTGGAAATATGCCCTGAAAGCCAATCTTTGGAAGAAACCTTTCAGGACAAATGAATAGATGTATAGATGATTCTTATACGTCAAATGGCAAAGACACGAATTAGGACTATCTCAATAAACGATATATGTCTTAAATAGTGTATCCATGGACAATGGATGGATTGAAGAAGTAATCTAATGATGTTAGACTACAGAGACCTTCTTCAGATAACCAAATGTCCAAAAGGTTCCTGGTCATTGGATTGTCGGATGGAAACTGACAATGCGTAGATCGGTACATACTATGTCTGCTTCAAATGGAAGGATGGAAAGTCTCATCCCATTCGTGTTGTGACACTAAGACAAGTATGTAGGTGCTCATTAGGGGAATGAGTTCACTGAACACAATCGAACGAGAGTACTTGCATGGAGGTCTACTCACATGTCAAGCAAGTAACTCTAATGGTTGGAATAATGTAAGTAGTCCTTAGACCTGAGGCATCGTCGTTGTCTTGTGGTTAAGTACTTGATCTTTGATTATGTCAAACGTCACTCTTTCAGAATGTCAACGGCATAGTCGGGGTTAAGCCACTTAGTCATGAAGGCAAGTGTATGCGCAACAAGGAATCTCTAATCCTCGGTAAGAGAGGAAGAATACTCTAAGATATGATTCGGGAATCTTCGGCCGAAGTATCGAGCGTATTAAAAGGAATGCGTTCCTATACGACTCAAAAGAATCATATAAGAAGGAATAATCACATTAGGGGTTTGACATAATATATCCATACCCTAGTAATATGATTGAGAGTATTGTATTAGAGAAGGATAGAATTACATTGTAATTCCAATTGAATAGGTTCTCCGAATAAACTTCTACATTAGCTTGGGTAGCTATGACATATGGTTAGATGTCACTCATAGTTTGTGAGTTCTTCTAAGATAAATAAACATAGTCATCAAAGAAGAATGGTGAATTAAAATGAAGTTTTGATTCACTAAGTGATTGAAATTAAATTGAATTAATGCCAATCACCTCACTGCCTTGCTAATTAGAACCTAAAAGATTGTTCACCAAAACACTATTGTAGTGAGTAATAAATGGATGATGGAAATAATTAATTGGATTAATTAAGTGTTTTGATTAATTTAGAAAGTCTAAAGAAATCATAAAAGCGATAAAAGATCGTTTTGGGCTTAAAGAAACGTTCGGGTTTAATTGGGCCCATTGGGCTTTTATTCAAGCATTGGATGACTTGAAATAAATGAAAGCCCAAAGCCCATATTAACACAAGTAGGCCGGCCACATACTAAGGGTTTGGGTGAGATGTTTGGTCAATTTGTTGACTAGGTTTTTGATGATATATAAGGAACTTTATAGAGATTGATTCCTTCAATGGTTTTGTAAGTTTTAGAAACACAAAATCAAAACAACCATCTCTCTCTCTCTCAACAATAGGGCCGGCCACCTAGAGGGTGAATTGGCTAACAACTTTTCATCATTTTGGTCATTCCTTCATCCTTCTCATTACACTAGTGGGTGAGGATCTTTAGAGGTCTTCTACTTTGGGGACTTGAAGAGAACCTAGGAGCACTCATTCTATCAAAGTGGAGGAGGCAAGGAAGGAAGCTAGGCTCAAGGAATTCAAGGAACAAAGAGCTTGGAGGTGGTCCATCCTTGGTCTAAAATCAAGAACAAGAGGTATAGATCTATTCCTTGACTTTGTTCTTAAGCAAAATTGTTTTGATGCATTATATTTAAACCTATGAACCTTGAAGGGGATTTGCATGACTATAACTTTGATAACTTGTTATAAATGCTTCCGTTGCGTATGTATATAAATCTAGAATTGTATATGCATGCTAGTCATTTTGAAATCCCAAATCTTGAAAACTCATAATTTTCCCTTCAATAACGGGGCTTGGGGTATTGGTTAACAAAGGAAGGATAAGGAAAACAAACGTTCTTAAAGCAATAGTAAGCAAAGTAATGAAATCGAAATTTAGAATTCACTTTAGAATGTAGAAATCAACTTTTAACACAAAGGGAAGATTCATGCAACACTTAGGGCCGAATTCAATGTTTTGGACCCTTTCTTCAACAAACAACACTTTAGAACTCTTTTTCTCATAATTTTCAACTCTTTTTCACTTTTTTCACAACTTTTCTTTTTTTCCTTTCTATTGATAGGAGCATATTTATGCGCCTTAGTTAGCTAGTTTTATGTGTTTTCAGGTTTTAAGGCCAAAGGATGCAAGAAGATGCATTTTGGAGCTTTTTGGAGCAATATGGAGCTTGGAATGCATGTCACATATTTGGAGCCAAGGTTTGGACGAATTTGAAGACTTGAAGATGACGATTCCTACTTGAACAAGGTTTCCTAGTTGAAATAGGAAAGTGCTTACATGAACGAAGGATTCCTAATCAACGAAGGATTCCTAATTGAAGATGGATTCCTACTCACATGAGGATTCCTAGAAGAACAAGGATTCCTACTCCAACAAGGATTCCTACTTGAAATAGGAAAGTTAAGCCAAGGTTTCCTACTTTGGTTTGACCTTTCCTAAATGTTCCTAAGTCTTATAAACTTTGAAGGCTTCCTAAGCATTTTAGGACATCAAATACACATCCCTTGCACCTTTTGAACCCTTGCCGCACCCCCCTTGGTATTTCCTCTTCCTTGCCGTGCAAGGGAGAGGGTTATTTCCTGATTCTAAGCTTTAAAACACTTTCCTAATCTCTCTCAAACCCTAGCCGCATATTCCCTTGACCTTTCCTTTTATTTTCTGATTTGTTTCCTAATTCTAGAATCCTTAGACTTAATTTCTGATTTCCTAATCAACCTAGGGTTTTAATTTCTGTTTTCCTTTAAATAAACCTCTTTGTTGCAGCCACAAAACATTCCACACACATCCATACAACTCCATTCACGCCAGATTTCATCTCTCACCTCTTGCCGTGCCCATCCTTCACCCAAATCCATATTTTCTGACCCCAAACCCCCCTAGCCGTGCCATACACCCATCCTAGACACTTTTCCACCATTCTACATCATCCAAAACCATCCATAACCATCTCCATACCTTGTGCCGCAACAAGAAGGAAGAAGGAGTGCCCTTGAATGTGCTTGCTAGTCTATTGCAGATTGCTGGAACTTTTAGGTGTGATCTTTCTTATGTTTTCAATGTTTCAATTCAATAAACCTTGTGTTGTGAGTATGAGGAACTAAAAACCCTTAGTTGGGGGGTGATTCGAAACCATGTATATGCTTGCAATATGATTTGATTACATTCAGTTGTTATTTCATAAGTTGTGGTTTCAATTCGTTCATCTACTTGATTGATAACTTATTTGTGTATGTTGATTGAGAGTGCACGCTTAGTTTTCATGCATGAATATGATGCTAGATTATGAGGGAGTTTCACCTAATAGTTACAATCTTATAATCACAAGTAGTGAAGGTCGCTTATAAACGATCGCGTTGAATGAATTCTTGGCATTAGTTTCATGCTCATCATAGTAACGAATGCCTCGTCAACACTTATAGTTCTCATTGTGCTTCATGATTCTTGATTGTATCTTTATTGTGCTCATCACCTAAGGAAGCTTTGAGGAATGCTATGAATTGTTGTATGCGCTTTCCCATCCAATTCATTAACTTAAGGAGAACTTGAAGGTTAATTTAAGCGTATCTAATTAACTTGGGGTGTTGAGTTTCATAATTTATTGGAAGAACAACTGAAAATCGTTTTGTTTGCAAGTGTGTCATGTGTGGAGAAGAACCTCCTAACTAGCCTTTTATCCATCCTTTTCATCCAAAACGTTTTACAATTTGTTTTGTTTTAAAGTTTCTGTTTTGTTTTCAATTTTCGTCCAAAACAAATCCCCCTTTATTTTGAAGTCTCATATTAGTTAGAAAGTGATTTAGTTTGTGTTTTTAAGTGTTTTGGTTCAAGTTATAACTCAATTTCGTCCAAATTTGTGTTTGTGCTCAAAACTTCCCAGAAAGTGTTTTTAAGGCAGTTTTGAGTGTTTGTTTGCTGTTTTCAGTCTTTTGGTTTGTTTTAGTGTTTCAAACTTTAGTTTTACATTCTTTGAGTCTAGTTTAGTGTTTTAAACTTTGTTTTTACGTTTCTAAGTCAGTTTTCAAGTGTTTAGCAATCCCTCCTAATCCCCGGTTTAAGAACGATCCCTACTTATCCATACTACAATTGTCAACAAGAGGGTTTAATTTGTGTGTTTAGTTAATTTACGCATCATCTATTTTCCACGAATTTTTTTTTTCTTCTTACAAAGCCGTGCCTAGGGCACATAAACTCACATTAGAATCACTTCCCCTACACTTATTTTCTGCAAACATTAATCAAAAGGAATTCATTTTGAGTCATGCTTTACTATGCTTCAAGAACAAGGATATGCATGGTCCTAATCTAGGCTAGGTGAGGATAGTGTGGGTTAACAAAGAACGTAGGCTAAACAAGGCTCAACGGGGTTAAAACCTACAAAACACAATGAAATAGGGAGATACGGCAATTTGGCTATGGTGGTCACTACACAACTTCATCTTGAATATGTGTTATGCAAATCAATAACATGTTTTGAATGAATTAGGCATGAGTTCTAGTGTTTGGAACTAAATGATGAAACGCCTTCAAAGAATAATGAGATCATGCAACGACTTTAGAAAACAACAATGCACAGATTATTAACTCTCCAAATAAACGTTTAGGCTCAAGTCTCACAAGGTTGTAGCGTTAGTTTGAGTTTTTTCCTTCAGGCATGTTACAAAACTGATTTTCCCTTTCTGATTACATGTGAATTCGTAAGTTATAACCACAACCAAGCATAAACAAAGAGTAAATCAAACTTTCATCCATGTTAATCACTCTCTTTAACAGCCATGCAATTACAAACCGAATCCTCATCATTGTGTTGGAAGGTACCCTAAGACATAAATAAACACACAAAAACAAATAAAAAACAACTCTTTTTGGTTTTTTTTTTTTTTTTTTTTTCAAAACAATTTTTCAAATTTTTCTTGGATTTTCGGATTTTTAGAACAAAACATACTAAAACGCACCAAAACTGCCTAAAAACACTTAAAAATAGCAAGGAACAACACTTGAAGTTATGGGTGATAAAATCCCACAAATTTGCATCAAAAACACTTAGTTACCCCCCCCCCACACTTAAATCAAACATTGTCCTCAATGTTCCAAGCATAAAATCACACCAAACAAAATTAAACACACAAACCGCAACTTAACAAACAACCTGGACAGATTAGAAAGAATCAACAAAGAGAAGGGTTTTAAGAACGCAAATCTGGAATTGGAGTGATTCCTAAGTCTTCCTTTGTTGAATGCAGGGGTTGCCTCCCACGTAGCGCTTTCTTTAACGTCGTACAGCCGGACGGAGAACACCTTTACTACTCTTTGGAACCTACAGCATGCAGTGGGATTTCCTCCACAACATGCTCCACAAAATTCTCGTAGTACAGCTTCAATCGATGTCCATTCACCTTGAATTCTTGGCCGGTTCTCAAGCTCTTAATTTGGACTGCACCATGCACAAAAAGATTAGTAACAACAAACGGGCCAACCCACTTGGAACGCAACTTACCAGGGAATAGACGAAGACGGGAGTTGAACAACAACACTTTCTGCCCAAGTGTGAAAGTCTTGCCTCGAAGCATCTTATCATGGAATGCCGTGGTCTTCTCTTTGTAAATTCTAGCATTCTCATAAGCGTCATGCCTTATCTCATCAAGTTCACTCAATTGAAGCTTCCGATGAATGCCAGCTTGGTCCACATTCAAATTGAAGGTCTTGATGGCCCAATGAGCTCTATGTTCTAACTCCACGGGTAGATGGCATGGCTTGCCATACACAAGCCGAAAAGGAGACATACCAATGGGGGTTTTGTAAGCCGTTCGATACGCCCATAGTGCATCATCCAACCGTAAGCTCCAATCTTTTCTATTTGGCCCAACGGTCTTCTCCAAAATCTGTTTGATCTCACGATTAGACACCTCGGCTTGGCCATTGGTTTAGGGGTGGTAAGGTGTGGAAACCTTATGTGTCACATGGTACTTCTTGAGTAATGCCTCAATGGTACGGTTGCAAAAATGAGACCCTCCATCACTTATTAGCACCCTAGGCATCCCAAATCTAGAAAAGATATTAGTTTTCACAAAATCTGCCACAACTTTAGAATCGTTAGTTCGAGTGACTTTCGCTTCCACCCACTTGGAAACATAATCAACGACAAGTAATATGTAAATGAAACCAAAAGATGAAGGAAAAGGACCCATAAAATCGATACCCCAAACATCAAAAATTTCAACGACAAAGATGGGTACCTGCGACATTTGATCTCTTTGGCCTATATTACCTGTCCTTTGGCAGCGATCACATGTTAAACAAAAGGTTCTAGCATCTTTAAACAAAGTAGGCCAATAAAAACCACATTCAAGAACCTTAAAAGCTGTCCTTTGGGTGCCAAAATGACCCCCACATGCATATGTGTGACAAAAACTTAAAATTGAGTGAAAATCTGATTCATGCACACATCTTCTTATAACCTGATCTGAACAATATTTCCACAAGTATGGGTCATCCCAAACATAAAATCTAGCATCCTTTTTAAGTTTATCACGTTGGAATTTATTTAGGGTGCTAGGAACTTGTTTAGTCACCAAATAATTCACCAAATCTGCGTACCGAGGAGCACTTACCTTAATGGACAAGAGTTGTTCATCCGGAAACGTTTCGGAGATGGGAAGAATCTCTTCTTCACGCACCAACCTGCTTAGGTGGTCGGCAACAACATTGTCACTCCCCTTCTTGTCCTTGATTTCGATGTTGATGCGAAATATATTAAGCACACAAATTAAACCCTCTTTTGATAATTGTAGTAAAGTATGTAAGTAGGGATCGTTCTAGACCGGGGATTAGGAGGGTTTGCTAAACACTTGCAAACTGGCTCGAAAACGTAAAAACAAAGTTTAAGACACTAAACTAGACTCAAAGAATGCAAAACAAAACTTAAAAACACTAAAACAAAGCAAAGGAACCAAAACAGCAAATAAACACTCAAAACTGCCTTAGAAGCACAATCTGGGCAGTTTTGAGCACTAACACAAATTTGGACGAATTTATGTTATAACTTGACTCAAAACACTTAAAAACATAAACTAAAACAGTTTCTAACTAATTTGACTCAATAAAGTAAAGGGGGTTTTGATTTTGGACGAAAATAACTTGCAAAACAAAGAAGACAGATTGTAACTAAAACAGGTTGTAAAAACGATTTTGGATAAAACTATGGTAGGATAGCTAGCTAGAGGGTTCTTCTCCACACATGTCACACTTGCACATAAACCAATTTCCGGTTGTTCACTCGATAAGTCATAAAACTCAACACCCCAGGTTAATTAGGTCCGGTTAAATTAACCTTCAAGTTCTCCTTAAGTTATTGAATCGGATGGGAAAGCGCATACACAATTCAACACATTCTTCAAAAGTCCTTTACGTGAAAAGCACAATAAAGATACAATCAAAGATCATTAAGCAATATGAGAACTATAAGTATTGACGTGGCATTCGTTACTATGATGAGCATGAAACTAGTGCCAAGAATTCATTTAACGCGATCGTTTATAAGCGACCTCCACTACTTGTGAATATAAGGTTGTAACTATTAGGTGAAACTTCCTTATATTCTAGCGTCATATTCATGCATGAAAACTAAGCGTGCACTCTCAATCAACATACACAAACAAGTTATCAATCAAGCAGTTAAACGAATTGAATCCACAACTTATGAAATCACAACCAAAAGTAATCAATTCATATTGCAAGTATGAACATAGTTTCGAACCACCCCCTAACTAAGAGGGGTTTAGTTCCTCATAATCGCAAAGCAAAGAATAACAAGTTTAGACATTGAAAACAAAAGAAAGAAAACACCTAAACGCTCCAGTGATCCAAATTGAACAGCAAGACGTCCAAGAACTTTCCTTCCCTTTCTTGATTGCGGCACAAGGTTTGGTGATGGGTTTTGGGGGTTATGGATGGTGTAGAAGGATGGAATTGTGCTTAGGATGGATGTATGGTGCAGCAAGGGATGTTTGGGGTCAGAAATTATGGTGTTTGGTGAAGGAAAGGTGCAGCAAAAGTGGGTGTATTGTTTTAGGCGTGAATTTTAAAAAAATGGTTCCTTTGTGGCTGAAACAAGAGAGTTTATTTATAGGGATGGGAAAGTCCTAATCCCTAATTAATTTAGAATGACATAATTTCAGCCCAAGACAAAAGGTGTGGCAGATTTTAGGGAAAAGGAAATCAGATTTTAGGGAAAAGGGGATCAGATTTTAGGGAAAAGACATGGCATGTTTTAGGGAAAAGGTACCAGATTTTAGGGAAAAGGTAATCAGATTTTAGGGAAAAGGAAATCAGATTTTAGGGAAAAGGTGTGGAGATTTGAATTAATTTTTCTTCCTCTCTTTGGCTGATTCTTAGCATGCTTTGGTCTTCAATTTCGTCCATCTACATTGCTCCAAGCTTATGCTATTCATTTCATGCCCAAAACTGCTCCAAAAGGCTCCAAAATGCATCTTCTTGCATACTTTGTCCTTAGTATCTGAAAACACACGAAAATGACTTTAAACACTAAAATAACTAAGGAAACACAACGTAAATGCCAAGAAACAAGCTAACTAAGTCGCATAAATATGCTCCTATCAGATGTCAAACTCTTGAAGTAGAAGCATCCAACGAATGAATCTAGGTTTAGCTTCTTTCTTGGTGAACAAGTACTTCAAGGCTGCATGGTCAGTGAAAACAATGACTTTAGTGCCAATTAAATATGATCTAAACTTATCTAATGCAAAGACAACAGCCAAAAGCTCTTTCTCAGTTGTGGAATAATTTAATTGTGCATCATTTAAGGTACGAGAAGCATAATAAATAACATGTGGCAGCTTGTTTTTCCGTTGGCCCAAAACAGCTCCAAGTGCATAATCTGATGCATCACACATTAGTTCAAAGGGAATGGACCAATCCGGTGGAGTAATAATTGGTGCCGTGGTGAGGAGGTCCTTGAGATGGTTGAAAGCTTGCTCACACGCCTCGTTGAACTCAAAAGGCACTTCCTTTTGTAGGAGACGGCATAGGGGTTGTGCAGTCTTGGAAAAGTCCTTGATAAATCGTCGGTAGAATCCTGCATGACCAAGAAAAGAACGAACCTCTTTCACCGATGGAAGCAACTTGTTAGTCGAAATTGGAATTGAATCGAAGTTAGGAGACTTACCACCATGCTTAGGTAATGACTCAAGGGCAGCAACCAACTCAAGAATTTCCTCACTAGGAGGCACGGCATGGCCTGGTTCATGTATGCCGTGGGGTAGCTTAGAATCTGCCCCCTTGGTTGTGAGTTCCATGCCTCGTGTAATGACTTTTTCAAGCGCATCGTCATTCAAATCTTCAAGATATCCCTGCGCCAAAGAGTCAATTATATCAATAGAGAAACATGAATGGTCCTCACTAGGGTACTTAATGGAATCAGAAAGATTAAAATTAACAACTTCCCCATCAAATTCCATGGACAAAGTTCCATTATACACGTCAATCTTCGTCCGGGCCGTTTTCATGAATGGCCTTCCAAGGAGGATGGGCAATGAAGGAGCATGGTCCGATTCATCCATTTCGAGCACATAAAAATCCGCTGGGAAGACTAAATGGTCAACCTGCACTAAAACGTCTTCCAAAACTCCCCTTGGATAAGCGTTAGATCTATCGGCCAATTGTATGATTACACCATCATGTTTCAACTCACCTAAGTTCATAGATACATAAATGGAGTATGGCATACCATTTATAGAGGCTCCTAAATCTAGAATGGCAGATTTGAAACGGGTATTACCAATGACGCACGGAATTGTAAAGCTACCCGGATCTTTGCATTTGGGGGGTAGTTTGCATTGCAAGATGGCGGAGACATTTTCACCTACCTTTACGACCTCCTTGGTTGAAATCCTCTTCCTAGTGGTGCACAATTCCTTAAAAAACTTGGCGTATCTCGGAACTTGCTTGATTGCATCCAAAAGGGGTATGTTAACTTGAACTTTCCTAAGTGTCTCAAGGATGTCCTTTTCAGCTTCTTCCTTCTTCGTTTGCACAAACCTGCTAGGGAAAGGAACATTCGAAGGCACAACATTAGTAGAAACTGAATTTGACACATTCTTACCCTTATTGGACGAATTGGACAGATTTGGAGCCATGGGGGCTTGCGACATAGGTGTGTCCACCTTTGCCGTGGGTGGGCTTGCTTCCTCCTCCTCAAATTGAAGTTTTTCATCCTCTTTGTGACCTGATTTTGATGGTGTAGGACCTGCCCCAACCTCTTTTCCACTTCTCAACAATATGGCTTTTGCACTTTCGAACCCGCCCTTCGGATTTGGAATGGTAGAACTAGGAAGTTGGCCTTGGTCTCGAAACTTACCTACAAAATCTGCAATCTGTCCAATTTGTTTCTCCAAGTGATCCACCCTTTTGTTTTGGTTTTGCATTGCTTGGGTGTGATCGTCTTGCCCTTGAGATAACTTGGTTAGTATCTTAAGAAGTGCATCATTATCAAGAGACGTACCTGAAGCATTTGGGGCAGATTGTGGTTGGACTTGAGGGGGTGCGTATGGTTTGGTGTAGAAACCCGGGGGTTGTTGTCTAAAGCCTCCTTGTGGTTGGGATTGTTGTGGCTCCCTCCATTTGAAATTTGGGTGGTCTCTCCAACCGGGATTGTAGGTATTGGAATACGGATCGTTTCTTGGTTGATTTTGGCTTTGAAATCCAATGGCATTTGCGCTCTCCCTTCCACCATTCTCAATGAGTTGAGGACACTTTTCGGAGGCATGTCCTTGGATAGAACATACGCCACACACCATGGGTCCTTGAATCTTCATTCCCTCGGCCATCTGTGAAACAATAGAAGTAAGATTAGCTAACTGAGATTGAATATTGGATGTGGAACTTACCTCATGCACTTGTTGCCGTGGGGGCCCTCTTTGGCCTACACCTTCGTATTGTTGAGCGTTCAACGCTCGATTAGCAATCAAGATTTTTGCAGCCATGGGTGTTTTGTCCACCAATGCTCCACCCGCCGAAGCATCGAGCATTTGACGTTCAAGTGGTAGGAACCCCTCGTAAAAGTATTGTAGAAGTAATTCCTCCTTCATCTGATGTTGTGGACAAGAAGCAACAAGTGATTTAAACCGTTCATAATAAGTAGGAAAAGACTCACCTTCCTCTTGCTGAATACCGCTTATCTTCTTACGAAGAAGGATGATTCGAGAAGTTAGGAAGAACTTCTCCAAAAATGCCCTCTTCATACTCTCCCATGACGTAACTGTTCCGGGAGCCAACTCGTATAACCAATCCTTGGCTTTGTCCATCAAGGAGAATGGAAAAGCCTTCATCTTCAAAATACTTCCGTCAACGTTAACCGGAGTCATACTTGAGCACACCACTTCAAATTCTTTCAAATGTTTGTTCGGATCCTCCATGGACAGCCCATGGAACTTTGGAATGTGGTGGAGCAAACTTGACTTTAACTCGAACTCTTCGGTTTTACCTTGAGCAGCCGTGGGATATTGGATACACAAGGGTGCGGCATCATCCAATCCCGAGGCGGAAAGCTCCTTGAGTGTAAGGTTGTCCATGGCCATGCCTTGAACTTCTCCACCCACTTGTGCCGTGGGATCCTCCTCCTCTTCTAGAACTTGTTCTTCAAGGTCAGGTTCCGGGCTAGGTGGGTTAGACTCTTGTTGGTTCCTCCTTCTTCTCAAAGTTCTCTCGAAATCGTCGTCAAAGTCCAAAATATGCTCACGAACAGGTTGGGAACTTCGAGTCATGCACTGGTACCTAAAAACAAAGAAACAAAACAAATCAGCAACTAAGATAGAAAACAAACGAAAAATAAAAAGAAATAACGAGGGATTAGCAAAGTTGCTAATCCCCGGCAACGGCGCCAAAAATTTGATGCGAAATATATTAAGCACACAAATTAAACCCTCTTTTGATAATTGTAGTAAAGTATGTAAGTAGGGATCGTTCTAGACCGGGGATTAGGAGGGATTGCTAAACACTTGCAAACTGACTCGAAAATGTAAAAACAAAGTTTAAGACACTAAACTAGACTCAAAGAATGCAAAACAAGACTTAAAAACACTAAAACAAAGCAAAGGAACCAAAACAACAAATAAACACTCAAAACTGCCTTAGAAGAACAATCTGGGCAGTTTTGAGCACTAACACAAATTTGGACGAATTTATGTTATAACTTGACTCAAAACACTTAAAAACATAAACTAAAACAGTTTCTAACTAATTTGACTCAATAAAGTAAAGGGGGTTTTGATTTTGGACGAAAATAACTTGCAAAACAAAGAAGACAGATTGTAACTAAAACAGGTTGTAAAAACGATTTTGGATAAAACTATGGATGGAAAGCTAGCTAGAGGGTTCTTCTCCACACATGTCACACTTGCACATAAACCAATTTCCGGTTGTTCACTCGATAAGTCATAAGACTCAACACCCCAGGTTAATTAGGTCCGCTTAAATTAACCTTCAAGTTCTCCTTAAGTTATTGAATCGGATGGGAAAGCGCATACACAATTCAACACATTCTTCAAAAGTCCTTTACGTAAAAAGCACAATAAAGATACAATCAAATATCATTAAGCAATATGAGAACTACAAGTATTGACGAGGCATTCGTTACTATGATGAGCATGAAACTAGTGCCAAGAATTCATTTAACGCGATCGTTTATAAGCGACCTCCACTACTTGTGAATATAATAAGGTTGTAACTATTAGGTGAAACTTCCTTATATTCTAGCGTCATATTCATGCATGAAAACTAAGCGTGCACTCTCAATCAACATACACAAACAAGTTATCAATCAAGCAGTTAAACGAATTGAATCCACAACTTATGAAATCACAACCAAAAGTAATCAATTCATATTGCAAGTATGAACATAGTTTCGAAACACCCCCTAACTAAGAGGGGTTTAGTTCCTCATAATCGCAAAGCAAAGAATAACAAGTTTAGACATTGAAAACAAAAGAAAGAAAACACCTAAACGCTCCAGTGATCCAAATTGAACAGCAAGACGTCCAAGAACTTTCCTTCCCTTTCTTGATTGTGGCACAAGGTTTGGTGATGGGTTTTGGGGGTTATGGATGGTGTAGAAGGATGGAATTGTGCTTAGGATGGATGTATGGTGCAGCAAGGGATGTTTGGGGTCAGAAATTATGGTGTTTGGTGAAGGAAAGGTGCAGCAAAAGTGGGTGTATTGTTTTAGGCGTGAATGGTAAAAAATGGTTTTTTTTGTGGCTGAAACAAGAGAGTTTATTTATAGGGATGGGAAAGTCCTAATCCCTAATTAATTTAGAATGACATAATTTCAGCCCAAGACAAAAGGTGTGGCAGATTTTAGGGAAAAGGAAATTAGATTTTAGGGAAAAGGAAATCAGATTTTAGGGAAAAGGGGATCAGATTTTAGGGAAAAGACATGGCATGTTTTAGGGAAAAGAAACCAGATTTTAGGGAAAAGGAAATCAGATTTTAGGGAAACGGTAATCAGATTTTAGGGAAAAGGAAATCAGATTTTAGGGAAAAGGTGTGGAGATTTGAATTAATTTTTCTTCCTCTCTTTGGCTGATTCTTAGCATGCTTTGGTCTTCAATTTCGTCCATCTACATTGCTCCAAGCTTATGCTATTCATTTCATGCCCAAAACTGCTCCAAAAGGCTCCATAATGCATCTTCTTGCATTCTTTGTCCTTAGAATCGGAAAACACACGAAAATGACTTTAAACACTAAAATAACTAAGGAAACACAACGTAAATGCCAAGAAACAAGCTAACTAAGTCGCATAAATATGCTCCTATCATTCACCCACTACACCCATTACATCCACTCATTACCAAACACTCATCCACTACACCCATTACATCCACTCATTACCAAACACTCATTGATGCGTAAAATAACTAAACACACAAATTAAACCCTCTTTTGACAATTGTAGTAAAGTGTGCAAGTAGGGATCGTTCTGGACCGGGGATTAGGAGGGATTGCTAAACACTTGAAAACTGACTTAGAAACGTAAAAACAAAGTTTAAAACACTAAATTAGACTCAAAGAATGCAAAACTAAAGTTTTAAAACACTAAAACAAACCAAAAACTCAAAACTGCCTTAAAAACACTTTCTGGGCAGTTTTGAGCACAAAGCACCAAATTGGACGAATTTGGGTTTTAACTTGTACCAAAACACTTAAAAACATAAACCAAAACACTTTCTAACTAATCTAGGACTTCAAAATAAAGGGGGATTTGATTTGGACGAAAATAAACTAACAAAACAGATTGCAAAGTAAAAACAGATTTGAAAACGATTTTGGGGTTTTAAATGGATGATGGATTAGTTAGAGGCTCTTTCTCCACACATGACAAGTATGCAAACGACTCGATTTCCAGTTATTCCTTCATTGAATTATGAATGACAATGCCCCAAATTAACCGTGACATCACTAGTTAATTCTCAAGTTTTCCTTGTGTTATCGGATTGGATGACATCATTCGACAACCCGAAGCATTCCTCAAAAGTTCCCTACATGACATCATAATAAAGATACAATCAAAGATCATTACGTTCAATGAAAACTATAAGCATTGACAAAGCACTTGCAACTATGACATCATGTCACTCATGCTAGGAATTGAACTTCACGCGATCGTGACTAGCGACCTTCACTACATATGAATATAAGTATGTGAAGATTATGTGAAACAACCTTATATTCTAGCATCATATTCATGCAAGCCAATTAAGTGTCGACCCCTAATTAAGAAACACAAATAAGTTATTACTCGCACAGTTAAGCCAATTACATTCACGATTCAAGAATTCATAACTGGAATTTATCAAATCAAATTGCACACATAGTCATGGCTTCGAAATCACCCCTAACCAATAGGGGTTTAGCCACTCATGTTCATAGCAAAACGAAAGGAAAAGAAATTAAACATTGAAATCATAAAACGAATTACACCTAGAATGCACCAACGATGAAGCTTGAGCATCCAAGAGTCCTTCCTTCTTTCTCCTTGCTGCAACGCACAAGTGGTTGGGTTTTGGGGATTATGGATGGTGTAGAAGTATGGATTGAGGGTTAGGATGAGTGTATGGGGCGGCTAGGGATATTTTTAGGCAGAAACTAGGGTGAATGGTGAAGTATGGATGTGTTTAGGAGTGGTGGATGATTTCTGGCGTGAATGGCTAGTTTGTGGCTGCCAAAGAGAGTTTATTTAAAGGGATTTCAGGAATTAAAAACCCTAACTTATTTAGGTAAACAGAAATTAAGTCTAAGGTTTCTAGAATTAGGAAACAAAATCAGAAACTTAAGGGAAATTAGCTAAAAGGTGCGGCTAGGGTATGAAACACAAAACGAATGTGTTTAAATTTAGAAAATAGGAAAGATTCACTCTCCCTTGCACGGCAAGGAAGAGGAAAGGTCAAGGTGATGTGAAAATTGACTTGACACACAAATTAAACCCTATGGATGACAATTGTAGTATATGAGCAAATAGGGATCGTTCTAACCGGGGATTAACTAGGGATGCTAATCACTGTAAAACTGACTCAAGAACATAAAAATATACTGTAGAATACTAAACTAGACTCAATTAATGCAAAACTAAGGTTTAAAACACCTAAACAAACTAAAAACTCAAAACAGCAACTAAAAGGCTCAAAACTGCTTTAAAACCACTTTCTGGGCAGTTTTGAGTACCTAACACTAGTTTGGACGAATTTGGACTATGACTTGACTCAAAACACTTAAAAACACAACTAAATGGATTTCTAACTAATCTAACACTTTGAAATAAATGGGGGAATGATTTTGACGAAATTAAAACTTTAAAACTCAACCTTTAAAAACAAATGTAAAGCAAAACAGATTGTGATTAAATAGAATGGTGAGAAGCTAGTTAGAGGGTTCCTTATCCACACATGCACATATGCATACAACTCAATCTCCAATTACTCTTCCAACAAACCATAAATGACAATGCCCCAAATTAACTAGATTGCACCAATTAATTCTCAGATTTCCCTAGATTCATTGAATTGAATGGAATACGCATTACAACCAAATTATTCTTATCAAGGACCCTAACTATGGAATACGCATGATAGAGACACATATCAAAGATCATTAAGTTCAATGGACATCATAAGCATTGACGAGGCATTCATAACAATGGGATACGCATGTTACTCTTGCCTAGGATTTACTTAACGCAATCGTGACTAGCGACTTTCACTACTTATGAATATAAGTTAATAACGATTAGGTGAAATTCCCTTATATCCTAGTATCAAGTTTAGGCATGCAAATTAAGTGTCGACCCTCAACCCACATACATAAACAAGTTATCAATCAAATAGATAAGTAAATCACATTCACAATTTCTGAAATCATAATTGGAAGAAATCAAATCATATAAAACATATGTCCATGGCTTCAAATTCACCTCTAACTAAAAAGAAATTAGTTCCTCATGTTTAACATAATTGAAAAGCAAGTCAAATTAAACATGAAAACAGAAACAAAGAAAGAAAGAACTCCAAACACTCCACTAATGGCAGATTGCATGTGCAAGGCTTCTCCCTCCTTTGGACTGCACGGCACTACTTCTTCCTCCTACAATGGTGGCTGCACAAGGTGATGATGGGGGTGGGAAGGCACGGCAAGGGTGAATTGTGGCAGAAATATGGGAGTTTGGGGGTGGAAGGTTGCGGCAAGGAGAGAACTAGGGTTTTTTGGCGTGAATGAATGATATCTGGGATGGTTTTGGGTGATGGACGAATTTCTGAGTATGGAGAGGGTGTTCTTCGGCCAAGGGAGGTAAAACACCTATATATAGGCAGCCAAACCCTAAAGAAATCAGGTTAGACAAATGGGCTAGGGTTTAGGTGCGGCTAGGGTTAGGAAATCCACCAAAAACTAGGGTTTCTAGAACATTAGGTGCGGCATGGGCTTAGGGTAAGTAATCAGATTTTTTTTCATGTGAGCAAGGCCTAGGTGCGGCTGATTAAGTGGGCTAGGGTTAGGGTTAGGTGCGGCATAGGTCCAAGAGGCAAAGATGGGTCATCCAAAAGCCCAAAGCCGAGAATAGAAACTCTCGAAATTGGAAACCTCCAAGAATAGAAACTTCCAACTTAAGAAACTTTGGTTTCCAATTCCGAATTCTTAGTTCATCACTTTCATTTCTTCATTCTTAAGCTCCTTTGACCTTCAAACTCGTCCATTCCTCATGCTCCATTTGCATACACCACATTCCAGCTCACTTTTTGCTCCAAAAGCTCCATTTTGCTTCATTTCGTGTAATATGTCCTTTAACCCTGAAAACACATGAAAGTAGCTTAAAAAACTACTTTGACGAAGAAAACATAACAAAAATGCATAAGAACTAGCTAACTAAGGCGCATAAATATACTCCTATCAAATTCCCCCACACTTAGCTTTTGCTAGTCCTCGAGCAAAACAAACAAAAGAAAGAAAACAAAATGAAACAAACTACCCAAAACAAAACCTAAACCTTCCAACGTTTGCCTCAGGGATTTCCAATGCACATGACATGTTAAAGATTGTTATCCCCACAGATTTGAGTCATCTTTACACAAGCATATACTTAATTACAGCCACCACGTACTAGTTCACATTTAACCAATTAAAACATGATTTTGAATGTAGTAACATGCCTTAGAGAATTTGCTCAATTCCTTACTAGATATGCACTCAATTTTCACACAGATTTTCTGACTACACACCCTATACTAGTTATATGTGAGAAGATTGAAGTAGATATGAAAACGAATGCTCACATATATGTTTCACAAAGAACGCAATTTCTAGAGTTAAGAAGCATGTTTAGATATGATCTCATGAATGGAATGCTACTACTTAGATGCGAGAACCAGTGACACCATATGCTCATACCAAATTCAAACTCCACAAATTGAAACACATAACACTCAAGATAGAAGTTAAGGGTTGTAATGGGGCTTGGGGTGTTGGCTAACAACGAAAGGATAGGGAAAACAAACGTTCTTTAAGCGATAGTAAGCAAAGTAATGAAATTGAGACTTAGAATTCACTTAGATTGCAGAAATTAACTTTAACACACAAGGGGGAGACTTAAACAACTCCTTAGGGTCAAATTCATTGTTTTGGACCCTTACTTCAACAAACAATACTTTGGAACTCTTTTCCTCAACTTTTCAACTCTTTTTTCATACTTTCATATTTTTTTTTTCTTTTTTTTCACGAATTTTTTTTTTTTTTCTTTTCTTTTCTTTTCTTTGCCGTGCCTATGGCACACAATTCCTCATGAAAAATACTTCCCCCACACTTGTTTTCTGCTAACATAGATCACAAGGAATTCAATTCGAATCATGCTTTACTATGCTTTAAGAACAAGGGTAAGGATAGTCCTAATCTAAGCTAGGTAAGGATAATGTGGGTTAACAAACAACAAAGGCTAAACAAGGCTCAACGGGGTTAAACTTAAACATAAAATGATATGGGATACACGGCAGTTTGGCTAAGGTGGTGGTAACTACACAACTTTATCTTGAATATGTGTTATGCAAATCAATAACATGCTTTGAATGAAATGAGAATGAGTTCTAGCATTTGGAACTAAATGATGAAACGCCTTCTAAGTAGCAACCAAGCAAAGAATAATGAGATCATGCAACGACTTTAGAAAACAAAGAATGCACAGATTTTAACTCTCCAAATAAACGTTTAAGCTCAAGTCTCACAAGGTTGTAGCGTTTGTTTGAGTTCATTCCTTCAAGCATGTTACAAAAACTAATTTTTTTTTTTTATTTATTTTTTATTTTTTATGATTGCATGTGAATTCATAAGTTATAACCACAACCAAGCATAAACAAAGAGTAAATCAAACTTTCCTCCATGTTAATCATTCTCTTTAACAGTCATGCAATTACAAACCGAATCCTCATCATTGTGTTGGAAGGTACCCTAAGACACAAACAAACACACAAAAACAACTCTTTTTGGTTTTTTCAAAACAATTTTTAAATTTTTTATGGGATTTTCGGATTTTATGTCAAAACACACTAAAATGCATCAAAACAGCCTAAAAACACCTAAAAACAGCAAGAAACAACATTGGAAATTATGGGTGAGAAAACCCTACGAATTTGCATCAAAACACTTTGGTTACCCCCCCACACTTAATTCAAACATTGTCCTCAATGTTTCAAAGCATAAACTAACATAAATAACACAAAGTCAAACAAAACAGCAACTAAACAATCTAACATGGCAGAACTGAAATAATCAACAAAGAGAAGGGTTAGGAACGCAAATCTGGAATTGGAGTGCTCTCTAAGTCTTCCTTTGTTGCATGAATGGGTTGCCTCCCAAGTAGCACTTGCTTTAACGTCTTCCAGCCGGACGGTACCTCCGTTTAAGCTTGACTAGGTTCCACGGCATGGAGGGGTACCTCCTCCACGACATGCTCCTCAAACGTCTCGTAATAGGGCTTCAATCGATGCCCATTCACTTTGAATTCTTGCTGCGTCCTTAAACTTTTGATTTGCACTGCACCGTGAGGGAAAACATTAGTGACAATAAAAGGACCAACCCATTTGGAACGCAACTTACCCGGAAACAACCGAAGGCGAGAATTGAACAACAACACTTTCTGCCCAATAGCGAACGTCTTGGCACGAATCATCTTGTCATGGAATGCCTTCGTTTTCTCCTTGTAAATCCGGGCATTCTCATATGCTTCATTTCGGATTTCATCAAGCTCACACAATTGAAGCTTCCTACGTAAACCTGCGGCAGCAAGGTCCATATTGAACGTTTTGACGGCCCAATGTGCACGATGCTCTAACTCGACGGGAAGATGGCATGGCTTCCCATAGATGAGCCGAAAAGGTGACATCCCAATGGGGGTTTTGTAGGCAGTGCGATACGCCCACAATGCATCGTTTAAGCGCAAACTCCAATCCTTCCTTGTAGGACCCACGGTCTTCTCAAGAATCTGCTTGATTTCCCTATTCGAAACCTCGGCTTGCCCGCTCGTTTGAGGATGATAAGGTGTGGCCACCTTATGCTTGACATTGTATTTCTTGAGCAACGCCTTGGTGCGAAAATAACTAACGCACAAATTTAAACCCTATTTGTGACAATTGTAGTAATGATGTAAGTAGGGATCGTTCTAGGCCGGGGATTAACTAGGGATGCTAATCAAAGTAAAATTAAATTAAAAACGTAAAAACAAAATTTAAAATATTAAACTAGACTCAAAACACTTAAATATAATAACTCAAAATAAAACTAACAAATAAACTAAAATAAATCAAAAGACTCAAAACAACTCAAGATTTAAGAAAACACAAACTAAAATGATTTCTAATAAATCTAACACTTTAAAATAAAATGGGGGATTGATTTTGATGAAAAGTAAATTAAACTTAAATAAATTACAAAATTGACAAAAACATAAAATTAAGGTAAAATGATAAATGACGAACTGGCTAGAGGATTATTCTCCACACATGCCACATATGCAACCTAAATTGATTTTCAGTTGTTCTTTCAATAAATTGTAAATTCTCAACGCCCCAAGTTAATTAGGTCCGCTTAAATTAACCTTCAGATTTTCCTACTTTTATTAGGTTGGATGATTGCATACGACAACCCAAAACATTCCCTACAAGTTCCCTACATGAATTGCATAATAGAGATACAAGCAAGAATCATTAAGTTTTATGAAAATCATAAGCATTGACGAGGCACTTGTTACTATGAATTGCATGAAACTTATGCCAAGAATTTACCTAACGCGATCGTTTATAAGCGACCTTCACTACTTGTGAATATAAGTTCATAACGATTAGGTGAAATTCACTTATATTCTAGCATCAAATTCATGCATGTAAATTAAGTATGCATCCTTAATCGACATACAAAAATAAGTTATCAATCAAGCAGTTAAGCAAATTAAATCACAACTCAGAAATCACAACTGAAGGTAATCAATTCAAATTACAAATATATCCATGGTTTTGAATTAAACTCTAGCCAAAATAAAATTAGTTATACATTATTTAAATTAAAACAGAAATTAAACTTGAGTTTGGAAACGAATTAACCGAGAGAGAGATTGCAGTGAATCTGTTCGATACTGACTTTGCTGCACAGTCCACCTCGCCGTGCTGACCTCCAGGCCGTGCTGACCTTTCCGGTGCTGACTCGTGCTGACTCTTCATTTCCACGTCAGCGCCTCCCTAGCTGCCAGGAAGGCAGCTGTTCTCTGTTTGCTTTCTCCGCGCCACCTGCCCTCGCTGCCAAAGGCAGCTCTCTCAACTGCCAGCAAGTCACTCTCTCCGCAACCTTCACGCTGCCAAGGCAGCGCGCTTCCAAAACTGCACAGCCCCCGCGCCTGGCCTCCTTTGTGCTGACTGCTCACTCGCTGCAAGCTGCCTGTTTCTGCACTCTCGCGCTGTCTGAACTTCCTTCAGTTTTGCTGCGCCCACATGCAGCCTTGCTGCACGTCAGTCTTCCCTCTCGCGCTCTGCTGCAAGGCAGCAGCCTGTTTTGTTCGTCCGCTGTCCTTGCGTCAATCTAAGGTCTCTCGCCAGCTGCCTCAAGGGCAGCGCCTTCCTCTATGTCTTTCCTGCACAGTCTTGTGTTGCCACGGGGCAGCGACCTGGTTCCCGCAAGCCCTCGCAAGCTTCACGCTGCCAGGAAGGCAGCGCCTCCTATGTAATCTCCTCCCTGGCTGCACAGTTTTCTCCAGGAGCTCCCTTATTTCCTAACGCTGCCCAAGGGCAGCACACTCTCAATCCTCTGTCCTCTTCCTCCCTTCCACAGTCCCCCGAGCTCCTTTAAATGCCGAGCACATCCCCACATTTCCTGCCCATTCTTTCTTGTCTCCCCGCACGCCTCCACTGCTTTCTGCAGTGCGCCTCCCACTTGCTTTCCCTATTAAATTCTTTCTACCATCCTGCACGTTCACATATTATATATATAAATATATATATATTTATATATATATATATATTTATATATATATATATTTATATATATATATATATTTATAATACTATCTTATTTTTATTAACCAAAAATAGTGGGCAAAGCAGTTTTTACGATTTTATTACTAAAAATCACACTTGTGCTAATTTTATTTTCTTAGCTAGATAAATACTATAAAACACAAAAACAAGGTAAATAGCTCAAAAATATAAGAAACTGACTAAGAAAAGACGAGAGAATTTGATGTAAAATATGTATAAATATAATCCGATCAAATACCCCCACACTTAGCTTTTGCTAGTCCTCGAGCAAAACAGAGAAAACAGAAAAAGTAATAACATGAAAATTATTAGTTTTCCCCTATATTACCCTCATAGAATTTACTTTGAGAACATAATCATCAAGAACCATAGCTAACAACAACAAGCAATTCAAGTTCATTTTCCTTATTCAAATATTAGCAGTAATCTTTGAAACATCCTTGAAGTGTAGTGTGTGAGATAGCCATGCTAATGCAATTTCAAGTTTTTATTTTAAAAATCACCATATGCAAACTAGCGACCTTCTCACTGGATGTACACTCAATCGCACATGTGTTTAGTTTTAATGTGTTTCGCTCAAAGACACGAATGTGAAAGTTCTACCATAAGCTTGCATAAAGATCACTTCTCCACAGTCATAATTGCAAAACTTAAATCAAGAGGACTTTTATTGGATGTAATGAGGCTTAGGGATAGGGTTATTGAAACGAAAGAATAGGAAAACACAAGTTCCAAGCTACAATGCAAGCAATTATTTTCTTTAGATTTATAAGAACTCAAGCTCTCCAACGATTCTTCAGACATCTCTAACCACACCCATAAACTGAAACTTTAAAAACTTTTTATTTTCTTTTTATACAATCTTTCTTTTTCTTTTCTTTTTTTTTTTTTTTTTTTTTTTTTTTTTTTTTTTTTTTTCAAACAGAAACAAATATGAAAAACCCCCACACTTATTCTTTTGCCAAACACCCTCCAAAGTACTTCACAAACATTTCTCATAAGACAATCTCGCATTGCTCGCTTGGAAAGGGTAAGGAAAAATATTTATTTCAGGCATAAGGGTAGACATATCTGGTGATAAGAAATAAAAGGCTCAACAAACACGGCTCAAATTGGCAATCTAATGATATCATTTTTCTTTGGGAAACAAGGTTATTTGGGCCATGGTGGTAAACCTAATGCCTCTATCATTTTCAAGTTCATGCAATCAATGACAAAAATTTCGAAAGATCGTTATGCAAGTTCTAGAGAAGTATCTCACATAAGTTCATCACACATGAAAAAATTAGGAGTGTATGAAAAATGCATACACTTTCAATAGGCTCAAAAACTCACATAGGATGTATATGGTCACTAAATTCACATATGGAGCTTTAAATCATGCTTTAGTTTCACATCAACAAGGCTATGTGCATTTGGTTTTTCAAAGATGAACAAATATGTACAAACTAACACGAGAATAAGGAATTTCACACAACACATGTTAACTAAGTTCTTGATGATCATGGTTCAAATTTTATCCAATTATATCATTGGGTCGGGGAAACTAACAAAAAAACTAATTCAAAACAATAAGGAAAACAAGGAAATATTTTTGGATTTTTAAATTTTCCGATTTTGTTTTTTTTTTTTTTTTTTTTTTAAAACAACAACTTAATTAAGAAAACACAAAGCAATAACATGGAAACAAATGAAACCAGTTCAAAGTCGAAGGTACAAAAATTTTCAATTTGGTCATTTTTATACTCTTTACCCCCACACTTAAACTAGACATTGTCCCCAATGTCAGAAAATATAATAAAATGCAAATAACAAATAAAAATAAAGTAGATAAATATAAAGAAACGAAATAAAGCAATAGGACTGAAAACTTCCCTAATTTGCAGAAAAAATCAAGCGATGACCCCCAAGCTAAAATTCTGCAATCAACTTCAAGGGTGGAAATAACCAAAAGTTCCTGCAAAGAAAAGAAATAAATCAGTTAAGCACGCAAGAAAATATATAAAAAAACAAATAAACGAAAAATTGAAAATGAAAATAAAAGATAATAATAAAACTAAAAGTGATCATTGGTCCTGTTTGGTGACTTTCCACAGCTTTGAACTTGAACTGGCCTCGGAACTTCTTAGCAAGGAAAATGAGACTTGATTGGTGGTGTTGTTGAAGCTTCTCGAGCTCTTGGTTTCAACTCAGACTCCTTCTGCCGGGTTGATTGAGTCTGCAGGCTACATTCTTCTCTTTTTGTTCTTCTGCATGGCAGGTAGGCACGAGGAATAGGTGGTGGTCTGCTTCTTTGTTCAATCTGTCCAAGTGCCGACCGATTGCCTTTCTTTCACCTTGCCCCGTAGCCAAGAGCAAGGGTAAAGGAAAAGCATGCCATGAGAAATCTTTGCCTCTGACTCTGATGATATGGGATACTTTTGCTTTTGAAGAAGTATCGTTCCACAGGTGTATGCTTGAACTGGGCTGGGGAACTTCTTAGCAAGGAAAATGAGACTTGATCTTGAAGATGAAGCAGCACCTTGTCTCCACATGCTTCAAGTATCATTTTCACTTGCCATGTCTGTTCTCCAGGCAGATGTGGCGACTTCTTCGGAAGTACATCAGTGGTTGAAGAAGAGCACTCGAGAGCAATGCTAGGTAAGCAATCAGGAAGGATTTCCAGGCAGTCGGTTCTTAGATTGGAAGATTGACACCGAGTGCTGGCTGATTGCCCGCTTTCTCCTTGCCACAAAGACAAGGACAAGGACAGGAAGAAAGCGTGATATGAGATACTCTTGCTTTCAACCTTCATGATATGAAATACTCTAGCTCTTGATGACTTATTTGGAAAGGTATCCCAAGGAATGAGAAACACAGAGAAACTCGAGAGGGTTTGTTGGAAAGGCATTTTCGGAGATGAAAAATTTCGGAGATGAAGAAGTGTAGAGAGTGTGCCTTTGCTGTTGAAGGCGAAGGTAGACGTTTATAGAATTTTTCTTCACAACCGAAACTATTCCTTTACCCTGTCGGCAGCCGGTGGATGGATGAACAGTACAGGTCACGCGCTTTCTGAAAAAGCAGCCCGTAATTTGCGCAAAGCTGACAGCGCGTGACGAGTGACGACAAAATTGGAAAAATCAGGGAGCGGCTCGTGGTTTCTGAGCAATCCCGACTTTTGAGAAAGGAATTGCATGTGACACGTCTGGACAAATCAGGGAGCGGCTCGCCTCGTGATTCCTGACCGCTCCGACTTTTGAGAGAGCGGCGTCCGACTTTTGAGAAAGGAACCGACTTTTGAGAACGGCGACGCCGCTTTTGAGAAAAGAATCCGGCTTTTGAGAAAGGAGCCCGGCTCTTCGATTTGCGAGAGGGCGCCTCTTCGACTGCTGAGTGATGCCTCAACGATTTCTTCTTCTTATAAGAACGCTCATTTTTGTTCCACAACACACTTAAGCTCCCCCTGTAAACACTCCCTCCTGTAAACACTTCCTCCTTGCATTTCTTTTAATCTTGATCAGTCCGACTCTTCATTCTCAACACCTTCAAAAATGTCTTGCCCCTCTGACCGTCGCCTTAACTTGAATGTTGGGGAAGATAGTGATATATCTTCTCCAACCAACATTTGGCAGCCATCCTTCATATCCCCGAATGGTCCTCTTACAGTTGGGGATTCCATGATGATGAACGAAACAACCGCATCGGTGGTGGCCAGAAATCTGCTCACTCCTAGAGACACTAGGATACTTTCTAGGCGGTCCGACGAACTGGCTGTTCAGGACTCTATGGCCTACAGCGTCCGATGCGCAGGCTCAGTATCAAACATGGGCCAGCGCCTTCTTGCACGAACCCGTCAGGTGGAGTCGTTGATGGCTGAAGTGGCTAGTCTTCGGCAGGAGGTCAGAGTGCTTAGGCATGAGAACAGGGATTTGCACATGCTTGCAACCAATTACTCCACAAGCATGAAGAGGAAGCTGGATCAGATGCAGGAGTCCGAAGTGCGGATTCAGAGTGATCATCAACGGTTTATGACGTTACTCCCGAGGTTTGTGTTGCCTTCGTCCTCGGGAGCAGCACCAAGTATTGAGGCTCTGAATGATCCAGCTCTGGCGCTTCGTCTTTCTAGGGCTCCGTCGACCTCCGAGGCACCACCAACCAACGACCAATGAACGAAATTAGTTTACAAGTTATTGTAAATTATTTATGCATTTAAGTTTTTTTTTATTTTTTATTTTTTATTTTTTTTTTATTTTATTTTTTTTATTTTATTTTTTATTTTTTATTTTTTATTTTTTTTATTTATATGAATGTTTATGTTTTTAAGGTTTTTTTTTTTTTTTTTTATTTTTTATTTTTTTATTTTTTTTTTATTTTTTATTTTTTATTTTTTATTTTTTTATTTTTTTATGTATTTTTAACAACTTAATTAAGAAAACACAACAATAAGTAAAACAAAGTAAAAAGACTAAGTTTAACTTTCTAAACAAAAATCACAACTAACTAAACAAAACAAAATGAAATCAACGTAAAAAGAAATCAACGTAAAATAAATTCATACAAGAGCCAACAAACAATGAAAGAACTAAATACAGTAAAATAAATTCAGTAGAGAGAAGGGATTAGGAATGCAAATCTGATTGTGGGTGATTCCTAGGCCTCCCTTCATTATTCAAATGCATGGGCTTATCATTGAACGGACGGTGGTACTTGAAATGATCCGACAACGGTCTAAGTTCTAATGACGGTGCCTGAATCATCAAAATTAAAAACAAGTTAGTATAAATTAAAATAAAAAATGGAGAAGATGACTTACAGTCACATTCAAACTCAATTATAAACACCACGTCCTTGAACGTTTCCGGGACTTTGAACTTGGCCAGGTTTACTATGATGGTTGTGGCTTGTCCCGTGTCATCAAACTCAACTGCTTTAGGCTTGATTGTCTCATGCACAGCCTCTTGGATGTATTCTTGAAATTCTCCGGCCACCTCATTTTCTGGAATAATTCTTCTTGGTGTACAAGTCTCTTTGAACGTTTCAATACCATCGGGAACTTGATTTGGTACACCAAGAATTTGGATATCACATTGCACCTTGGGAAGATCTTCCACAACATATTTTTCATTCACTTCTTCCTTGGGATTTAAAAACCTGCAAGGAAAAAGGACATTTGGTGGAACGATGTCAGAATGAATTGAACTTAGAACCTCCTCACCTGAGTTGGATGACATAAGGACTTGGGGGGTTTGCGATAAGAATTCTTCTAAACTGCCCAAGTCGTCATCCTCATCTTCTTCTTGAATTGGCAATTCATCCATGTTCGGGCTCTGTTTGGATGGTTCAGGAACAACTTCATCCTCCATATCACTTCCCAAAGTGATGGCTTCATTAATTTCCATTTCTCCCTCTGAATTTGCAAATGTGGAGTTGGAGAGTTCACTTTGATCTTGAATTTGTACCATGAACTCCATAATCTGCCCAATTTGCTTCTCCAACTCATCCACCTTGTTAGCTTTATTTTGCATCTCCATGTTTCGATTTTCTACGTCCTGGGTCAAAGAGGTGAGTAACTTATTCAACATATCATTATCCGAAGACGTACCTGAATTTGGTTGGGGAGATTGTGGTGGATGTGACGGTTCATATGGCCACTGATAGAACTCTTCCGATGGTGGCAATTGTTCTTCTTTTTGTGAACCCTGTACCGAAGAAATTAATTCTTCAAGCATTTGATTATAATCCACGGGCATACTTTGATTCGATTGGAATTGTTGTGGGGGATGCTGTGGTGGCTGCATAGGTCTTGAATAGAACTCGTCTTGCTGCCAATATCCACCTTGTTGAAATTGTTGAGGTTCATCCCACATATACTCTGAATTACTTCTCCAATCCGAATTGTAAGCGTTGGAAAACATGTTGCCCCTTGATTGGTTATAGCCTTGATATCCCCAAACATCTTCATTTGCAGAAAATTGGGGATATTGATGAGTTTGAAATCCTTGCTCATAGGGCATATCAAATGTAGGGCCACTTGGCATTGTGGTCCGATTGGTGCGAAAATAAATTAACGCACAAATTTAAACCCTATTTGTGACAGTTGTAGTAATGATGTAAGTAGGGATCGTTCTAGGCCGGGGATTAACTAGGGATGCTAACCAAAGTAAAATTAAACTAAAAACGTAAAAACAAAATTTAAAACACTAAACTAGACTCAAAACACTTAAATAGAATCACTCAAAATAAAACTAACAAATAAACTAAAACAAATCAAAAGACTCAAAATAATTCAAAACTCAAGAAAACACAAACTAAATTGATTTCTAACAAACCTAACACTTTAAAATAAACGGGGGATTGATTTTTAATGAAAAGCAAATTAAACTTAAATAAATTACAGAATTGACAAAAATATGAAATTAAGGTGAATGGATGGACGACGGACTGGCTAGAGGGTTCTTCTCCACACATGACACATATGCAACCTAAATTGATTTTCAGTTGTTCTTTCAATAAATTGTAAATTCTCAACGCCCCAAATTAATTAGGTCCGCTTAAATTAATTCTCAGATTTTCCTACTTTTATTAGGTTGGATGATTGCATACGACAACCCAAAACATTCCCTACAAGTTCCCTACGTGAATTGCATAATAGAGATACAAGCAAGAATCATTAAGTTTTATGAAAATCATAAGCATTGACGAGACACTTGTTACTATGAATTGCATGAAACTTATGCCAAGAATTTACCTAACGCGATCGTTTATAAGCGACCTTCACTACTTGTGAATATAAGTTCATAACGATTAGGTGAAATTCACTTATATTCTAGCATCAAATTTATGCATGTAAATTAAGTATGCATCCTTAATCGACATACAAAAATAAGTTATCAATCAAGCAGTTAAGCAAATTAAATCACAACTCAGAAATCACAACTGAAGGTAATCAATTCAAATTACAAATATCCATGGTTTTGAATTAAACTCTAGCCAAAATAAAATTAGTTACACATTATTAAAATTAAAACAGAAAATAAAAGAGAAGTTTGGGAACGAATTAACCGATAGAAATGTGCAAGGATCTGTGCATTTATTTTCCTCGGTGCTGCCCAAGTCAGCACTGCATCGTGCTGACTCCCCGTGCTGACTTCGTTCCTTCCACGTCCCGTACTGATTTCCCGCGCCTCTCCTGCTGCCTCCTGTCTCCCCAGCTGCGTCTGATCTTCCGCCAGGCAGCACTTCTCGCCTGCTGCCAGTCCTCACGCTGTGCGCTGCCTGCTGCCCGCGTTCCACTCTCGTCTCGCTGGTTCCGCGCCAGTCGCTGCTTCTGCTCGCCAGCTGCCTTCGTCCTCGGTCGCTGCCACGTCTCCTTTCCGCAGCTGCCAGGCCCTCCTTTCTCGCTGCTGCCAAGACGTGCAGCTCCTGTTTCTCTCCTGCGCGCTGCCAAAGCAGCTGGCTTTGCTGCTCTCGATCTGATTTTGCTGCCTTATTATTCTTCTCCCTCTCGCTGCCTGCAGGCAGCAGCCTCCAATCCGCGCTGTCCTCTTACTTTTAAGCTGCCACAAGGCAGCTATGCCTCTGACTCCCCGCGTCAACCTTGCTCACTCCTTAGCTGCGCACTTGCTAAGCCTCACCGAGAGCTCCCTCCCAGCTCTCTGCCCAGTCACGGCACCAGCTGCCTTAGCAGCTTTCTTGGTTTCTTTCCTTATCCCCCCGCTGTGTGCTGCTCCTCCTGATCTTCTTTCTTTTATTCTTTCTGTTTCCTCCTTTGCCAGCTGCCAAAAGCAGCGCATGCTCTATTATATTATTTCTGCCATGCTGCACATTCACGTTCATAAATATATATATATATTTATATTTATATAATATATATAAATATATATATATATTTATAATACTTTCTTGATTATTAACCAATTACAGTGGGCAAGACAGTTTTGACGATTTTATCACTTAAAATCTCACTTGTGCAATATTTATTTTATTTACTAGATAAATACTAAAAAAACATAAAATCAAAGTAAATAGCTCAAAAATATAAGAAACTAACTAAGAAAAGACGAGAGAATTTGATGTAAAATATGTATAAATATAATCCGATCAAATACCCCCACACTTAGCTTTTGCTAGTCCTCGAGCAAAACAGAGAAAACAGAAAAAGTAATAACATGAAAATTATTAGTTTTCCCCTATGTGACCCTCATAGAACTTCATTCGAGAACATAAATAATCAAGAACCATAGCTAACACCAGCAAGATAATCCAAGTTCATTTTCCTTATTCAAATATTAGCAGTAATCTTTGAATCATCCTTGAAGTGTAGTGTGTGAGATAGCCATGCTAATGCAATTTCAAATTTTTAGTTTTAAAATTACCATATGCAAACTAGCGACCTTCTCACTGGATATACACTCAATCACACATGTGTTTAGTTTTAATGTGTTTCGCTCAAAGAAACAAATGTGAAATTTCTACCATAAGCTTGCATAAAGATCACTTCTCCACAGTCATAATTGCAAAACTTAAATCAAGAGGGCTTTTATTGGATGTAATGAGGCTTAGGGATAGGGTTATTGAAACGAAAGAATAGGAAAACACAAGTTCCAAGCTACATTGTAAGCAATTATTTTCTTTAGATTTATAAGAACTCAACATTTCCCGCTATTCTACAAGTCACCTCCAACCACACCCATAAACTGAAACTTTAAAAACTTTTTTATTTTCTTTGTATACAATCTTTCTTGTTCTTTTCATTTTCTTCTTCTTCTTCTTTTTTTTTTTTTTTTTTTTTTTTTTTTTTTTTTTTTCAAACAGAAACAAATATGAAAAACCCTCACACTTATTCTTTTGCCAAACACCCTCCAAAGTACTTCACAAACATTTCTCATAAGACAATTTCACATTGCTCAATAGCTCGCTTGGAAAGGGTAAGGAAAATTATTTCAGGCATAAGGGTAGACATATCTGGTGATAAGAAATAAAAGGCTCACAAATACGGCTCAAATTGGCAATCTAATGATATCATTTTTCTTTGGGAAACAAGGTTATTTGGGCCATGGTGGTAAACCTAATGCCTCTATCATTTTCAAGTTCATGCAATTAATGACAAAAATTTCGAAAGATCGTTATGCAAGTTCTAGAGAATTATCTCACATAAGTTCATCACACATAAAAAAAAAAATAGGAGTGTATGAAAAATGCACACACTTTCAATAGGCTCAAAAACTCACATAGGATGTATATGGTCACTAAATTCACATATGGAGCTTTAAATCATGCTTTAATTTCACATCAACAAGGCTATGTGCATTTGGTTTTTCAAGGATGATCAAAAATGTACAAACTAACACGAGAATTAGGAATTTCACACAACACATGTTAACTAAGTTCTTGATGATCATGGTTCAAATTTAATCCAATTATATCATTGGGTCGGGAAACTAACAAAAATCTAATTCAAAACAATAAGGAAAACAAGGAAATATTTTTGGATTTTTAAAATTTTCCGAATTATTATTTTTTTTTTTTTTTTTTTTTTTTGTTTTTAATAAAACAAAACTAATTAAGAAAACAAAGCAATAACATGGAAACAAATGAAACCAGTTCAAAGTCGAAGGTACAAAAATTTTCAATTTGGTCATTTTTATACTCTTTACCCCCACACTTAAACTAGACATTGTCCCCAATGTCAGAAAATGTAATAAAATGCAAATAAAAGTAAAATAAATAATATAAAGAAACAAAATAAAGTAATAGGACTGAAAACTTCCCTAATTTGCAGAAAATCAAGCGATGACCCCCAACCTTTTATTTTGCAATCAACTTCAAGGGTGGAAATAACCAAAAGTTCCTGCAAAGAAAAGAAATAAATCAGTTACGCACGCAAGAAAATATAAAAGAAAACAAACGAAAAATTGAAAATGAAAATAAAAGATAATGAATAAAACTAATAAAAGAACATTGGTCCTGTTTGGTGACTTTCCACAGCTTTGAACTTGAACTGGCCTCGGAACTTCTTAGCAAGGAAAATGAGACTTGATTGGTGGTGTTGTTGAAGCTTCTCGAGCTCTTGGTTTCAACTCAGACTCCTTCTGCCGGGTTGATTGAGTCTGCAGGCTACATTCTTCTCTTTTTGTTCTTCTGCATGGCAGGTAGGCACGAGGAATAGGTGGTGGTCTGCTTCTTTGTTCAATCTGTCCAAGTGCCGACCGATTGCCTTTCTTTCACCTTGCCCCGTAGCCGAGAGCAAGGGTAAAGGAAAAGCATGCCATGAGAAATCTTTGCCTCTGACTCTGATGATATGGGATACTTTTGCTTTTGAAGAAGTATCGTTCCACAGGTGTATGCTTGAACTGGGCTGGGGAACTTCTTAGCAAGGAAAATGAGACTTGATCTTGAAGATGAAGCAGCACCTTGTCTCCACATGCTTCAAGTAACATTTTCACTTGCCTTGGCTGTTCTCCAGGCAGATGTGGCGACTTCTTCGGAAGTACATCAGTGGTTGATGAAGAGCACTCGAGAGCAATGCTAGGTAAGCAATCAGGAAGGATTTCCAGGCAGTCGGTTCTTAGATTGGAAGATTGACACCGAGTGCTGGCTGATTGCCCGCTTTCTCCTTGCCACAAAGACAAGGACAAGGACAGGAAGAAATCGTGATATGAGATACTCTTGCTTTCAACCTTCATGATATGAAATACTCTAGCTCTTGATGACTTGTTTGGAAAGGTATCCCAAGGAATGAGAAACACAGAGAAACTCGAGAGGGTTTGTTGGAAAGGCATTTTGGGAGATGAAAAATTTCGGAGATGAAGAAGTGCTGAGAGAGTTTGCCTTTGCAATGGATGGCGAAGGTAGACGTTTATAGGTCTTTTCTTCACAACCGAAACTATTCTTTTACCCCTGTCGGCAGCCGGTGGATGGATGAACAGTACAAGTTACGCGCTTTCTGAAAAAGTCACCCGTAATTTGCGCAAAGCTGACAGCGCGCGTGACGAGTGACGACAAAAATGGAAAAGCTGCACGCCTCGTGATTCCTGACCGCTCCGACTTTTGAGAGAGACGCTCGACTTTTGAGAGAACAGCGTCCGACTTTTGAGAAAGGAACCGACTTTTGAGACGGAGACGCCGCTTTTGAGAAAAGAATCCGGCTTTTGAGAAAGGAGCCCGGCTCTTCGATTTGCGAGAGGGCGTCTCTTCGACTGCTGAGTGATGCCTCAACGATTTCTTCTTCTTATAAGAACGCTCATTTTTGTTCCACAACACACTTAAGCTCCCCTGTAAACACTCCCTCCTGTAAACACTCCCTCTTGCATTTCTTTTAATCTTGATCAATCCGACTCTTCATTCTCAACACCTTCAGAAAATGTCTTGCCCTTCTGACCGTCGCCTTAACTTGAATGTTGGGGAAGATAGTGATATATCTTCTCCAACCAACATTTGGCAGCCATCCTTCATATCCCCGAATGGTCCTCTTACAGTTGGGGATTCCATGATGATGAACGAAACAACCGCATCGGTGGTGGCCAGAAATCTGCTCACTCCTAGAGACACTAGGATACTTTCTAGGCGGTCCGACGAACTGGCTGTTCAGGACTCTATGGCCTACAGCGTCCGATGCGCAGGCTCAGTATCAAACATGGGCCAGCGCCTTCTTGCACGAACCCGTCAGGTGGAGTCGTTGATGGCTGAAGTGGCTAGTCTTCGGCAGGAGGTCAGAGTGCTTAGGCATGAGAACAGGGATTTGCACATGCTTGCAACCAATTACTCCACAAGCATGAAGAGGAAGCTGGATCAGATGCAGGAGTCCGAAGTGCGGATTCAGAGTGATCATCAACGGTTTATGACGTTACTCCCGAGGTTTGTGTTGCCTTCGTCCTCGGGAGCAGCACCAAGTATTGAAGCTCTGAATGATCCAGCTCTGGCACTTCGTCTTTCAGGGGCTCCGTCGACCTCCGAGGCACCACCAACCAATGACCAATGAACGAAATTAAATTACAAGTTATTGTAAAAAAAATTTATGCATTTAAGTTTTTTTTTTTTTTTTTTTTATTATTATTATTATTATTTTTTTTTTATTTATATGAATGTTTATGTTTTTAAGTTTTTTATTATTTTTTTTTTTTATTATTTTTTATTATTTATTATTTTTTTATTTTTTTATTTTTTTTATTTTTTATGTATTTTTAACAACTTAATTAAGAAAACACAACAATAAGTAAAACAAAGTAAAAAGACTAAGTTTAACTTTCTAAACAAAAATCACAACTAAATAAACAAAACAAAAATCACAACTAAATAACAAAACAAAATGAAAGCAGTAAAGAGAAGGGATTAGGAATGCAAATCTGATTGTGGGTGATTCCTAGGCCTCCCTTCATTATTCAAATGCATGGGCTTATCATTGAACGGACGGTGGTACTTGAAATGATCCGGCAATGGTTTAAATTCAAGAGTGGGTGCCTGAATCATCAAAATCAGAAACAAGTTAGTATAAATTAAAATAAAAAATGGAGAAGATGGCTTACAGTCACATTCAAACTCAATTATAAACACCACGTCTTTGAACGTTTCCGGGACTTTGAACTTGGCCAGGTTTACTATGATGGTTGTGGCTTGTCCCGTGTCATCAAACTCAACTGCTTTGGGCTTGATTGTCTCATGCACAGCCTCTTGGATGTATTCTTGAAATTCTCCGGCCACCTCATTTTCTGGAATCCCTCTTCTTGGTGTACAAGTTTCTTTGATTGTTTCAACATCATCGGGAACATGATTTTGTGCACCAAAAATTTGGATCTCATTTTGCACCTCTGGAAGATCTTCCACAACGTATTTTTCATTCACTTCTTCCTTGGGATTTAAAAACCTGCAAGGAAAAAGGACATTTGGTGGAACGATGTTAGAATGATTTGAACTTAGATACTCCTCACCTGAGTTGGATGACATAAGGACTTGGGGGGTTTGCGATAAGAATTCTTCTAAACTGCCCAAGTCGTCATCCTCATCTTCTTCTTGAATTGGCAATTCATCCATGTTCGGGCTCTGTTTGGATGGTTCAGGAACAACTTCATCCTCCATGTTACCTTGATCTCGAATCTGTGCCATGAATTCCATAATCTGCCCAACTTGCTCCTCCAATGCATCCACCTTGTTGGCTTTATTTTGCATCTCCATGTTTCGATTTTCTACGTCCTGGGTCAAAGAGGTTAGTAACTTATTCAAAATGTCATTATCCGAAGACGTACCTGAATTTGATTGGGGAGATTGCTGTGGTGGTTCATATGGCCATTGATAGAACTCTTCCGATGGAGGCAATTGTTCTTCTTTTTGTGAACCCTGTACCGAAGAAATTAATTCTTCAAGCATTTGATTATAATCCACGGGCATACTTTGATTCGATTGGAATTGTTGTGGGGGATGCTGTGGTGGCTGCATAGATCTTGAATAGAACACGTCCTCTTGCTGCCAATATCCACCTTGTTGAAATTGTTGAGGTTCATCCCACATATACTCTGAATTACTTCTCCAATCCGAATTATAAGCGTTGGAAAACATGTTGCCCCTTGATTGGTTATAGCCTTGATATCCCCAAACATCTTCATTTGCAGAAAATTGGGGATATTGATGAGTTTGAAATCCTTGCTCATAGGGCATATCAAAAGTAGGGCCACTTGGCATTGTGGTCCTTCCGGCATTCTGAGTTAATTGAGCAGTGAGCTGTGCCAATAGATCTTGAATGCTAGTAGAATCCAGGTCTTGCTCCATTTGTACCTCAATTCAAAGAAAGAAAAATAAATCAAAAATCAAAAGTAACATACACAAACACAAATAAACATAAGCAAAAACAAAAATAAAAGGATTAGCAAATTTGCTAATCCCCGGCAACGGCGCCAAAAATTTGGTGCGAAAATAAATTAACGCACAAATTTAAACCCTATTTGTGACAGTTGTAGTAATGATGTAAGTAGGGATCGTTCTAGGCCGGGGATTAACTAGGGATGCTAACCAAAGTAAAATTAAACTAAAAACGTAAAAACAAAATTTAAAACACTAAACTAGACTCAAAACACTTAAATAGAATCACTCAAAATAAAACTAACAAATAAACTAAAACAAATCAAAAGACTCAAAATAATTCAAAACTCAAGAAAACACAAACTAAATTGATTTCTAACAAACCTAACACTTTAAAATAAACGGGGGATTGATTTTTAATGAAAAGCAAATTAAACTTAAATAAATTACAGAATTGACAAAAATATGAAATTAAGGTGAATGGATGGACGACGGACTGGCTAGAGGGTTCTTCTCCACACATGACACATATGCAACCTAAATTGATTTTCAGTTGTTCTTTCAATAAATTGTAAATTCTCAACGCCCCAAATTAATTAGGTCCGCTTAAATTAATTCTCAGATTTTCCTACTTTTATTAGGTTGGATGATTGCATACGACAACCCAAAACATTCCCTACAAGTTCCCTACGTGAATTGCATAATAGAGATACAAGCAAGAATCATTAAGTTTTATGAAAATCATAAGCATTGACGAGACACTTGTTACTATGAATTGCATGAAACTTATGCCAAGAATTTACCTAACGCGATCGTTTATAAGCGACCTTCACTACTTGTGAATATAAGTTCATAACGATTAGGTGAAATTCACTTATATTCTAGCATCAAATTTATGCATGTAAATTAAGTATGCATCCTTAATCGACATACAAAAATAAGTTATCAATCAAGCAGTTAAGCAAATTAAATCACAACTCAGAAATCACAACTGAAGGTAATCAATTCAAATTACAAATATCCATGGTTTTGAATTAAACTCTAGCCAAAATAAAATTAGTTACACATTATTAAAATTAAAACAGAAAATAAAAGAGAAGTTTGGGAACGAATTAACCGATAGAAATGTGCAAGGATCTGTGCATTTATTTTCCTCGGTGCTGCCCAAGTCAGCACTGCATCGTGCTGACTCCCCGTGCTGACTTCGTTCCTTCCACGTCCCGTACTGATTTCCCGCGCCTCTCCTGCTGCCTCCTGTCTCCCCAGCTGCGTCTGATCTTCCGCCAGGCAGCACTTCTCGCCTGCTGCCAGTCCTCACGCTGTGCGCTGCCTGCTGCCCGCGTTCCACTCTCGTCTCGCTGGTTCCGCGCCAGTCGCTGCTTCTGCTCGCCAGCTGCCTTCGTCCTCGGTCGCTGCCACGTCTCCTTTCCGCAGCTGCCAGGCCCTCCTTTCTCGCTGCTGCCAAGACGTGCAGCTCCTGTTTCTCTCCTGCGCGCTGCCAAAGCAGCTGGCTTTGCTGCTCTCGATCTGATTTTGCTGCCTTATTATTCTTCTCCCTCTCGCTGCCTGCAGGCAGCAGCCTCCAATCCGCGCTGTCCTCTTACTTTTAAGCTGCCACAAGGCAGCTATGCCTCTGACTCCCCGCGTCAACCTTGCTCACTCCTTAGCTGCGCACTTGCTAAGCCTCACCGAGAGCTCCCTCCCAGCTCTCTGCCCAGTCACGGCACCAGCTGCCTTAGCAGCTTTCTTGGTTTCTTTCCTTATCCCCCCGCTGTGTGCTGCTCCTCCTGATCTTCTTTCTTTTATTCTTTCTGTTTCCTCCTTTGCCAGCTGCCAAAAGCAGCGCATGCTCTATTATATTATTTCTGCCATGCTGCACATTCACGTTCATAAATATATATATATATTTATATTTATATAATATATATAAATATATATATATATTTATAATACTTTCTTGATTATTAACCAATTACAGTGGGCAAGACAGTTTTGACGATTTTATCACTTAAAATCTCACTTGTGCAATATTTATTTTATTTACTAGATAAATACTAAAAAAACATAAAATCAAAGTAAATAGCTCAAAAATATAAGAAACTAACTAAGAAAAGACGAGAGAATTTGATGTAAAATATGTATAAATATAATCCGATCACCGATCGGCATTATGAGTTAATTGAGCAGTGAGTTGTGCCAATAGATCTTGAATGCTAGTAGAATCCAGGTCTTGCTCCATTTGTACCTCAATTCAAAGAAAGAAAAATAAATCAAATATCAAAAGTAACATACACAAACACAAATAAACATAAGCAAAAACAAAAATAAAAGGATTAGCAAATTTGCTAATCCCCGGCAACGGCGCCAAAAATTTGGTGCGAAAATAACTAACGCACAAATTTAAACCCTATTTGTGACAATTGTAGTAATGATGTAAGTAGGGATCGTTCTAGGCCGGGGATTAACTAGGGATGCTAATCAAAGTAAAATTAAATTAAAAACGTAAAAACAAAATTTAAAATATTAAACTAGACTCAAAACACTTAAATATAATAACTCAAAATAAAACTAACAAATAAACTAAAATAAATCAAAAGACTCAAAACAACTCAAGATTTAAGAAAACACAAACTAAAATGATTTCTAATAAATCTAACACTTTAAAATAAAATGGGGGATTGATTTTGATGAAAAGTAAATTAAACTTAAATAAATTACAAAATTGACAAAAACATAAAATTAAGGTAAAATGATAAATGACGAACTGGCTAGAGGATTATTCTCCACACATGCCACATATGCAACCTAAATTGATTTTCAGTTGTTCTTTCAATAAATTGTAAATTCTCAACGCCCCAAGTTAATTAGGTCCGCTTAAATTAACCTTCAGATTTTCCTACTTTTATTAGGTTGGATGATTGCATACGACAACCCAAAACATTCCCTACAAGTTCCCTACATGAATTGCATAATAGAGATACAAGCAAGAATCATTAAGTTTTATGAAAATCATAAGCATTGACGAGGCACTTGTTACTATGAATTGCATGAAACTTATGCCAAGAATTTACCTAACGCGATCGTTTATAAGCGACCTTCACTACTTGTGAATATAAGTTCATAACGATTAGGTGAAATTCACTTATATTCTAGCATCAAATTCATGCATGTAAATTAAGTATGCATCCTTAATCGACATACAAAAATAAGTTATCAATCAAGCAGTTAAGCAAATTAAATCACAACTCAGAAATCACAACTGAAGGTAATCAATTCAAATTACAAATATATCCATGGTTTTGAATTAAACTCTAGCCAAAATAAAATTAGTTATACATTATTTAAATTAAAACAGAAATTAAACTTGAGTTTGGAAACGAATTAACCGAGAGAGAGATTGCAGTGAATCTGTTCGATACTGACTTTGCTGCACAGTCCACCTCGCCGTGCTGACCTCCAGGCCGTGCTGACCTTTCCGGTGCTGACTCGTGCTGACTCTTCATTTCCACGTCAGCGCCTCCCTAGCTGCCAGGAAGGCAGCTGTTCTCTGTTTGCTTTCTCCGCGCCACCTGCCCTCGCTGCCAAAGGCAGCTCTCTCAACTGCCAGCAAGTCACTCTCTCCGCAACCTTCACGCTGCCAAGGCAGCGCGCTTCCAAAACTGCACAGCCCCCGCGCCTGGCCTCCTTTGTGCTGACTGCTCACTCGCTGCAAGCTGCCTGTTTCTGCACTCTCGCGCTGTCTGAACTTCCTTCAGTTTTGCTGCGCCCACATGCAGCCTTGCTGCACGTCAGTCTTCCCTCTCGCGCTCTGCTGCAAGGCAGCAGCCTGTTTTGTTCGTCCGCTGTCCTTGCGTCAATCTAAGGTCTCTCGCCAGCTGCCTCAAGGGCAGCGCCTTCCTCTATGTCTTTCCTGCACAGTCTTGTGTTGCCACGGGGCAGCGACCTGGTTCCCGCAAGCCCTCGCAAGCTTCACGCTGCCAGGAAGGCAGCGCCTCCTATGTAATCTCCTCCCTGGCTGCACAGTTTTCTCCAGGAGCTCCCTTATTTCCTAACGCTGCCCAAGGGCAGCACACTCTCAATCCTCTGTCCTCTTCCTCCCTTCCACAGTCCCCCGAGCTCCTTTAAATGCCGAGCACATCCCCACATTTCCTGCCCATTCTTTCTTGTCTCCCCGCACGCCTCCACTGCTTTCTGCAGTGCGCCTCCCACTTGCTTTCCCTATTAAATTCTTTCTACCATCCTGCACGTTCACATATTATATATATAAATATATATATATTTATATATATATATATATTTATATATATATATATTTATATATATATATATATTTATAATACTATCTTATTTTTATTAACCAAAAATAGTGGGCAAAGCAGTTTTTACGATTTTATTACTAAAAATCACACTTGTGCTAATTTTATTTTCTTAGCTAGATAAATACTATAAAACACAAAAACAAGGTAAATAGCTCAAAAATATAAGAAACTGACTAAGAAAAGACGAGAGAATTTGATGTAAAATATGTATAAATATAATCCGATCACGCCTCGATAGTTCGATTACAAAAATGGGAACCGCCATCACTGATTAGCACTCGTGGCATTCCAAACCTTGCAAAAATGTTAGTTTTCACAAAATCTGCCACCACTCGAGAATCATTAGTTCGGGTGGCTTTTGCTTCCACCCATTTCGACACATAATCCACAGCAAGCAATATATAAAGAAATCCATGTGACGAAGGAAAGGGACCCATAAAATCAATACCCCAAACATCAAAAATTTCAACACTAAAAATGGGGGTTTGCGGCATTTGTTGTTTCGGACCAATATTGCCCGTTCTTTGGCATCTATCACAAGACATGCAAAATGTTCTAGCATCCCTAAAGATGGTAGACCAATAGAAACCACATTCTAACACCTTAAGTGCTGTTCTTTGAGTGCCAAAGTGTCCCCCACAAGCGTAAGTGTGACAAAAGGTTAGAATAGCATTAAACTCAGAATCGTGCACACACCTACGTATAACTTGGTCAGGGCAATATTTCCATAAATACGGGTCATCCCACACATAAAATCGTGCCTCTTTCTTCAATTTATCACATTGGTGTTTAAGTAATTCACTAGGAACATGTTTAGACACCAAATAATTCACCAAATCAGCATACCACGGGTCATTTACCTTGACGGACATCAATTGCTCATCTGGGAATGTCTCTATGATAGGCACGGCATCCTCCTCATGCACCATTCGACTCAAGTGGTCAGCCACCACGTTTTCACTTCCCTTCTTGTCCCGGATTTCGATATCGAACTCTTGGAGAAGAAGCATCCAACGAATGAGTCGTGGTTTGGCCTCCTTCATGTAATATGTCCTTTAACCCTGAAAACACATGAAAGTAGCTTAAAAAACTACTTTGACGAAGAAAACATAACAAAAATGCATAAGAACTAGCTAACTAAGGCGCATAAATATACTCCTATCACAAGGGAATGCGGCTGTGATGTAGGAAAGGTTTTGGGAAAGGTTTGATGTCCTAAAACTAAAGGGGAAGTGGATTCCTTGTGCGGCAAGGTAAGGAACTTGGTGGGAAAGGTGCGGCTGAATCCTAAGGACTAAGGGAAAGGGTTTTTCAAAGTCCTAAGGGGAAAAGGAAAGGTTTTTACATGGTTTAAGGATAGGGAAACATAGCAAGGGGATTTGTTGCAACAAGGGAGACAAGGAGGGAACACAAAGGGGACAAGGCCCCACCTTTGTAGGGATGCTTCAGTTTCTGTCTCTCCTTGTCTTCCAAGCTTCCAAACTGATTTCTTATGTGTTCTAACACCTTTCTAGCCTCATTTGATCTTCAATTTCGTCCATTCTCCTTGCTCCATGCATATGCAATCCATTCCAAGCCCATTTTTGCTCCTAAAAGCTCCAAAATGCACCTTTTTGCATACTTTGACCATAAAACCTGAAATTGCACGAAAATGACTTTAAACACTAAACTATCTAAGGAAAAACAACATAAATGCATGAGAACAAGCCAATTAAGTCGCATAAAAATGCTCCTATCAAATTCCCCCACACTTAGCTTTTGCTAGTCCTCGAACAAAACAAAGAAATAAAATGAAACAAAACAAACAAAACACAACCTAAACCTTCCAACAATTGTCTCAGGGATTTCCAATGAACATGACATGTTAAAAATCGTTATCCCCACAGATTTGAGTCATCTCTACACTTAAGCACATACTTAATCATAGTCACTACTTTACTTGTTCACAATTTATCAATTAAAACAATGTTTTGAATGTAGTAACATGCCTTAGAGAATTCACTCAATTCCTTACAAGATATGCACTCAATTTTCACTCAGATTTTCTAACTACACACCCTATACTAGTTATATGTGAGAAGATTGATGTAGATATGAAAACGAACGCTCACATATATGTATCACAAAGAAAGCATTTTCTGGAGTTATTAAGCATGTTTAGATATGATCTCATGAATAGAATGCTACCACTTAGATGCGAGAACCAGTGACACCATATGCTCAAACCAATTTCAAACTCCACAAATTGAAATGCACAACACTCAAGATAGAGTCAAGGGTTGTAATGGGGCTTGGGGTATTGGTTAACAAAGGAAGGATAAGGATAACAAGTGTTCTTAAAGTCATAGCAAGCAAAGTAATGATATTGACACTTAGAATTCACTTTTAAAATGCAGAAATCAACTTTTAACACAAAGGGAAGATTTAAGCAACACTTAGGGCCGAATTCAATTTTTTTGGACCCTTCCTTCAACAAACAATACTTTAGAACTCTTTTTTACATCTTTTCAACTCTTTTTTTTTTATACTTTTCACACTTTTTTTTTTTCTTCTTTCAATGCCGTGCCTATGGCACATTAACTCACATTAGAATCCATTCCCCCACACTTGTTTTCTGCAATACATTAATCAAAAGGAATTCAATTTGAGTCATGCTTTACTATGCTTCAAGAACAAGGGTATGGATGGTCCTAATCTAGGCTAGGTGAGGATAACGTGGGTTAACAAAGAAAATGCTAAACAAGGCTCAATGGGGTTAAAACTTACAAAACATAATGACATAGGGGATTCACGGCTTTATGGTTATGGTGGTGGTCACTACACAACTTTATCTTGAATATGTGTTATGCAAATCAATAACATGCTTTGAATGAAATGGGCATGAGTTCTAGCATTTGGAACTAAGTGATGACACGCCTTCTAAGTAATTGATAGGAGCATATTTATGCGCCTTAGTTAGCTAGTTCTTATGCATTTCCATGGTGTTTTCTTAGTTAAAGTAGTCTTTTAAGCTAGTTTTATGTGTTTTCAGGTTTTAAGGCCAAAGGATGCAAGAAGATGCATTTTGGAGCTTTTTGGAGCAAAATGGAGCTTGGAATGCATGTCACATATTTGGAGCCAAGGTTTGGACGAATTTGAAGACTTGAAGATGACGATTCCTACTTCCACAAGGTTTCCTAGTTGAAATAGGAAAGTGCTTACATGAACGAAGGATTCCTAATCAACGAAGGATTCCTAATTGAAGATGGATTCCTACTCACATGAGGATTCCTAGAAGAACAAGGATTCCTACTCCAAGAAGGATTCCTACTTGAAATAGGAAAGTTAAGCCAAGGTTTCCTACTTTGGTTTGACCTTTCCTAAATGTTCCTAAGTCTTATCAACTTTGAAGGCTTCCTAAGCATTTTAGGACATCAAATACACCTCCCTTGCACCATATCAACCCTTGCCGCACCTCACATACCCTTTCCACACTTTCCTCTTCCTTGCCGTGCAAGGGAGAGGGTCCTTTCCTGATTTTGAGCATTAAAACACATTCCTAATATGTTTTAAACCCTAGCCGCATATTTCCTTGACCTTTCCTTTTATTTTCTGATGTGTTTCCTAATCCTAGAATCCTTAGACTTAATTTCTGATTTCCTAATCAACCTAGGGTTTTAATTTCTGTTTTCCTTTAAATAAACCTCTTTGTTGCAGCCACAAAACATTCCACACACACCCATTCACAGCCATTCACGCCAGAAATCATCCACCACTCCTAAACACATCCATACTTCACCATTCACCCTAGTTTCTGCCTAAAAACATCCCTAGCCGCCCCATACACTCATCCCAACCCTCAATCCATACTTCTACACCATCCATAATCCCCAAAACCCAACCACTTGTGCGTTGCAGCAAGGAGAAAGAAGGAAGGACTCTTGGATGCTCAAGCTTCATCGTTGGTGCATTCTAGGTGTAATTCGTTTTATGATTTCAATGTTTAATTTCTTTTCCTTTCGTTTTGCTATGAACATGAGTGGCTAAACCCCTATTGGTTAGGGGTGATTTCGAAGCCATGACTATGTGTGCAATTTGATTTGATAAATTCCAGTTATGAATTCTTGAATCGTGAATGTAATTGGCTTAACTGTGCGAGTAATAACTTATTTATGTTTGTTAATTAGGGGTCGACACTTAATTGGCTTGCATGAATATGATGCTAGAATATAAGGTTGTTTCACATAATCGTCACACACTTATATTCATATGTAGTGAAGGTCGCTAGTCACGATCGCGTTAAGTTCAATTCCTAGCATGAGTGACATGATGTCATAGTTGCAAGTGCTTTGTCAATGCTTATAGTTTTCATTGAACGTAATGATCTTTGATTGTATCTTTATTATGATGTCATGTAGGGAACTTTTGAGGAATGCTTCGGGTTGTCGAATGATGTCATCCAATCCGATAACACAAGGAAAACTTGAGAATTAACTAGTGATGTCACGGTTAATTTGGGGCATTGTCATTCATAATTCAATGAAGGAATAACTGGAAATCGAATCGTTTGCATACTTGTCATGTGTGGAGAAAGAGCCTCTAACTAATCCATCATCCATTTAAAACCCGAAAATCGTTTTCAAACGTGTTTTTACTTTGCAATCTGTTTTGTTAGTTTATTTTCGTCCAAATCAAATCCCCATTTCTTTTGAAGTCTTAGATTAGTTAGAAAGTGTTTTGGTTTATGTTTTTAAGTGTTTTGGTACAAGTTAAAACCCAAATTCGTCCAATTTGGTGCTTTGTGCTCAAAACTGCCCAGAAAGTGTTTTTAAGGCAGTTTTGAGTCTTATGGTTGCTGTTTTGAGTTTTTGGTTTGTTTTAGTGTTTTAAAACTTTAGTTTTGCATTCTTTGAGTCTAATTTAGTGTTTTAAACTTTGTTTTTACGTTTCTAAGTCAGTTTTCAAGTGTTTAGCAATCCCTCCTAATCCCCGGTCCAGAACGATCCCTACTTACATACTTTACTACAATTGTCAAAAGAGGGTTTAATTTGTGTGTTTAGTTATTTCTACGCATCAGTAATAACCAAGCAAAGAATAATGAGATCATGCAACGACTTTAGAAAACAATAATGCACAGATTTTAACTCTCCAAATAAACGTTTAAGCTCAAGTCTCACAAGGTTGTAGCGTTTGTTTGAGTTCCTTCCTTCAAGCATGTTACAAAAACTGATTTTTCCTTTATGATTGCATGTGAATTCATAAGTTATAACCACAACCAAGCATAAACAAAGAGTAAATCAAACTTTCATCCATGTTAATCACTCTCTTTAACGGCCATGCAATTACAAACCGAATCCTCATCATTGTGTTGGAAGGTACCCTAAGACACAAACACACAAAAAGAGTCAAAACACTCTTTTTAGGCTTTTCAAAACACTTTTTTCAAATTTTTAGGCTCTTCTTAAGTCAAAACATACTGAAACACACCAAAACTGCTTAAAAACACTTAAAAACAGCAAGGAACAACACTTGAAAATATGGGTGATAAAATCCCACGAATTTGCATCAAAACACTTTGGTTACCCCCCCCCCCCACACTTAAATCAAACATTGTCCTCAATGTTTCAAGCATAAAATCCCACCAAACAAAAGGACACACACAAACAGCAACTAAAACAACTAAATAGGCAGATTCGAAAGAAACAACAAAGAGAAGAGTTTAGGAACGCAAATCTGGAATTGGAGTGATTCCTTGGTCTTCCTTTGTTGAATTGCATGGGTTGCCTCCCAAGTAGCGCTTTCTTTAACGTCTTGAAGCCGGACGAAGAACACAATCATGCCCCATTGGAGCCCACGGCATGGAGTGGGAGCTCCTCCACAACCTGCCCCACGGCACTCTCATAGTATGGCTTCAATCGATGTCCGTTAACCTTGAATTCCACTCCATTCCTTAAGCTTTGGACTTGAACTGCACCATGTGGAAAAACATTAGTAACAACAAAAGGTCCAATCCACTTAGAACGTAACTTACCAGGAAATAAACGTAAGCGAGAATTAAAAAGTAAAACTTTCTGCCCAATTGAAAAGGTTTTGCCCCGAATCATCTTGTCATGAAACGCCTTTGTTTTCTCCTTGTAGATTCGGGCATTCTCATATGCTTCATTCCTTAGCTCCTCAAGCTCATTCAATTGGAGCTTTCGATGCATTCCAGCAGCATCTAAGTCCAAATTGAATGTTTTCACGGCCCAATGTCCCTTGTGCTCAAGTTCCACGGGTAAGTGACAAGGCTTGCCATAAACTAGCCGAAATGGAGACATCCCTAGGGGTGTCTTGTAGGCAGTGCGATACGCCCATAGTGCATCGTCTAAACGCATGCTCCAATCTTTCTGGTTAGGCCCCACGGTCTTCTCCAAGATTTGCTTGATTTCTGTATTCGAAACTTCGGCTTGGCCACTTGTTTGAGGGTGATAAGGTGTTGAAATCTTATGCTTGACATTGTACTTCTTAAAGAGTGCCTCAATGGTCCGATTGCAGAAATGTGAGCCTCCATCACTTATAAACACTCGCGGCATCCCAAATCTAGAGAAAATGTTAGTCTTGATAAAATCTGAAACCACTCTAGAATCGTTAGTACGGGTAGCTTTTGCTTCTACCCATTTAGAAACATAATCAACCGCAAGTAAAATATAAGTGAAACCAAACGAAGAAGGAAAAGGACCCATGAAATCAATACCCCAAACATCAAAAATTTCAACATTGAAGATGGGTGTTTGCGGCATTTGGTCTTTTGCACCAATGGAACCTGTTCTTTGACATCTATCACATGTTAAGCAAAACATTCTAGCATCTTTGAACAATGTAGGCCAATAAAAACCAGATTCTAACACTTTGAGGGCTGTTCTTTGGGTGCCAAAATGGCCTCCACATGCATAAGAATGACAAAATGCTAGAATTGAATTAAAATCAGAATTGGGCACACATCTTCTAACAATCTGATATGGGCAATATTTCCAAAGATATGGATCATCCCACACATAAAATCTGGCATCATGTTTCAATTTATCACGTTGAACCTTGCTTAGAGTGTTAGGAACTTGCTTAGACACCAAGAAATTGACCAAATCGGCATACTTAGGGGTACTTACCTTAATGGACAGAAGTTGTTCATCCGGAAACGTCTCAGAAATGGGGAGGGACTCTTCTTCACGCACCAATCTGCTTAGGTGGTCAGCCACCACGTTTTCACATCCTTTCTTGTCCCTAATTTCAATATCGAACTCTTGAAGTAAGAGCATCCAACGAATGAGCCTCGGTTTGGCCTCCTTTTTGGTGAAAAGATACTTCAAGGCTGCATGGTCAGTGAAAACAATGACTTTAGTACCAAGTAGATATGATCTAAATTTATCTAAAGCAAATACAACCGCCAAAAGTTCTTTTTCGGTCGTAGAATAATTCAATTAAGCATCATTCAAAGTGCGTGAAGCATAATAAATAACATGTGGCTGTTTATTTTTTCTTTGACCCAAAACAGCTCCAAGTGCATAATCCGATGCATCACACATCAATTCAAAGGGAATGGACCAATCCGGGGGAGTTATGATGGGTACCGTGGTGAGGAGGTCCTTGAGATGCTTGAATGCCTTCTCACATGCCTCGTTGAACTCAAAGGACACATCCTTTTGTAGGAGACGGCATAGGGGTTGTGCAATCTTGGAAAAGTCCTTGATAAATCGTCTATAGAATCCTGCATGACCAAGAAAAGAACGAACCTCTCTAACCGAAGTAGGAGAAGGTAAGTAGCGTACAAGATTCAAGAATTCATAACTGGAATTTATCAAATCAAATTGCACACATAGTCATGTCTTCGAAATCACCCCTAACCAATAGGGGTTTAGCCACTCATGTTCATAGCAAAACGAAAGGAAAAGAAATTAAACATTGAAATCATAAAACGAATTACACCTAGAATGCACCAACGATGAAGCTTGAGCATCCAAGAGTCCTTCCTTCTTTCTCCTTGCTGCAACGCACAAGTGGTTGGGTTTTGGGGATTATGGATGGTGTAGAAGTATGGATTGAGGGTTAGGATGAGTGCATGGGGCGGCTAGGGATGTTTTTAGGCAGAAACTAGGGTGAATGGTGAAGTATGGATGTGTTTAGGAGTGGTGGATGATTTCTGGCGTGAATGGCTAGTTTGTGGCTGCCAAAGAGAGTTTATTTAAAGGGATTTCAGGAATTAAAAACCCTAACTTATTTAGGTAAACAGAAATTAAGTCTAAGGTTTCTAGAATTAGGAAACAAAATCAGAAACTTAAGGGAAATTAGCTAAAAGGTGCGGCTAGGGTATGAAACACAAAAGGAATGTGTTTAAATTCAGAAAATAGGAAAGATTCACTCTCCCTTGCACGGCAAGGAAGAGGAAAGGTCAAGGGAATGCGGCTGTGATGTAGGAAAGGTTTTGGGAAAGGTTTGATGTCCTAAAACTAAAGGGGAAGTGGATTCCTTGTGCGGCAAGGTAAGGAACTTGGTGGGAAAGGTGCGGCTGAATCCTAAGGACTAAGGGAAAGGGTTTTTCAAAGTCCTAAGGGGAAAAGGAAAGGTTTTTACATGGTTTAAGGATAGGGAAACATAGCAAGGGGATTTGTTGCAACAAGGGAGACAAGGAGGGAACACAAAGGGGACAAGGCGCCACCTTTGTAGGGATGCTTCAATTTCTGTCTTTCTTTGTCTTCCAAGCTTCCAAACTGATTTCTTATGTCTTCTAACACCTTTCTAGCCTCATTTGATCTTCAATTTCGTCCATTCTCCTTGCTCCATGCATATGCAATCCATTCCAAGCCCATTTTTGCTCCTAAAAGCTCCAAAATGCACCTTTTTGCATACTTTGACCATAAAACCTGAAATTGCACGAAAATGACTTTAAACACTAAACTATCTAAGGAAAAACAACATAAATGCATGAGAACAAGCCAATTAAGTCGCATAAAAATGCTCCTATCACTCATCCACTCATTACCAAACACTCACCCACTACACCCATGCTTTGCATCATTACTTCACTTTCACCTTTGAATCATTGCTAACACCACCATCCATCCCTCCATGCCATGCACTTCCTCTATAAAAGGAAATGTGTGTGGCAGCCATTACATTCAGTTTTTGCTAGAGAATTCATCCCCATTTCGATACAACCTTCATCCAAACACTTCCATTCATCCTCACATCCATTCCTCCATACAAACAAACCTTCAAACACTCACCAACACCTTGTGCCGTAGCAAAGGAAGGGAAGGAAATTGCTTGGATGTGCTTGTTGTCCAACTTGGATCGTTGGAGCGTTTAAGTGTTTTCTTTCTTTTGTTTTTAATGTCTAAATTTGTTTATCTTTGCTTTGTAAGTATGAGAAACTAAACCCCCCTTAGCTAGGGGGGAATTCGAAACCATGTTCATGCTTGCAATATGATTTGATTACTTTCAGTTGTGATTCATAAGTTGTGAATTCAATTTACTTATCCATTTGAATTAAAACTGATTTGTGTATGTTGGTTGAGAGTGCACGCTTAATTTCCATGCATAAATATGATGCTAGGATATAAGGGAGTTTCACCTAATCGTTATGAACTTATATTCACAAGTAGTAAAGGTTGTTCGTCACAACCGTGTTAAGTAAATTCTTGGCATAAGTTTCATGCAATTCATAGTTACAAATGTTTCGTCAATGCTTATGATTTTCATAGAACTTAATGATTCTTGCTTGTATCTCTATTATGCAATTCATGTAGGGAACTTGTGGGGAATGCTTTGGGTTGTTGTATGCAATCATCCAATTCAATGAAATTAGGAAAATCTGAGGATTAATTTAAGCGTACCTAATTAATCTGGGGTGTTGAGGTTCATGGTTTATTGAAAAGCAACTGGAAATTGGTTTATGTGCAAGTATGTCATGTGTGGAGAAGAACCCTCTAGCTAGCCCATCATCCATAGTTTAACCCATCACCCATCAATTCACCTAAATTTGTGTAAGAATCTGTTTAAATTATTCTTGCTTTGTTTTCCTTATTTTCGTCCAAAACCAAAATCCCCTTTATTTTATTAAGTCATATTAGTTAGTACTTGTTTGAGATTGTGTTTTTAAGTGTTTTAAGTCAAGATAAAATCAATTTTCGTCCAAACTTTGTGTTAGTGGCAGAAACTGCCTTAGAGTTGTTTTTAGGCAGTTTTGAGTCTCTATAATCTGTTTTGAGTCTTGTGACTTTGTTTTGAGTCTTGTAAGTTTAATTTCATGCTTTTAAGTTTGTTTTCACATATTTAAGTCAGTTTCAGGTGTTTTAGCAATCCCTCCTAATCCCCGGCCCCGGCCTAGAACGATCCCTACTTACATTCTTTACTACAATGTCACAAGAGGGTTTAATTTGTGTGTTAAGTTATTTTCGCATCAGTATTTGGACTGCACCATGAGAAAAAACATTAGTAACCACAAAAGGACCAATCCATTTGGAACGCAACTTACCAAGAAACAAGCGAAAGCGGGAATTAAAGAGTAACATTTTCTTCCCAATGGAGACTGATTTGCCTCGAATCATCTTGTCATGGAGAGCCTTCGTCTTCTCCTTGTAAATTCGGGCGTTTTCATAAGCCTCATGCCTAATCTCTTCAAGTTCATTTAATTGGAGCTTTCTATGAATTCCCGCGGCATCAAGGTCCATGTTGAATGTTTTGACGGCCCAATGCGCCTTGTGCTCCAATTCTACGGGAAGATGGCATGGTTTGCCATAGATGAGCCGAAATGGGGACATGCCAAGGGGTGTTTTATATGCCGTGCGATATGCCCACAATGTATCCTCCAAACGCGAGCTCCAATCCTTCCTTGTTGGCCCAATGGTCTTCTCTAGAATTTGTTTGATCTCCCTATTAGACACCTCGGCTTGCCCATTGGTGTGAGGATGATAAGGTGTTGAAACCTTATGGTTGACATTGTACTTCCTTAACAACGCCTCAATGGTCCGATTGCAAAAGTGAGACCCTCCATCACTGATGATTACTCGTGGCATGCCAAACCTTGCAAATATGTTGGTTCTAATGAAATCTGCAACCACTTTAGAATCATTAGTCCGGGTGGCTTTTGCTTCCACCCACTTTGACACATAATCAACTGCAAGCAAAATATACATGAAACCATTCGAGGAAGGAAAGGGACCCATAAAATCAATACCCCAAACGTCAAAAATTTCAACATTGAGGATGGAAACCTGCGGCATTTGATCCCTTGCACTTATATTTTCTGTTCTTTGGCATTTATCACATGTTAAGCAAAAAGTTCTAGCATCCTTAAAGATACTAGGCCAATAGAACCCACATTGTAACACCTTAAGTGCTGTTCTTTGTGTGCCAAAGTGACCACCACATGCATATGTATGACAAAAGCTTAAAATGGAATGAAACTCATAATCATGCACACATCGACGAATAATCTGATCAGGGCAATATTTCCACAAATATGGATCATCCCATACATAAAACCGTGCATCATTCCTAAGCTTATCACGTTGGTGTCTAGTGAGAGTGCTTGGAATTCGTTTAGACACCAAAAAGTTGACCAAATCAGCATACCACGGTTCACTTACCTTAATGGACATCAATTGTTCATCAGGAAATGTTTCAGCAATGGGTGAGGACTCCTCATTATGCATCATACGGCTTAGCTGGTCAGCCACCACTTTTTCACTTCCCTTTTTGTCTCGAATCTCAATGTCGAACTCTTGAAGAAGCAATATCCATCGAATTAGCCTTGGCTTGGTCTCCTTCTTGCTGAGCAAATATTTTAAAGCTGCATGATTAGTGAAAACAATTACCTTAGTACCAATTAAATATGATCGAAATTTATCTAAAGCAAAGACAACAGCAAGAAGTTCTTTTTCCGTTGTGGAATAATTTAATTAGGCATCATTCAACGTCCGTGAAGCATAGTAGATGACATGCGGCCTCTTATCCTTCCTTTGTCCTAAAACAGCCCCTAAAGCATAATCGGATGCGTCACACATGAGCTCAAAAGGAAGGCTCCAATCTGGTGGAACAATAATGGGAGCCGTGGTCAGCAACTCCTTGAGTTGTTTGAAGGATGCCGTGCACTACTTATTGAAGTCAAACGCCACATCTTTTTGAAGGAGACGGCAAAGAGGTTGGGAAATCTTTGAGAAATCTTTGATAAATCTTCGATAGAAACCTGCATGTCCAAAAAAAGAAGGAACCTCTCTAACCGAAGTAGGAGAGGGTAACTGACGTACAAGATCGATCTTTGATTTATCAACCTCCATTCCTTTTTTATGCGAAATATATAAGCACACAAATTAAACCCTCTTTTAATCAATTGTAGCAAAGTATGTAAGTATGGATCGTTCTAGACCGGGGATTAGGAGGGATTGCTAAATCACTTGAAAACTGACTCAAATACGTAAAAACAAGTTTAAAACACTAAACTAGACTCAAAGAATGCAAAACTAAACGTTAAAACACCAAAACAAACCAAAAGACTCAAAACAGCACCAAAACCCTCAAAACTGCCTTAAAAAACAATCTGGGCAGTTTTGAACACTAGACACAAACTTGGACGAAAATTGGTTTTAACTTGACCTAAGACACTTAAAAACACAAACTAAAGTGATTTCTAACTACTATGACTCAACAAAGAAAAGGGGATTGATTTTGGACGAATTTAAAAACAAAACAAACTTTGTAAATTAGAACAGATTTTAAAAACGAATTTGATTGAATTGGATGGATGGAAGGCTAGCTAAGGGGTTCATCTCCACACATGTTATACTTGCATATAAAACGATTTCCAATTGCTTTTCAATAAACCATGAATTCTCAACGCCCCAAGTTAATTAGGTCTTGTTGGCCTTGTTGGGGGTCTCGCCAATTGAAATTCGGATGATCACGCCAACCGGGATTGTAAGTATTGGAAAACGGATCACCACGTGATTGGTATTGGTTGCCATATCCCACAGCATTGAGTGTCTCCCACCCTCCATTCTCGATCAATTATGGGCACTTGTCCGTATGGTGGTTTTGCATGGAGCATACGCCACAAGAAGCTACGGTCTTGACTTTTGGACCTTCCACCACCTGAGAAAGCAACGTAGTAAGGTTAGCCATTTGATTTTGAAGTTCGGTTATGGCACTTACCTCATTGACTTGATGTTGCCGTGGCATGCTCCTTTGTCCAACACCTTCGTATTGTTGAGCGTTCAATGCTCGATTAGCGATCAACATCTTTGCAGCCGTAGGGGTCTTGTCCACTAACGCTCCTCCCGCTGAGGCATCTAGCATTTGACGTTCAATAGGTAGAAACCCCTCGTAAAAGTATTGTAGAAGTAGTTCCTCCTTCATTTGATGCTGTGGACATGAAGCAACAAGAGATTTAAAACGTTCATAATAAGTAGGAAAGGATTCACCTTCATCTTGTTGAATGCCACTTATCCTTTTGCGTAGGAGGATGACTCGAGAAGTTGGGAAAAACTTCTCCAAGAAAGCTCGTTTCATGCTCTCCCATGATGTGACAGTTCCGGGAGCCAATTCGTACAACCAATCTTTCGCCTTCTCTTGGAGAGAAAAGGGAAAGGCCTTCATCTTCAAGATGCTCTCATCTACGTTCACCGGAGTCATGCTTGAGCAAACGACTTCAAAGTCCTTCAAGTGCTTGTTAGGATCTTCCATGGACAGCCCATGGTACTTCGGAATGTGATGTAACAAGCTTGATTCACTAGGTTCCGGGTTCTTCCTCTTTCGTCTCAATTCACGCTCAAAATCGTCGTCAAAGTCTAGAATATGTTCGTGAATCGGATTAGAACTCCGAGTCATAAACAAGTACCTAAAACAAGAAACAAAATAACATAAGAATCTGATCTAATAAGAAAAACGAAAATAACAATCCAAGGGATTAGCAAAATTGCTAATCCCCGGCAACGGCGCCAAAAATTTGATGCGAAATATATAAGCACACAAATTAAACCCTCTTTTTATCAATTGTAGCAAAGTATGTAAGTAGGGATCGTTCTAGACCGGGGATTAGGAGGGATTGCTAAATCACTTGAAAACTGACTCAAATACGTAAAAACAAGTTTAAAACACTAAACTAGACTCAAAGAATGCAAAACTAAACTTTAAAACACCAAAACAAACCAAAAGACTCAAAACAGCACCAAAACCCTCAAAACTGCCTTAAAAACACAATCTGGGCAGTTTTGAACACTAGACACAAACTTGGACGAAAATTGGTTTTAACTTGACCTAAGACACTTAAAAACACAAACTAAAGTGATTTCTAACTACTATGACTCAACAAAGAAAAGGGGATTGATTTTGGACGAATTTAAAAACAAAACAAACTTTGTAAATTAGAACAGATTTTAAAAACGAATTTGATTGAATTGGATGGATGGAAGGCTAGCTAAGGGGTTCATCTCCACACATGTTATACTTGCATATAAAACGATTTCCAATTGCTTTTCAATAAACCATGAATTCTCAACGCCCCAAGTTAATTAGGTCCGCTTAAATTAACCTTCAGATTTTCCTAACGTTATTGAATTGGATGATTGCATACGACAACCCAAAACATTCCCCACAAGTCCCCTACATGATTGCATAATAGAGATACAAGCAAGAATCATTAAGTTCTATGAAAACCATAAGCATTGACGAAGCACTTGTTACTATGATTGCATGAAACTTATGCCAAGAATTTACTTAACGCGATTGAGATCATCAACCTTTACTACTTGTGAATATAAGTCCATAACGATTAGGTGAAATTTCCTTATATCCTAGCATTCAATTTATGCATGATAATTAAGCGTGCACTCTCAACCAACACACACAAATCAATGTAATGCACATAGATAAGTAAATTGAATTCACAACTTATGAAACGCAATTAGAAGTAATCAAATCATAACGCAAGTATAAACATGTATTTCGAATCCCCCCCTAGCCAAGGGGGGGTTTAGTTCCTCATACGCACAAAACAAAGAGAATTGAATTTAAACATTGAAAGCAAAGGAAAAGAAACACCTAGAAATTCCAGCGACGCGAACTTGAATTGCATGAACTTCCAAGCTTCCTTCTCCTCCTCCTTGGTGCGGCAAAGGGTCTAGGGATAGGTTTAGGGCCTTAGGTGTATGGATGAATGGTTATGGAGGGATGTAGTAGTGTTTAGGGGATGGGGATGGTGCGGCAAAGGTGTGGAGAGAGTTTGGGCGAATTTCTGAATTTATGGAATGAATGAATGTGTATGAGAGGTGGTGATCTGATTTAGGGGTTAATATGAGTATATATAGGCACTTAAAACCCTAGGGGAATCAGATATGGACTTGAATAACCCAAATCCACAAGGAATTAGGTTAAAACTACCATAAATTCTAAGGGATAAGGGAGAAGGGTGCGGCAGCTAAGGGATAAGGTGATAAGGTTTCTAGAATGCCTTGCAAGGCAAGGAATTAGGGTATCTAGAGCTAGGGTGCGGCACCAATGTAGGGATTTAGGGATAGGGCTTCTAGAAAGCCCCAAAACTGATAGGAATTGTAAGAAACCCACGGCAAGGATGGAGACTTTCTAGAAACTTCTCATTTGTGTCCTACAACACTTAGGAGTCCTCCTTGCATTAGGAAAACATGTCTCAATCCTCTCTTGACTTGGAATTCTTCTCCTTCTTCATCTTGGAAACCTTTCCTTCTTGGACTTGGAAATCTTCTTTGTAGCTGCAACTTGATGCCATTTGGATTTAACTTTCCTACTTCGAGTAGGAAACCTTGTTTGAGTAGGAATCTTCATTCTTCTAGGAATCCATCTCCAACTAGGAATCCCTCGTTGATTAGGAATCCTTCATCAATTAGGAATCTTTTGTTGACTAGGATTTCATCTTTTAATTAGGCGTTTTCCTACTTCGACTAGGAAACCTTATTCAAGTAGGAAACATCATCTTCAAATCTTCAATTTCGTCCATCCTCTTGGCTCCAAGCATATGATGTCCATTCCAAGCTCTAATTTTGCTCCAAAAGGCTCCAAAATGCATCATTTTGCATACTTTGCCCTTAGAACCTGAAAACACATAAAACTAGCTTAAAAGACTACTTTAACTAAGGAAAAACAATGTAAATGCACAAGAACAAGCTAACTAAGGCGCATAAATATGCTCTTATCACTTTTTCCGAGATGATATGTCCTAAAACTATGCCTTGTTTAACCATGAAATGACATTTTTCCCAATTGAGAACAAGGTTAGTTTCAACACATCGTTTTAAGATCAAACTGAGATTATGCAAACAACCATCAAATAAATCACCAAAAACGCTGAAATCATCCATAAAAACTTCAATAATTTTCTCAACATAATCAGAAAATATGCTCATCATGCATCTTTGAAATGTGGCAGGTGCATTACATAAACCAAATGGCATGCGACGATAAGAAAATGTACCAAAGGGGCATGTAAAAGTGGTTTTTTCTTGGTCCTCGGGTGTTATGACAATTTGATTATAACCAGAATAACCATCAAGAAAACAGTAGAAAGCATAACCCGCTAACCTCTCAAGCATTTGATCAATGAATGGCAAAGGGAAGTGGTCATTCCTAGTGGTGGCGTTGAGCTTCCTATAATCGATACACACCCTCCAACCTGTTTGGATTCGAGTAGGCACAAGCTCATTTTCAGCATTTGTCACCACAATTACTCCAGATTTCTTTAGAACACATTGAACGGGTGAAACCCAACGACTATCAGAAATAGGATAGATCACTCCACAATCTAAAAGCTTGATTATTTCCTTCTTCACAACTTCCATCATCGGAGGATTGAGTCGGTGTTGAGCCTCTCGAGATGTTTTAGACCCCTCCTCCAAAAGTATGCGATGCATGCAAGTGGTGGGACTGATTCCTTTTATGTCGGCCAATGTCCACCCAATTGTTGTTTTGTACTTCCTTAGCACCCTTACCAACTTGTCCTCCTCTTGTGCCGTGAGTGTGCTTGAGATAATGACGGGTAATGTCTCATCATCGCCCAAGAAAACGTACTTTAAATGGCTTGGTAATGGCTTAAGTTCAAGTGTAGATGGTTGCACAACTGAGGGAAGTAACTTATTAGCCGAAAATGAAATGGAAATTGGGTCCAAAAACTTACCAGATTGTAATGGCAATGATTCAAGGGCAGCCACCATCTCAATCACGTCTTCATTAGGGGGCACGGCAAGGGAAAAATCATTCATGTCGTGGGGGTGCATGGTTACTGCTTCATTGTTTTGAATGTCCATTCCTCGTGCAATGACCAATTCAAGTGCATCGTCATTCAATTTTTCAAAATGGTCATGCGCCAAAGAAGCAAATACATCAATGGAAAAACATGAGGGATCCTCACTAGGATACTTGATAGAATCAGAAAGATTGAAATTGATAACTTTCCCATCAAATTCCATCGTCAAAGTTCCATTAAACACATCAATCTTAGTACGGGCAGTTTTCATGAATGGTCGTCCAAGGAGGATGGGCAATGTAGGGGAATGGTCTGACTCGTCCATTTCAAGCATGTAGAAATCTGCTGCAAAGATTAAGTGATTGACCTGCACTAAAACATCTTCCAAAACTCCCTTTGGATAGGCATTAGATCGATCGGCCAATTGTATAATCACACCATCATTTTTCAATTCGCCTAAGTGCATAGATGCATAGATTGAATAAGGCATGACATTTATTGATGCACCTAAGTCTAACATGGCAGATTCAAAACGAGTATTACCAATTACACAAGGAATGGTAAAGCTACCTTGATCTTTGCATTTAGTGGGCAGTTTACGTTGTAAAACAGCTGAGACATTTTCACTTACCTTGACAACCTCCTTACTCGAAATTCTCTTCCTAGTTGTGCAAAGTACTTTTAAAAACTTGGCATACCTGGGAACTTGCTTAATTGCATCCAAAAGTTGTATATCGACTTGAACTTTGCTAAACGTTTCCAAAATATCCTTTTTAGCCTCTCCTTCTTTGATTGCATAAACCTACGAGGAAAGGGTACATTTGGAGGAACAACGTTAGAATTAATCAAAATTGGAAGTTCCTTACCCTTGTTGGCCGAATTGGATGGTTTATGAGCTTTTGAGGCCTGCGGCAAAGGTGTTTCCACCCTTGCCGTGGGGGTGCATTGCTCCTCTTCTTCAATTATCAACTCTTCAACCTCATTGGAACGTGAATTGGACGGTTGGGGATCAGATCCAACTTGTTTTCCACTTCGCAAACTCATGGCTTTTGCAGATTCAAATTCTCCATTCGGATTGACAACGGTCGAACTAGGCAACTTACCTTGCTGTCTGAATTGTCCTACAAACTCCGCAATCTGCCCAATTTGCTTCTCCATTTGGTCCACCCTTTTGTCTTGGTTTTGCATTGCTTTGGCTTGATTTTCTTGACCTGAGACAAATTGGTGAGTAACTTAAGAAGTGTGTCATTATCTAAAGATGTACCTGAGGTGTTTTGGGCAGGTTGTTGTGGGGCTTGTGTTGGTGCGTATTGCTTGGTATAGAAGCCCGAAGGTTGCTGCCTAAAGCCTCCTTGTTGTTAGGACTGTTGGGGGTCCCTCCACTTAAAATTTGGATGGTTTCTCCAACCTGGATTGTACGTATTAGAATATGGATCGTTCCTTGGCTGGTTGTGGCCTTGAAATTCAATTGCATTGGCGCTTTCCCATCCACCATTTTCAATCAATTGAAGGCACTTTTCAGAGGCATGTCCTTGGATAGAACACACACCACATACACTTGGTTCTTTCATCCTCATTCCTTCGGCCATCTGAGACACAATGGAAGTAAGATTGGCTAACTGTGATTGAATGTCAGATGTGGAACTTACCTCATTCACTTGCTGCCGTGGGGTGTCTCCTTGACCAACGCCTTCATATTGTTGAGCATTCAATGCTTGGTTAGCAATTAAGGTCTTGGCAGCCATGGGTGTTTTGTCCACCAAAGCTCATCCAGCTGAGGCGTCTAGCATTTGGCGTTCAATTGGTAGAAGCCCTTTGTAGAAATATTGAAGAAGAAGCTCCTCCTTCATCTGGTGCTATGGACATGAAGCAACAAGGGTTTTAAAACGCTCATAGTAAGTGGGAAAAGATTCACCTTGGTTTTGCTGAATGCCACTAATCCTTTTGTGTAGTAGAATGACTCAAGAGGTTGGGAAAAACTTCTCCAAAAATGCCCGTTTCATACTCTCCCATGATGTGACAGTTCCGGGGGCTAGCTCATACAACCAATCTTTAGCCTTTTCTAAGAGAGAAAAGGGAAAAGCCTTCATTTTCAGAATGCTCCCATCAACATTCACAGGGGTCATGCTCGAACAAACAAACTCGAACTCCTTCAAGTGTTTATTAGGATCTTCCATGGACATCCCGTGGAACTTAGGGATGTGATACAACAAACTTGATTTCAATTCGAACTCGTCCGTCTTCCCTAGGGCAGCCAGGGGGTATTGGATGCATAGGGAAGCGGCATTGTCCAATCCTGAAGCGGAAAACTCCTTGATTGTTCGATTATCCGCTGCCATGTTGGGATCTTCCTCCTCTTCTTCAAGTGGATGTTCTTCCAACTCAGGTTCAGGAATAGGTGGGTTACGATCTTGCTGATTCCTGTTCCTTCTCAAAGTCCTCTCAAAATCATCGTCAAAGTCCAAGATATGCTCACGAATCGGATGAGAACTCCGAGTCATAAACTGGTACCTAAAACAAGAAAACAACAAGGTCAGTAACTAATATAAAAACACATGAAAATAAACAAAAAAGAAATAACAAGGGATTAGCAATGTTGATAATCCCCGGCAACGGCGCCAAAAATTTGATGCGAAAATTACTTAACACACAAATTAAACCCTCTTGTTGTCAATTGTAGTAAAGAATGTAAGTAGGGATCGTTCTAGGCGGGGGATTAGGAGGGATTGCTAAAACACTTGAAACTGACTTAAATATGTGTAAACAAACTTAAAAGCATGAAATTAAACTTACAAGACTCAAAACAAAGTCACAAGACTCAAAACAGATTATAAAGACTCAAAACTGCCTAAAAACAACTCTAAGGCAGTTTCTGCCACTAACACAAAGTTTGGACGAAAATTGATTTTATCTTGACGTAAAACACTTAAAAACACAATCTAAAACAAGTACTAACTAATATGACTTAATAAAATAAAGGGGATTTTGGTTTTGGACGAAAATAAGGAAAACAAACAAGAACAATTTAAACAGATTCTTAGACAAATTTAGGTGAATTGATGGGTGATGGGTTAAACTATGGATGATGGGCTAGCTAGAGGGTTCTTCTCCACACATGACATACTTGCACATAAACCAATTTTCAGTAGTTCTTTCGATCAATCATGAAACTCAACACCCCAGGTTAATTAAGTCCGCTTAAATTGAGCTTCAAGTTCTCCTTAAGTTATTGAACTGGATGGGAAAACGTATACAACAATTCAAGCATTCTTCAAAAGTCCTTTACGTGAACAGCACAATAAAGATACAATCAAAGATCATTAAGCATCATGAAAATTATAAGTATTGACGAGGCATTCGTTACTATGATGAGCATGAAACTCCTGCCAAGAATTCATTTAACGCGATCGTTTATAAGCGAAAATGAAGTAATGATGCAAAGCATGGGGGGTAAAATGGAGTGGTGTTGCAGCAATGAGTGCAAGGAGTGGTGTTGAAATGATTCAAAGGTGAAAGTGAAGTGATGATGCAAAGCATGGGGGGGTAAAATGGAGTGGTGTTGTAGCTAGGGAACATGAATGATTATGCACATGGTAGAGAAAGGAAAGGGAGGTAGAATGGTGCAGAAATGAGTCAAGGGTGAAGCAAGAGTCATGATGCATGGCATGGGAATCCAAAGGGAGTGCAATGGTACATGAATGAGTGCAATGATTCAATGTAATGATACATGAAATCTGAAATGATGGAGGGAACAAGGAATGGTGCAGCCATGAGTGCATGGAATGGAGATTTAAAGTGGAATGATGGAGGGAACAAGGGTGGTGCAGCCATGAGTGAATGAAATGGTGCATGAAATGATTGCATGAAGGTGAAAGGGAGTGTGAAATTCGGCAGAAATTGTAGGACAGATTTAGGAATGTGTTTTGAGGCACAAAATAGGTAAGGATCCTCTCCCTTAGCACGGCAAAGATTGAAACAAAAGGGTAATGCAATTTTGGGTCAGAAAATAGGCAAGAAATGATGTAGGGTGCGGCTGGTTGCTTGAAGAAAAGGGGAATGTGAATTAGAAAAAAGAAAATAGGAAAGAAACAACCTCCTTGCACGGCAATGAGTTAAATGGTGCAAGGAACCTTTGGTTTGTGTCCTAAAATGTATAGGGGACCTTCAATGTTGCTGGAACTTAGGGACATTTAGGATTAGGAAAGGTTAAATCAAAATAAGGTAATCTTGACTCATGTTTCTTCTTTGGTTGCTGAGCTCTTTGTCCTTTTTAAATTAATTCTTCTTTCTCTTTAACACATTCCTAGCCTCTTTAGTCTTCAATTTCGTCCATCTACTTAGCTCCAAGCATGTGTGTTATTCATTCCAAGCCCAAAACTGCTCCAAAAGGCTCCAAAATGCACCTTTTTGCATACTTTGTCCTTAGAACCTGAAATTGCACGAAAATGACTTTAAACACTAAAACAACTAAGGAATAACAACATAAATGCATGAGAACAAGCTAACTCAGTCGCATAAATATGCTCATATCAGCTAGTCCTCGAGCAAAACAAAGAAACAAAAGAAAACAAAACGAAACAAAACAACCAAACAAAACCTAAACCTTCCAACGTTTGCCTCAGGGATTTCCAATGCACATGACATATTAAAAATCACCATTCCCACAGATTTTAGTCATCTTCACACTTAAGCACATACTTAACCATAGTCACAACTTACTAGTTCACATTTAATCCATTAAAACAACATTTTGAATGTAGTAACATGCCTTAGAGAATTCCCTCAATTCCTTACTAGATACACTCTTATTTTCACTCAGATTTTCTGATTACACACCTTACACTAGGTATATGTGAGAAGATTGATGTAAACATGAAAACTAGTACTCACATATGTTATAGCAAAGAAAGCACTTTTCTAGAATTATTAATGCATGTATATATATGTGATGCGTAAAATAATTAAACACACAAATTAAACCCTCTTGTTGACAATTGTAGTATGGATAAGTAGGGATCGTTCTAGACCGGGGATTAGAAGGGATTGCTAAACACTTGAAAACTGACTTAGAAACGTAAAAACAAAGTTTAAAACACTAGATTAGACTCAAAGAATGCAAAACTAAAGTTTAAAACACTAAAACAAACGAAAAACTCAAAACAGCAACCAAAAGACTCAAAACTGCCTTAAAAACACTTTCTGGGCAGTTTTGAGCACAAAGCACCAAATTGGACGAATTTGGGTTTTAACTTGTACCAAAACACTTAAAAACATAAACCAAAACACTTTCTAACTAATCTAGGACTTCAAAATAAATGGGGATTTGATTTGGACGAAAATAAACTAACAAAACAGATTGCAAAGTAAAAACAGATTTGAAAACGATTTTGGGGTTTTAAATGGATGATGGATTAGTTAGAGGCTCTTTCTCCACACATGACAAGTATGCAAACGACTCGATTTCCAGTTATTCCTTCATTGAATTATGAATGACAATGCCCCAAATTAACCGTGACATCACTAGTTAATTCTCATGTTTTCCTTGTGTTATTGGATTGGATGACATCATTCGACAACCCAAAGCATTCCTCAAAAGTTCCCTACATGACATCATAATAAAGATACAATCAAAGATCATTACGTTCAATGAAAACTATAAGCATTGACAAAGCACTTGCAACTATGACATCATGTCACTCATGCTAGGAATTGGACTTAACGGGATCGTGACTAGCGACCTTCACTACATATGAATATAAGTGTGTGACGATTATGTGAAACAACCTTATATTCTAGCATCATATTCATGCAAGCCAATTAAGTGTCAACCCCTAATTAACAAACACAAATAAGTTATTACTCGCACAGTTAAGCCAATTGCATTCACGATTCAAGAACTCATAGCTGGAATTTATCAAATCAAATTGCACACATAGTCATGGCTTCGAAATCACCCCTAACCAATAGGGGTTTAGCCACTCATGTTCATAGCAAAACGAAAGGAAAAGAAATTAAACATTGAAATCATAAAATGAATTACACCTAGAATGCACCAACGATGAAGCTTGAGCATCCAAGAGTCCTTCCTTCTTTCTCCTTGCTACGGCACAAAGGTGGGTGAAGTGTTTGGGATGTGTTTTAGGGTCAGAAGTTATGGAATTGGGTGAAGGATGGGCACGGCAAAGGTGTAGTGATGGCTGAAAGTTTGTAAAATTGTGTAAGGTTGTGTGAATTGGTGAATGGTCCCCTAAGGCTGCGGCAAAGCTTGGTATTTATAGAACAAGGCTCCAAAATAAATTAGGTAATCAGAAATTAAACTAAAACTTAAAGGAAATAGGAAATTAGAACCAAAATACTAAGGGAAATAGGTTAAAGGGTGCGGCAAAGGCTTAGGAAAGGGGTAAGTGTCCTAAAACTAAAGGGAAAGGTGATTCCTTGTGCGGCAAGGCAAGGAGATTGGTGGGAAGGTGCGGCTGAATCCTAGGGACTAAGGGAAAGGGTTTTTCAAAGTCCTAAGGGGAAAAGGAAAGGTTTTTACATGGTTTAAGGATACGGAAATGATAGGAGCATATTTATGAGACTTAGTTGGCTTGTCCTTGTGCATTTATGTCATGTTTCCTTAGTTATCTTAGTGTTTAAAGTCATTTTCATGTGTTTTCAGATTTTAAGGACAAAGTAGGCAAGAAGATGCATTTTGGAGCATTTTGGAGCAAAATGGAGCTTGGAATGCATGTCACATATTTGGAACCAAGGTTTGGACGAAATTGAAGACTTAAAGAGGCTAAGAATGTGAAGAATTAGTGTACAAAGGATCAAGAACTCAGCCACAAAAGGACACACATCCTTGCCGTGCAATCCACATAGCATTCCCTTTGGATTCCCATGCATGCTTAATCATCCTTGTCCCCTAAAATATTTCTGATTTCATGCCTCAATACACTCAATTATCACACTCAATTGCTGCATACCTCTTGTTCCTTTCACCCATCAGATTTCACACAACTTTCACAACCATTCCATGCACCAATTGATGCACCATCATCCACATTTGGGATCCAATGCCATGTGCAACACATGTTGCTCCACCTTTGACTAATTTCTGAAACATTTCACCTCCCCTTTTCATTTCCATGCAATGAACACAATCATTCATGCTCCCTAGCTGAAATACCACTCCATTTTACCCTCCATATTTTGCATCATTGCTCCATTTTCATCCTTGGACCATTGCACACCACAAATTCACCCTCCTTGCTGTGCATTTTCCCCACTGCCCAATCTGATTCTCTAGGGTTTTTGGGGCCTATATATACATGTTTACACCCCTTGGCAAGGGGTTGACACTCCCATATTCATCACTCATCACAGAAAATTCGTCCATACACACCCTAGGCAGCAAAACACCCCAAAAACACCATTCTAGTGCCCAGAAAACATAACAGCCACTCCACCTTCTTCCACCCTCTTTGCCGAGTTTTCTACCACCCTCCAACCATCAAACACTCCTCCACACTCACCCTAAACCTTTCCATACCATTCCCCATCCATTCTACACCATAAAACTACCCAAAACCTGTCCACAAACCAAACTGCCACAAGCAAGGGAAAGGAGAAATCTTGGATGCACTTGCTGCCAAGTTGGAGCATTCTAGGTGTTTTCTTTCTTTGGATTTTAATGTCTAATTCATGTAATCTTTGTTTTTCTTTGAGTATGATTGGCTAATTTTAATTTGGCTAAGGGTGTATTCAAAACCATGATTATATATGTGAAATAAGTTGATTACTTCCAGTTATCGTTGCATAAGTCGTGAATACAATTTGCTTAACCGTTGGATTTAGAACTTATTCTTGCATGATTGATTGAGAGTGCACGCTTAATTTCCATGCTTGAATTTGGTGCTAGGATATAAATTTATTTCACCTAATCGTTATGAATTTATATTCGCAAGTAGTGAAGGTCGCTAGTCACGATCGTGTTAAGTAGATTCCTGGCAAAAGTATCATGCTTTTCATAGTTACAAATGCCTTGTCAATGCTTATGATTTCCAAAGAACGTAATGATTCTAACTTGTGTCTTTATCATGTTGTTCATATAGAGAACTTGTTAGGAATAATTTGTTTACGATGCATATTCATCCAACTCAATGATTCTAGGGAAATCTGAAGGTTAATTTAAGCGGACCTAATTGACTTGGAGTGTCGAGGTTCATAACTTATTGAATTGATAACTGGAAATTGATTTACTTGCATATATTTCATGTGTGGAGAAGAAACCCTTAGCCATTCCATCATCCATTTATTCATCACAATTTTGTCTTACAATCTGTTTTCTTTACAATCTGTCCATTTAGTTTATTTTCGTCCAAATCAAATCCCCCTTTATTTTGTTGAGTCATATTAGTTAGAAATCAATTTAGTTTGTGTTTTTAAGTGTCTTGAGTCAAGTTATAACATATTTTCGTTCAAATTCTTCCTTAGTGTTCAAAACTGCCCAGATTGTGTCTTTAAGGCAGTTTTGAGTCTTTAGGTACTGTTTTGAGTCTTTTGGTTTGTTTTAGTGTTTAAAGTATAGTTTTGCATTCTTTGAGTCTAGTTTAGTGTTTTAAACTTTGTTTTTACGTTTTCAAGACAGTTTCCAAGTGATTTAGCAATCCCTCCTAATCCCCGGCCTAGAACGATCCCTACTTACATACTTTACTACATTTGATAAAAAGAGGGTTTAATTTTGTGTGTTAACTTATTTCTCACATCAGGAAACATAGCAAGGGGATTTGTTGCAACAAGGGAGACAAGGAGGGAACACAAAGGGGACAAGGCGCCACCTTTGTAGGGATGCTTCAATTTGTGTGTTTCTTTGTCTTCCAAGCTTCCAAACTGATTTCTTATGTCTTCTAACACCTTTCTAGCCTCATTTGATCTTCAATTTCGTCCATCCTCCTTGCTCCATGCATATGCAATCCATTCCAATCCCATTTTTGCTCCTAAAAACTCCAAAATGCACCTTTTTGCATACTTTGACCATAAAACCTGAAATTGCACGAAAATGACTTTAAACACTAAACTAACTAAGGAAAAACATAATAAATGCATGAGAACAAGCCAATTAAGTCGCATAAAAATGCTCCTATCAATATGATCTCATGAACGGAATGCTACTACTTAGAAGCGAGAACCAGTGATATCATATGCTCATACCAATTCCAAACTCCACATATTGAAACACACAACACTCAAAATTGAAGTTAAGGGTTGTAACGGGGCTACGGATATTGGCTAACAAAGAAAGGTAAGGGATAAACAAAAGTTCTTAAAGAAATAGCAAGCAAAGTAATGAAATTGACACTTAGAATTCACTTTTATGAATGCAACAACTAACTTTAAACACAAGGGAAGATTCACAAAACACTTAGGGTCAATTTCAAACTTTTGGACCCTTTCTTCAAAAACCAACACTTGTGAGTTTATTCTCACTTATTTAGAACTCTTTTTCTTTCTTTTCTACACACTTTTTTTTTTCACGTTTTTTTCTTTCTTTTTGTTGGAAATATCTTTCCCCCACACTTGTTTTCTGCATAATGTTGATCAAATTGAATTCCCTCTAAGTCATGCTCCACTATACTTCAAAAACAACGGTATGGATAGTCCTATTCTAGGCTAGGTAGGGATAATGTGGCTAACAAAGAAAATAGGCTAAATGATAGGAGCATATTTATGCGACTTAATTGGCTTGTTCTTGTGCATTTACGTTGTGTTTCTTTAGTTATTTTAGTGTTTAAAGTCATTTTTTGTGTGTTTTCAGTTCCTTAAAAATGGAGTTTGGAATGATTATCACATGCTTGGAGCAAAAGGAGTGGACGTAATTGAAGATTTGAAGAAGCTAGGATTCCTAATCAACGAAGGATTCCTAATCAAAGAAGGATTCCAAATTGAAGATGGATTCCTACTCACATGAGGATTCCTACTCCACCAAGGATTCCTACTTGAAGTAGGAAAGTTAAGCCAAGGTTTCCTATTTTGGTTTGACCTTTCCTAATTCTAAAAGTCCTTATGTTCCAGCCACTTTGAAGACTTCATATGCATTCTAGGACACAAAACAAAGACCCTAGAACCCTAAGGGACATGTGCCGCACCCCCCTTACCCTTTCCTCTTCCTTGCCGTGCAAGGGAGAGGGCTCTTTCCTGATTTTAGGCATTAAAACACATTCCTTTTGTGTTTTTATGTCCTTGCCGCATATCCCTTGCAATTCCCTTAAATTTCTGATTTGATTTACTATTTCTAGAAGCTTTTGACTTAATTTCTGATTACCTAAATAACCTAGGGTTTTAATTTCCTAAATCCTTTAAATAAACTTCCTTGTTGCAGCCACAAAGAAGGCAGAATCACCCATTCACGCCAGAAACTACTCCATACACTCAGCCGCACCATTCTACCACAAAACTCCATAGTTTCTGCCCAAAAACATCCCTAGCCGTCCCATACACCCATCCTAGCCATAAACCTATCATTCTACACCATCCATAACCCTCAAAACTCACCCACTTGTGTGCCGCAGCAAGAAGGAAGAAGGAAGGACCTTTGGATGCTCAAGCTTCATCGTTGGTGCATTCTAGGTGTAATTCGTTTTATGATTTCAATGTGTAATTTCTTTTCTTTTCGTTTTGCTATGAACATGAGTGGCTAAAACCCTATTGGTTAGGGGTGATTTCAAAGCCATGACTATGTTTGCAATTTGATTTGATAAATTCCAGTTATGAATTCTTGAATCGTGAATGCAATTGGTTTAACTATTTGATTAATAACTTATTTGTGTTTGTTAATTATCGTGAATGCAATTGGTTTAACTATTTGATTAATAACTTATTTGTGTTTGTTAATTAGGGGTCGACACTTGATTGGCATGCATAAATCTGATGCTAGAGTATAAGGATGTTTCACATAATCGTTACAAACTTATATTCATATGTAGTGAAGGTTGCTAGTCACAATCGCGTTAAATTCAATTCCTAGCATGAGTGACATGTGATATGAGCATATTTATGCTACTTAGTTATGTTGTTTTCTTGCATTTTCGTAGTTAGTTATAACTTATTATAGTGTTTAAGGTCATTTTCGTGCAATTTCAGGTTCATATGGCAAAGTATGCATTTTGAGCCAATTTGGAGCATTTTGGAGCATTTTTGGGCCAAGATTGGATGGTGCAAACATGGAGACATGAGGATGGACGAATTTGATGATTCAAAGGGCTAGAAATCTGCATGTGTGTGTGCAAAGTGTTGGCCTACAACTTCAAACATCATGGCTGCCATGTAATGGCAGAAAATGTGTTTTTTACTAGCTAAATGGATGAAGAACATGCATTGCAAGTATAAACACCACATGGGCAGCAAGAAGGAAAGAAAACAGCAACACACACACCACATGGGCAGCAAGGAATCAGAAATTAAAGCATGGGCAGCAAGGAATCAGAAATTAAAGCATGGGCAGCAAGGAATAAGAAATTAAAGCATGGGCAGCAAGGAATCAGCATGGGCAGTGAATAGACAACAAGGAATGGCAGAAATTGGACCACCATGAAGTGGATTTCTGCAAGGATGGCAGATTGTCCATTACTTGATGTTTGCTTGACATTTTCAGCCACTATATAATCCCCATTCAACCATTTATCAAGGGAGTTCAGAAAACCATACCTCCCACACACATTCCATTCATCCCATCCAGCCATACACCCTCCACAATTCATAAATTCGTCAAACACATCCATCACACTTTGCAGCAGCCTTCCTTCACCTTTCACCATATTTTCTGACCCAAAATCATCCCTAGCCGTACCCCCATCAACCCTAAACCTTCCCATACCATTCCCCATCCATTCTACACCACAAATAACCCCAAAAACCTGTTCTAAAGTTCTCTGCCGCAGCAAGGAGGAAGGAGAATTCGTTGATGAGCTTGCTGCCAAGTTGGAGCGTTCTAGGTGTTTTCTTCCTTTGGATTTTAATTTCTAAATTTATGTATCTTTGCTTTGTGAGTATGAGGAACTAAACCCCCTTAGTTGGGGGGTAATTCGAAACCATGTACATGCTTGCAGTATGACTTGATTAAATTCAGTTGTTAGTTCATAAATTGTGGATTCAATTCGTTCATCTATTTGATTGATAACTTATTTGTGTATGTTGATTGAGAGTGCACGCTTAGTTTTCATGCATGAATATGATGCTAGATTATGAGGGAGTTTCACCTAATAGTTACAATCTTATAATCACAAGTAGTGAAGGTCGCTCGAAAACGATCGCGTTGAATGAATTCTTGGCATAAGTTTCATGCAATTCATAGTAACGAATGCTTCGTCAATGCTTATGTTTTTCATAGAACTTAATGATTCTTGCTTGGATCTCTATTATGCAATTCATGTAGGGAACTTGTAGGGAATGTTTTGGGTTGTCGTATGCAATCATCCAATCTAATAACTTGTGGAAAAACTGAAAGTTAATTAGTGCAATTCACGGTTAATTTGGGGCATTGAGTATCCATAGTTTATCGAAGAACAACTGAAAATTGTTTTGTTTGTAAGTGTGACATGTGTGGAGAAGAACCTCCTAACTAGCCCTTTATCCATCCTTTTCATCCAAAACGTTTTACAACCTGTTTAGTTTTAAGTTTCTGTTTTGTTTTCAATTTTCGTCCAAAACAAATCCCCCCTTAATTTGAAGTCTTAGATTAGTTAGAAAGTGTTTTGATTTGTGTTTCTAAGTATTTTGATTCAAGTTTTCATCAAATTTCGTCCAAATTAGTGTAGGTGCTCAAAACTGCCCAGAAAGTGGTTTTTAGGCAGTTTTGAGCCTTCTAGTTGCTGTTTTGAATTCTAGGTTTGTTTAAGTGTTTTAAACATTAGTTTTGCATTCTTTGAGTCTAGTTTAGTGTTTTAAACTTTGTTTTTGAGTTTTTAAGTCAGTTTCCAAGTGTTTAGCAATCCCTCCTAATCCCCGGTCTAGAACGATCCCTACTTACATCTTTACTACAATTTGACAAAAGAGGGTTTAATTTGTGTGTCAAGTAATTCTTACACCAAATTTTGGCGCCGTTGCCGGGGATTAGCAACTTTGCTAATCCCTTGGTTCTTTTCTTTTTGTTTAGTTTGTTTTTGTTTTAGTTTCTAACTTAGTTTTATTTTCTTTGGTTGATGTTACTTTTGATATTTGCTTTAGTTCTTTTTCTTTGATTTTAGGTGCTTGAGAAGTAAGACATGGATTTTGCTAGCATTCAAGCTCAATTGGCAAATCTTACTTCTCAATTGTCGCAGTTTGCTGAAAGGTGATGCGAAAATAAGTTAACGCACAAATTTAAACCCTATTTGTGACAGTTGTAGTAATGATGTAAGTAGGGATCGTTCTAGGCCGGGGATTAACTAGGGATGCTAACCAATGTAAAATTAATTTAAAAACGTAAAAACAAAATTTAAAATACTAAACTAGACTCAAAACACTTAAATAGAATAACTCAAAATAAAACTAACAAATAAACTAAAATAAATCAAAAGACTCAAAACAACTCAAGACTTAAGAAAACACAAACTAAAATGATTTCTAATAAATCTAACACTTTAAAATAAAATGGGGGATTGATTTTGATGAAAAGTAAATTAAACTTAAATAAATTACAAAATTGACAAAAACATAAAATTAAGGTAAAATGATAAATGACGGACTGGCTAGAGGATTATTCTCCACACATGCCACATATGCAACCTAAATTGATTTTCAGTTGTTCTTTCAATAAATTGTAAATTCTCAACGCCCCAAATTAATTAGGTCCGCTTAAATTAACCTTCAGATTTTCCTACTTTTATTAGGTTGGATGATTGCATACGACAACCCAAAACATTCCCTACAAGTTCCCTACATGAATTGCATAATAGAGATACAAGCAAGAATCATTAAGTTTTATGAAAATCATAAGCATTGACGAGGCACTTGTTACTATGAATTGCATGAAACTTATGCCAAGAATTTACCTAACGCGATCGTTTATAAGCGACCTTCACTACTTGTGAATATAAGTTCATAACGATTAGGTGAAATTCACTTATATTCTAGCATCAAATTCATGCATGTAAATTAAGTATGCATCCTTAATCGACATACAAAAATAAGTTATCAATCAAGCAGTTAAGCAAATTAAATCACAACTCAGAAATCACAACTGAAGGTAATCAATTCAAATTACAAATATATCCATGGTTTTGAATTAAACTCTAGCCAAAACAAAATTAGTTACACATTATTAAAATTAAAACAGAAATAAAACGTGAGTTGGAGGATTAAACCGAATTGAGAAATGCGGGTTGTATTTTCTGTTCTTCACACACTGCCAAGGCAGTGTTTCGTTTCCCCAAGCTCGCTGCACCTCTCCATTTTCCTGCCCCGAGGCAGCACTCCAAAACTGTGAGAACTTCCCACGTCCTGCCTTTCCTCCATGCTGACCCAAGTCAGCCCTCCTGCCCTATTTCCTGTTCTCTGTGCAGCTGCTGCAAGGCAGCTCCCTGCTTTTCCACGCAAGCTCCTTCTCACCCCTGCCCGCGTCCAACCTGCTGACCGTCTGACCCGAGCTGCCTTCCTCTTATTTCTTTTTTTTCTGCTGCGACAGCTTCCTGCACAGCTGTCTTCCCGCGCTTCCCTCCTTCCTGCGCTTCACGCGTCTCTCGCTCTCCTGCACAGTCCCGCTGCCCTCTTGCGCTGCCAAAGGGCAGCCTTCCTGCTTTTTCCGTCAGGACCTCCCCCTCGTCTCTGTCCTGTTTCCGCACAGTCCCACGTACAGCTGCCTTGACAGCAGCTGTCTCCTCCAACTGCCCTCCACGCAAGCTGCCAGGCAGCAACTCCATTCTCCTTAATATTTCTTATATTATTCCTCCTTTCCCCCATTATTCTTCCTTCCACTGCCAAGGGAGCCTTATATTATTTTTTTCTTTCTTCCACTATCACCACGCTGCAAAGCAGCCTTCCACCTTTGTATGTGCTCTCCTTTCCGTCACTCCCCCACTGCCCATTATTCTTTCTAATTCTTTTTCATTTGGTTCTTATTTTATTTGCTGCACTTACTCAACATCATATATAAATATATATATATATATATATATATTTATAATACTATCTTATTTTTATTAACCAAAAATAATGGGCAATGCAGTTTTGACGATTTTATTACTAAAAATATACACTTAAGCTATTATTAATTTCTTTGCTAGCCAAATCACATAAAACACGAAAATAAAGTAAATAGCTCAAAAGAACAAGAAACTAACTAACAAAAGACAAGAGAATTTGATGTAAAATATATATAAATATGAGCTTATCAAATACCCCCACACTTAGCTTTTGCTAGTCCTCGAGCAAAACAAACGAAAACAGAAAAAGTAATAACATGAAAATTATTAGTTTCCCCCTATATGACCCTCATAGAATTTCATTCGAGAACACAAATCATCAAGAACCATAGCTAACACCAACAAGCAATTTAAGTTCATTTTCCTTACTCAAATATTAGCAGTAATCTTTGAAACATCCTTGAAGTGTAGTGTGTGAGATAGCCATGCACATGCAATTTCAAATTTTTATTTTAAAAATCACCATATGCAAATTAGCGACATTCTCACTGGATATACACTCAATCACACATGTGTTTAGTTTTAATGTGTTTCTCTCAAAGAATCAAATGTGAAAGTTCTACCATAAGCTTGCATAAAGATCACTTCTCCACAGTCATAATTGCAAAACTTAAATCAAGAGGACTTTTATTGGATGTAATGAGGCTTAGGGATAGGGTTATTGAAACGAAAGAATAGGAAAACACAAGTTCCAAGCTACATTGCAAGCAATTATTTTCTTTAGATTTATAAGAACTCAAGCTCTCCAACGATTCTTCAGACATCTCCAACCACACCCATAAACTGAAACTTTAAAAACTTTTTATTTTCTTTGTATACAATCTTTCTTTTTCTTTTCCTTTTCTTTTCTTTTTTTTTTTTTTTTTTTTTTTTTTTTTTCAAACAGAAACAAATATGAAAAACCCCCACACTTATTCTTTTGCCAAACACCTTCAAAGTACTTCACAAACATTTCACATAAGACAATCTTGCATTGCTCGCTTGGAAAGGGTAAGGAAAATTATTTCAGGCATAAGGGTAGACATATCTGGTGATAAGAAATAAAAGGCTCACAAATACGGCTCAAAATGGCAATCTAATGATATTATTTTTCTTTGGGAAACAAGGTTATTTGGGCCATGGTGGTAAACCTAATGCCTCTATCATTTTCAAGTTCATGCAATCAATGACAAATATTTCGAAAGATCGTTATGCAAGTTCTAGAGAAGTATCTCACATAAGTTCATCACACATAAAAAAAAAATAGGAGTGTATGAAAAATGCACACACTTTCAATAGGCTCAAAAACTCACATAGGATGTATATGGTCACTAAATTCACATATGGAGCTTAAAATCATGCTTTAATTTCACATCAACAAGGCTATGTGCATTTGGTTTTTCAAAGATGATCAAAAATGTACAAACTAACACGAGAATAAGGAATTTCACACAACACATGTTAACTAAGTTCTTGATGATCATGGTTCAAATTTTATTCAATTATATCATTGGGTCGGGAAACTAACAAAAATCTAATTCAAAACAATAAGGAAAACAAGGAAATATTTTTGGATTTTTAAAATTTTCCGAATTTTTTTTTTTTTTTTTTTTTTTTTTTTTTTTTTTTTTTTTTTTTTTTTAATAAAACAAAACTAATTAAGAAAACAAAGCAATAACATGGAAACAAATGAAACCAGTTCAAAGTCGAAGGTACAAAAATTTTCAATTTGGTCATTTTTATACTCTTTACCCCCACACTTAAACTAGACATTGTCCCCAATGTCAGAAAATATAATAAAATGCAAATAAAAATAAAATAAATAAATATAAAGAAACAAAATAAAGAAATAAGACTGAAAACTTCCCTAATTTGCAGAAAATCAAGCGATGACCCCCAAGCTAAAATTCTGCAATCAACTTCAAGGGTGGAAATAAACAAAAGTTCCTGCAAAGAAAAGAAATAATCCAGTTACGCACGCAAGAAAAAATATAAAAGAAAACAAACGAAAAATTGCAAATGAAAATAAAAGATAATGAACAAAACTAATAAATGAACATTGGTCCTGTTTGGTGACTTTCCACAGCTTTGAACTTGAACTGGCCTCGGAACTTCTTAGCAAGGAAAATGAGACTTGATTGGTGGTGTTGTTGAAGCTTCTCGAACTCTTGGTTTCAACTCAGACTCCTTCTGCCGGGTTGATTGAGTCTGCAGGCTACATTCTTCTCTTTTTGTTCTTCTGCATGGCAGGTAGGCACGAGGAAAAGGTGGTGGTCTGCTTCTTTGTTCAATCTGTCCAAGTGCCGACCGATTTCCTTTCTTTCACCCTGACTCGTAGCCAAGAGCAAGGGTAAAGGAAAAGCATGCCATGAGAAATCTTTGCCTCTGACTCTGATGATATGGGATACTTTTGCTTTTGAAGAAGTATCGTTCCACAGGTGTATGCTTGAACTGGGCTGGGGAACTTCTTAGCAAGGAAAATGAGACTTGATCTTGAAGATGAAGCAGCACCTTGTCTCCACATGCTTCAAGTATCATTTTCACTTGCCATGTCTGTTCTCCAGGCAGATGTGGCGACTTCTTCGGAAGTACATCAGTGGTTGAAGAAGAGCACTCGAGAGCAATGCTAGGTAAGCAATCAGGAAGGATTTCCAGGCAGTCGGTTCTTAGATTGGAAGATTGACACCGAGTGCTGGCTGATTGCCCGCTTTCTCCTTGCCACAAAGACAAGGACAAGGACAGGAAGAAAGCGTGATATGAGATACTCTTGCTTTCAACCTTCATGATATGAAATACTCTAGCTCTAGATGACTTATTTGCAAAGGTATCCCAGGGAATGAGAAACACAGAGAAACTCGAGAGGGTTTGTTGGAAAGGCATTTTGGAAGATGAAAAATTTCGGAGATGAAGAAGTGTTGAGAGTGTGCCTTTGCTATTGAAGGCGAAGGTAGACGTTTATAGAATTTTTCTTCACAACCGAAACTATTCCTTTACCCTGTCGGCAGCCGGTGGATGGATGAACAGTACAGGTCACGCGCTTTCTGAAAAAGTCACCCGTAATTTGCGCAAAGCTGACAGCGCGCGTGACGAGTGACGACAAAATTGGAAAAACTGTTTGCCTCGTGATTCCTGACCGCTCCGACTTTTGAGAAAGACGCCCGACTTTTGAGAGAGCGGCGTTCGACTTTTGAGAAAGGAACCGACTTTTGAGACGGCGACGCCGCTTTTGAGAAAGAGTCCGGCTTTTGAGAAAGGAGCCCGGCTCTTCGATTTGCGAGAGGGCGCCTCTTCGACTGCTGAGTGATGCCTCAACGATTTCTTCTTCTTATAAGAACGCTCATTTTTTTGTTCCACAACACACTTAAGCTTCCCCAGTAAAACTCCCTCGTGTAAACACTCCCTCCTGTAAACACTCCATCTTCACTTCTTTTAATCTTGATCATTCCGACTCTTCATTCTCAACACCTTCAGAAAATGTCTTGCCCTTCTGACCGTCGCCTTAACTTGAATGTTGGGGAAGATAGTGATATATCTTCTCCAACCAACATTTGGCAGCCATCCTTCATATCCCCAAATGGTCCTCTTACAGTTGGGGATTCCATGATGATGAACGAAACAACCGCATCGGTGGTGGCCAGAAATCTGCTCACTCCTAGAGACACTAGGATACTTTCCAGGCGGTCCGACGAACTAGCTGTCCAGGACTCTATGGCCTACAGCGTCCGATGCGCAGGCTCCGTATCAAACATGGGCCAGCGCCTTCTTGCACGAACCCGTCAGGTGGAGTCGTTGATGGCTGAAGTGGCTAGTCTTCGGCAGGAGGTCAGAGTGCTTAGGCATGAGAACAGGGATTTGCACATGCTTGCAACCAATTACTCCACAAGCATGAAGAGGAAGCTGGATCAGATGCAGGAGTCCGAAGTGCGGATTCAGAGTGATCATCAACGGTTTATGGCGTTACTCCCGAGGTTTGTGTTGCCTTCGTCCTCGGGAGCAGCACCAAGTATTGAGGCTCTGAATGATCCAGCTCTGGCGCTTCGTCTTTCAGGGGCTCCGTCGACCTCCGAGGCACCACCAACCAACGACCAATGAACGAAATTAGTTTACAAGTTATTGTAAAATATTTATGCAATTTTGTTTTTTTATTTTTATTTTTTATTTTTTTTTTATTTTTTATTTTTTATTTTTATTTTTTATTTATATGAATGTTTATGTTTTTAAGTTTTTTTTTTTTATTTTTTTATTTTTTATTTTTTATTTTTTTATTTTTTTTGTATTTTTAACAACTTATTTAAGAAAACACAACAATAAGTAAAACAAAGTAAAAAGACTAAGTTTAACTTTCTAAACAAAAATCACAACTAAATAAACAAAACAAAAATCACAACTAAATAACAAAACAAAATGAAAGCAGTAAAGAGAAGGGATTAGGAATGCAAATCTGATTGTGGGTGATTCCTAGGCCTCCCTTCATTATTCAAATGCATGGGCTTATCATTGAACGGACGGTGGTACTTGAAATGATCCGGCAATGGTTTAAATTCAAGAGTGGGTGCCTGAATCATCAAAATCAGAAAAATGTTAGTATAAATTAAAATTAAAAATGGAGAAGATGGCTTACTATCTTTTTCCGACACAAACTCAATGACAAACACCACATTTTTGAACATTTCCGGGACTTTGAACTTGGCCAGGTTTACTATGATGGTTGTGGCTTGTCCCGTGTCATCAAACTCAACTGCTTTAGGCTTGATTGTCTCATGCACAGCCTCTTGGATGTATTCTTGAAATTCTCCGGCCACCTCATTTTCTGGAATAATTCTTCTTGGTGCACAAGTCTCTTTGAACGTTTCAATACCATCGGGAACTTGATTTGGTACACCAAGAATTTGGATATCACATTGCACCTTGGGAAGATCTTCCACAACATATTTTTCATTCACTTCTTCCTTGGGATTTAAAAACCTGCAAGGAAAAAGGACATTTGGTGGAACGATGTTAGAATAAATTGAATTTAGAACCTCCTCACCTGAGCTGGATGGCATAAGGACTTGAGGGGTTTGCGATAAGAATTCTTCTAAACTGCCCAAGTAGTCATCCTCATCTTCTTCTTGAAGCGGCAATTCATCCATGTTCGGGCTGTGTTTGGATGGTTCTGGGACAGCTTCATCCTCCCGGTCACCTTGATCTCGAATCTGTGCCATGAATTCCATAATCTGCCCAACTTGCTCCTCCAATGCATCCACCTTGTTGGCTTTATTTTGCATCTCCTTGTTTCGATTTTCTACGTCCTGGGTCAAAGAGGTTAGTAACTTATTCAACATGTCATTATCCGAAGACGTACCTGAATTTGATTGGGGAGATTGTTGTGGTGGATGTGACGGTTCATATGGCCACTGATAGAACTCTTCCGATGGCGGCAATTGTTCTTCTTTTTGTGAACCCTGTACCGAAGAAATTAATTCTTCAAGCATTTGATTATAATCCACGGGCATACTTTGATTCGATTGGAATTGTTGTGGGGGATACTGTGGTGGCTGCATAGGTCTTGAATAGAACGCGTCTTCTTGCTGCCAATATCCACCTTGTTGGAATTGTTGAGGTTCTCCCCACATGTAATCTGAATAATCTCTCCAATCCGAATTGTAAGCGTTGGAAAACATGTTGCCCCTTGATTGGTTATAGCCTTGATATCCCCAAACATCTTCATTTGCAGAAAATTGGGGATATTGATGAGTTTGAAATCCTTGCTCATAGGGCATATCAAATGTAGGGCCACTTGGCGTTGTGGTCCGTTCGGCATTATGAGTTAATTGAGCAGTGAGCTGTGCCAATAGATCTTGAATGCTAGTAGAATCCAGGTCTTGCTCCATTTGTACCTAAAATCAAAGAAAACTAAATCAAATATCAAAAGTAAAAGACATAACAAACCAAAAATAAAATAACATAAAATAAACACAAATAAAATAAAATAAAATAAAATAAAACACAAACAAAAACATAAACAAAGGATTAGCAAATTTGCTAATCCCCGGCAACGGCGCCAAAAATTTGATGCGAAAATAAGTTAACGCACAAATTTAAACCCTATTTGTGACAGTTGTAGTAATGATGTAAGTAGGGATCGTTCTAGGCCGGGGATTAACTAGGGATGCTAACCAATGTAAAATTAATTTAAAAACGTAAAAACAAAATTTAAAATACTAAACTAGACTCAAAACACTTAAATAGAATAACTCAAAATAAAACTAACAAATAAACTAAAATAAATCAAAAGACTCAAAACAACTCAAGACTTAAGAAAACACAAACTAAAATGATTTCTAATAAATCTAACACTTTAAAATAAAATGGGGGATTGATTTTGATGAAAAGTAAATTAAACTTAAATAAATTACAAAATTGACAAAAACATAAAATTAAGGTAAAATGATAAATGACGGACTGGCTAGAGGATTATTCTCCACACATGCCACATATGCAACCTAAATTGATTTTCAGTTGTTCTTTCAATAAATTGTAAATTCTCAACGCCCCAAATTAATTAGGTCCGCTTAAATTAACCTTCAGATTTTCCTACTTTTATTAGGTTGGATGATTGCATACGACAACCCAAAACATTCCCTACAAGTTCCCTACATGAATTGCATAATAGAGATACAAGCAAGAATCATTAAGTTTTATGAAAATCATAAGCATTGACGAGGCACTTGTTACTATGAATTGCATGAAACTTATGCCAAGAATTTACCTAACGCGATCGTTTATAAGCGACCTTCACTACTTGTGAATATAAGTTCATAACGATTAGGTGAAATTCACTTATATTCTAGCATCAAATTCATGCATGTAAATTAAGTATGCATCCTTAATCGACATACAAAAATAAGTTATCAATCAAGCAGTTAAGCAAATTAAATCACAACTCAGAAATCACAACTGAAGGTAATCAATTCAAATTACAAATATATCCATGGTTTTGAATTAAACTCTAGCCAAAACAAAATTAGTTACACATTATTAAAATTAAAACAGAAATAAAACGTGAGTTGGAGGATTAAACCGAATTGAGAAATGCGGGTTGTATTTTCTGTTCTTCACACACTGCCAAGGCAGTGTTTCGTTTCCCCAAGCTCGCTGCACCTCTCCATTTTCCTGCCCCGAGGCAGCACTCCAAAACTGTGAGAACTTCCCACGTCCTGCCTTTCCTCCATGCTGACCCAAGTCAGCCCTCCTGCCCTATTTCCTGTTCTCTGTGCAGCTGCTGCAAGGCAGCTCCCTGCTTTTCCACGCAAGCTCCTTCTCACCCCTGCCCGCGTCCAACCTGCTGACCGTCTGACCCGAGCTGCCTTCCTCTTATTTCTTTTTTTTCTGCTGCGACAGCTTCCTGCACAGCTGTCTTCCCGCGCTTCCCTCCTTCCTGCGCTTCACGCGTCTCTCGCTCTCCTGCACAGTCCCGCTGCCCTCTTGCGCTGCCAAAGGGCAGCCTTCCTGCTTTTTCCGTCAGGACCTCCCCCTCGTCTCTGTCCTGTTTCCGCACAGTCCCACGTACAGCTGCCTTGACAGCAGCTGTCTCCTCCAACTGCCCTCCACGCAAGCTGCCAGGCAGCAACTCCATTCTCCTTAATATTTCTTATATTATTCCTCCTTTCCCCCATTATTCTTCCTTCCACTGCCAAGGGAGCCTTATATTATTTTTTTCTTTCTTCCACTATCACCACGCTGCAAAGCAGCCTTCCACCTTTGTATGTGCTCTCCTTTCCGTCACTCCCCCACTGCCCATTATTCTTTCTAATTCTTTTTCATTTGGTTCTTATTTTATTTGCTGCACTTACTCAACATCATATATAAATATATATATATATATATATATATTTATAATACTATCTTATTTTTATTAACCAAAAATAATGGGCAATGCAGTTTTGACGATTTTATTACTAAAAATATACACTTAAGCTATTATTAATTTCTTTGCTAGCCAAATCACATAAAACACGAAAATAAAGTAAATAGCTCAAAAGAACAAGAAACTAACTAACAAAAGACAAGAGAATTTGATGTAAAATATATATAAATATGAGCTTATCAAAAGGACCACAATGCAAAATGTCCCTACATTTAGTGCGTCTTATAGGCAAGGATACCAAGCCAATCAATATCCACAAAGCGATTGGAGTGATCATTCAAACTCTATGTGGTGGGAAGCTCAACAAGTTCAACAAGAAACATATTGGCAACCATATGAGGATTCATATGCACCACCACAGCCTCCCCCTCAATCTTCACATCCAAATTCAGGTATATCAAATTATTATAAGGAAGTTATTCAACAACTGAATTCTTTGGAGCAGGGCAGGGAAGCTCAACCATTTCAACAAGACGCATTTTGGCAACCAATTGAGGATTTCTATCAAGCAAAAGAGTTGGCTGAGTGGAACAATCAATTTAGGCAGAATGCAGAATGCATTGAACAAATTCAAGAACAAATGTTTGAAGATGAGCCCATGGATGAATTGCTACTGTTCGAAGAGGAGGAGGATGCACAAGGCACGGCAAGGGAAGAACAACCCTTGCCGCAACCTCCCAATATTCCTACACCACCCCATTCAAGTAAGGTTGTTCCAAATTTAATTATTTCTAACTTTGTTCCCCCAAATGCACCTTTCCCTGGCAGGTTCATGCAATCCATGAAAGATGAGGGGAAGAAAGACATCTTGGACACCTTTCCAACAATTCACGAGGAAAAAGTGGTTGAGGAGTATCAAGAATTCATCAAAGAGGATGTAGTTGAAACAACCAATGCCAAAGAAGTTGCATTTTATGACACAGGACAAGGCCCAACCATCACATTCAATCTGGCCAAGTCCAATATCCCTGCAACCTTCAAAGATGCGGTGTTTGTAATTGAGTTTGTGTCGGACAAAGCAAGTAAGTCATCTTCTCCAATTTCCATTACGTTTTATACTTACATGTTGTTAATGATTCAGGCACCCATTCTCGAATTTAAACCATTGCCGGATCACTTCACGTATCACCTTCCGTTCAAGGATCAATTTCATGCTATGGGACCTAGGGGAGCTTAAAGAAGAAGTATCGTCCGGCTTCAAGACGTTAAAGAAAGCGCTACTTGGGAGGCAACCCATGCAATTTAACAAAGGAAGACCAAGGAATCACTCCAATTCCAGATTTGCGTTCCTAAACTCTTCTCTTTGTTGTTTCTTTCGAATCTGCCTATTTAGTTGTTTTAGTTACTATTTTTGTGTGTCCTTTTGTTTGGTGTGATTTTATGCTTGAAACATTGAGGACAATGTTTGATTTAAGTGTGGGGGGGGGGGTAACTAAGTGTTTTAGATGCAAATTCGTGGGATTATAACACCCTTAACTTGGAGACTTGTTCCTTGCTGTTTTTAAGTGTTTTTGAGCAGTTTTGGTGTGTTTTAGTGTGTTTTGATGCAAAAATCCGAAAATCACATAAAAATTTGAAAAATTTGTTTTAAAAACCCAAAAAGAGTTGTTTTTGTGTGTTTGTTTGTGTCCTAGGGTACCTTCCAACACAATGATGAGGATTCGGTTTATAATTACATGGCTGTTAAAGAGAGTGATTAACATGGATGAAAGTTTGATTTACTCTTTGTTTATGCTTAGTTGTGGTTATAACTTATGAATTCACATGCAATCATAAAGAAAAAATCAGTTTTTGTAACATGCTTGAAGGAAGGAACTCAAACTAACGCTACAACCTTGTGAGACTTGAGCCTAAACGTTTATTTGGAGAGTTAAAATCTGTGCATTCTTTGTTTTCTAAGTCGTTGCATGATCTCAATATTCCTTGCTTGGTTACTACTTAGAAGGCGTTTCATCATTTAGTTCCAAATGCTAGAACTCATGCCCATTTCATTCAAAGCATGTTATTGATTTGCATAACACATATTCAAGATGAAGTTGTGTAGTGACCACCACCTTAGCCAAAATGCCGTGAATCCCCTATGTCATTATGTTTTGTAGGTTCCAACCCCATTGAGCCTTGTTTAGCCTTTTCCTTGTTAACCCATGTTTTCCTCACCTAGCCTAGATTAGGACTATCCATTCCTTTGTTCTTTAAGCATAGTAAAGCATGATTCAATTAGAATTCTTTTGTGGCAGAAAACAAGTGTGGGGGAAGTTTTTGTTATGTGAATTTGTGTGCCATAAAGCACGGGTTCAAAGAAAAGAAAAGAAAATAGAATTCGTGGAAAAAGAAAAAATGAAGCGAAAAAGTATGAAAAGTTGTGAAAAAGAGCTCCAAAGTTTTGTTTGTTGAAGTAAGGGTCCAAAACAATGAATTCGGCCCTAAGGAGTTGTCTAAATCTTTCCCTTGTGTTTTAAAGTTAGTTTCTGCCATTCAAGTGAATTCTAAGTCTCAATTTCATTACGTTGCTTACTATCGCTTGAAGAGCGTTTGTTTTCCCTATCCTTTCTTTGTTAACCAATACCCCAAGCCCCGTTACAACCCTTAACTTCTATCTTGAGTGTTATGTGTTTCAATTTGTGGAGTTTGAATTTGGTATGAGCATATGGTGTCACTGGTTCTCGCATCTAAGTAGTAGCATTCCATTCATGAGATCATATCAAAACATGCTTCTTAACTCTAGAAATTGCATTCTTTGTAAAATATATATGTGAGCATTCGTTTTCATATCTACATCAATCTTCTCACATATGACTAGTGTAGGGTGTGGAGTTAGAAAATCTGAGTGAAAATAGAGTGTATATCTTGTAAGGAATTGAGGGAATTCTCTAAGGCATGTTACTTCATTCAAAGCATTGTTTTAATTGATTACTTGTGAATTTGTAAGTTGTGGCTTAAATTAAGTATGTGCTTGTGTAAAGATGACTCAAATTTGTGGGGATAACGATCTTTAACATGTCATGTTCATTGGAAATCCCTGAGGCAAATGTTGGAAGGATTAGAGTGTGTTTATTGACTTTGTTTCGTTTTGTTTATTTTGTTTTGCTCGAGGACTAGCAAAAGCTAAGTGTGGGGGAATTTGATATGAGCATATTTATGCTACTTAGTTATGTTGTTTTCTTGCATTTTCGTAGTTAGTTATAACTTATTATAGTGTTTAAGGTCATTTTCGTGCAATTTCAGGTTCATATGGCAAAGTATGCATTTTGAGCCAATTTGGAGCATTTTGGAGCATTTTTGGGCCAAGATTGGATGGTGCAAACATGGAGACATGAGGATGGACGAATTTGATGATTCAAAGGGCTAGAAATCTGCATGTGTGTGTGCAAAGTGTTGGCCTACAACTTCAAACATCATGGCTGCCATGTAATGGCAGAAAATGTGTTTTTTACTAGCTAAATGGATGAAGAACATGCATTGCAAGTATAAACACCACATGGGCAGCAAGAAGGAAAGAAAACAGCAACACACACACCACATGGGCAGCAAGGAATCAGAAATTAAAGCATGGGCAGCAAGGAATCAGAAATTAAAGCATGGGCAGCAAGGAATAAGAAATTAAAGCATGGGCAGCAAGGAATCAGCATGGGCAGTGAATAGACAACAAGGAATGGCAGAAATTGGACCACCATGAAGTGGATTTCTGCAAGGATGGCAGATTGTCCATTACTTGATGTTTGCTTGACATTTTCAGCCACTATATAATCCCCATTCAACCATTTATCAAGGGAGTTCAGAAAACCATACCTCCCACACACATTCCATTCATCCCATCCAGCCATACACCCTCCACAATTCATAAATTCGTCAAACACATCCATCACACTTTGCAGCAGCCTTCCTTCACCTTTCACCATATTTTCTGACCCAAAATCATCCCTAGCCGTACCCCCATCAACCCTAAACCTTCCCATACCATTCCCCATCCATTCTACACCACAAATAACCCCAAAAACCTGTTCTAAAGTTCTCTGCCGCAGCAAGGAGGAAGGAGAATTCGTTGATGAGCTTGCTGCCAAGTTGGAGCGTTCTAGGTGTTTTCTTCCTTTGCATTTTAATTTCTAAATTTATGTATCTTTGCTTTGTGAGTATGAGGAACTAAACCCCCTTAGTTGGGGGGTAATTCGAAACCATGTACATGCTTGCAGTATGACTTGATTAAATTCAGTTGTTAGTTCATAAATTGTGGATTCAATTCGTTCATCTATTTGATTGATAACTTATTTGTGTATGTTGATTGAGAGTGCACGCTTAGTTTTCATGCATGAATATGATGCTAGATTATGAGGGAGTTTCACCTAATAGTTACAATCTTATAATCACAAGTAGTGAAGGTCGCTCGAAAACGATCGCGTTGAATGAATTCTTGGCATAAGTTTCATGCAATTCATAGTAACGAATGCTTCGTCAATGCTTATGTTTTTCATAGAACTTAATGATTCTTGCTTGGATCTCTATTATGCAATTCATGTAGGGAACTTGTAGGGAATGTTTTGGGTTGTCGTATGCAATCATCCAATCTAATAACTTGTGGAAAAACTGAAAGTTAATTAGTGCAATTCACGGTTAATTTGGGGCATTGAGTATCCATAGTTTATCGAAGAACAACTGAAAATTGTTTTGTTTGCAAGTGTGACATGTGTGGAGAAGAACCTCCTAACTAGCCCTTTATCCATCCTTTTCATCCAAAACGTTTTACAACCTGTTTAGTTTTAAGTTTCTGTTTTGTTTTCAATTTTCGTCCAAAACAAATCCCCCCTTAATTTGAAGTCTTAGATTAGTTAGAAAGTGTTTTGATTTGTGTTTCTAAGTATTTTGATTCAAGTTTTCATCAAATTTCGTCCAAATTAGTGTAGGTGCTCAAAACTGCCCAGAAAGTGGTTTTTAGGCAGTTTTGAGCCTTCTAGTTGCTGTTTTGAATTCTAGGTTTGTTTAAGTGTTTTAAACATTAGTTTTGCATTCTTTGAGTCTAGTTTAGTGTTTTAAACTTTGTTTTTGAGTTTTTAAGTCAGTTTCCAAGTGTTTAGCAATCCCTCCTAATCCCCGGTCTAGAACGATCCCTACTTACATCTTTACTACAATTTGACAAAAGAGGGTTTAATTTGTGTGTCAAGTAATTCTTACACCAACATGATGTCATAGTTGCAAGTGCTATGTCATTGCTTATGGTTTTCATTGAACGTAATGATCTTTGATCGTATCTCTATTATGATGTCATGTAGGGGACCTTTGAAGAATGCTTTGGGTTGTCGAATGATGCCATCCAATCCAATAATACAAGGAAAATCTGAGAGTTAGCTAGTGATGTCACGGTTAATTTGGGGCAATGTCGTTCATAATTCTATGAAGGAATAACTGGAAATCGAGTCGTTTGCATACGTGTCATGTGTGGAGAAAGAGCCTCTAGCTAATCCATCATCCATATTTTTATCCAAATTCGTCCAGAATCTGTTTTCAATTTACAATCTGTTTTGCAAGTTTAATTTCGTCCAAAATCAAAACCCCCCTTACTTTATTGAGTCATATTAGTTAGAAAGTGATTTAGTTTGTGTTTTTAAGTGTTTTGGTTCAAGTTATAACTCAATTTCGTCCAAATTAGTGTTAGAGTTCAAAACTGCCCAGAAAGTGTTTTTAAGGCAGTTTTGAGTGTTTTTGTGCTGTTTTGAGTCTTTTGGTTTGTTTTAGTGTTTTAAAGTTTAGTTTTGCATTCTTTGAGTCTAGTTAAGTGTTTTTAACTTGTTTTTAGTTATTTGAGTCAGTTTAGAAGTGTTTTAGCAATCCCTCCTAATCCCCGGTTTAAGAACGATCCCTACTTATCCATACTACAATTGTCAACAAGAGGGTTTAATTTGTGTGTTTAGTTATTTTACGCATCACTAAACAACTTCATCTTGATTATGTGTTATGCACTCAATTTTAAGTTTTGAATGAAATGTGCATGAGTTCTAGTATTTGGAACTATAATGATGAAACGCATTCTAAGTAGCAAGCAAGCAAAGAATGATGAGATCATGCAACGACTTTAGAAAACAAGAGATCACAGATTAATAACTCTCCGAATAACGTTTAGGCTCAAGTCTCACAGGGTTGTAGCGTTAGTTTGAGTTCCTTCCTTCAAGCATGTTACAAAAACTGATTTTTTTCTTTTATGATTACATGTGAATTCGTAAACTATAACTACAACCAAGCATAAACCAAAGAGCATATCAAACTTCCATCCATGCTTGTAACTTTCTTTAACAGTCATGTACTTAAAAAACCAAATCCTCATCATTGTGTTGGAAGGTGGACACAAACACACAAAAACGACTCTTTTTGATATTTTTCGAATTTTTTTTCAAATTTTCGAATTTTCTGCTATAGGACACTGATAGGAGCATTTTTATGCGATTTAGTTGACTTGTTCTTGTGCATTTATGTTGTGTTTCCTTAGTTATTTTAGTGTTTAAAGTCATTTTCGTGTGTTTTCAGATTCTAAGAACAAAGTATGCAAGAAGATGCATTTTGGAGCTTTTTGGAGCAAATTTGGGCTTGGAATAGTTATCACATGCTTGGAGCAAAAGGAATGGACGAAATTGAAGAACAAAGGATTCCTAATCAACGCAGGATTCCTAATCAACGAAAGATTCTTAATTGAAGATGGATTCCTACTCAAATGAGGATTCCTAGAAGAATGAGGATTCCTACTTGAAATAGGAAAGTTAAGCCAAGGTTTCCTACTTTGGTTTGACCTTTCCTAAGTGTCCCTAAGTTTTAGCAATTTTGAAGGCCTCCTAAACATTCTAGGACATCAAATACACATTCCTTGTATGGTCCAAGTCCTTGCCGCACCTCCTTGCTCTTTCCCCTTCCTTGCCGTGCAAGGGAGAGGGTTCTTTCCTGTTTCTATGCATTAAAACACATTCCTATTGTGTTTTAATGCCTTGCCGCATATCCCTTGCACTTTCCCTTAGTTTTCTGATTTTGTTTCCTATTTCTAGAAGCTTTAGACTTAAATTCTGTAACCCTAAATAACCTAGGGTTTTAATTCCTGAACCCTTTAAATAAACTCCCTTTTTGCAGCCACAAATCTATCTCCACTCTCTACCACATCCATTCATTCACCATTCACGCCAGAAATCTATCTCCACTCTCTACCACATCCATCCTTCATCATTCACCATACTTTCTGCCCTAAAACAACCCATGACGTCCCCTACATTCATCCTAACCCTAAATCCATCCTTCTACACCATCCATAACCCTCTAAACTCACCACCAACTCTTGTGCCGCAGCAAAGGAGAGGAAGAAGAAGTGCTTGAAGGTTCTAGCTGTTCAACATTGGATCGTTGGAGCATTTAGGTGTTTTCTTTCTTTGTTTACAATGGATAAATCTGTTTTCCTTTGTTTTGTGAACATGAGGAACTAAGCCTTTTTGGCTAGGGGGCTATTCAATACCATGATTATGCTTGCAAGATGAATTGATTACTTCCAATTATTATTTCATGAGTTGTGATTCAATTTGCTTAACCGTTTGATTGATAACTTATTCTTGTGTGTTGATTAAGGTGGCCAACTTAGTTTTCATGTGATATGGTATTAACTAGCACTCAAATTAAACCCTCTTTTTGTCAAATTGTAGCAAAGATGTAAGTAGGGATCGTTCTAGACCGGGGATTAGGAGGGATTGCTAAACACTTGGAAACTGACTTAAAAACTCAAAAACAAAGTTTAAAACACTAAACTAGACTCAAAGAATGCAAAACTAAAGGTTAAAACACTTAAACAAACCTAAAAACCAAAACAGCAACTAGAAGGCTCAAAACTGCCTAAAAACCACTTTCTGGGCAGTTTTGAGCACCTACACTAATTTGGACGAAATTTGATGAAAACTTGAATCAAAACACTTAGAAACACAAATCAAAACACTTTCTAACTAATCTAAGACTTCAAAATAAAGGGGAATTTGTTTTGGACGAAAATTGAAAACAAAACAGAAACTTAAAGTTAAACAGATTGTAAAAACGATTTTGGTGAAATAGATGGTTAAAAGGGCTAGTTAGGAGGTTCTTCTCCACACATGTCACACTTGCAAACAAAACGATTCTCAGTTGTTCTTCCGATAAACTATGAATACTCAACGCCCCAAGTTAACCGTGAATTGCACTAATTAACCCTCAGTTTTTCCACAAGTTATTAAGTTGGATGATTGCATACGACAACCCAAAACACTCCCTACAAGTTCCCTACATGAATTGCATAATAGAGAAACAAGCAAGAATCATTACGTTCTATGAAAAACATAAGCATTGACGAAGCATTTGTTACTATGAATTGCATGAAACTTATGCCAAGAATGCATTCAACGCGATCGTTTTCAAGCGATCTTCACTACTTGTGATTATAAGATTGTAACTATTAGGTGAAACTCCCTCATAATCTAGCATCATATTCATGCATGAAAACTAAGTGTGCACTCTCAATCAACATACACAAATAAGTTATCAATCAAATAGATGAACGAATTGAATCCATAACTTATGAAATAACAACTGAATGTAATCGAATCAAATTGCAAGCATGTACATGGTTTCGAATCACCCCCCAACTAAAGGGGGGGGGGTTTAGTTCCTCATACTCACAACACAAAGAGAATAGAATTTAAACATTGAAATCAAAGGAAAAGAAACACCTAGAAATTCCAGCAAATTGAACTTTGAATCACATGAACTCCAAGCTTTCTTCTCCTCCTCCTTGGTGCGGCAAAGGCCTAAAACAGCTTCTAAGGGTCCTATGTGTATGGATGAATGGGTAGGAGATGCCTTGGTGGTGTTAGGATGGATGGGGGGTTGCGGCAAAGGTTAGAACTAGGGAGAATGGTGTTTAGGGGCTGCGGCAAAGGTGTGGAGAGCTTTGGACGAATTTCTGAATTGTTGAGTGAATGAATCAATAATATGAGGCACCTAGGGGGTTTATATAGGCTTCTAACCCTAGGTAAATCAGATATGGATTTAAATAACCCAAATCCATAAGGAAATAGGCTTAGAAATCAGAATTTGAATGGGAAAAAGGGCCTAGGGTGCGGCAAGTTTAATGGGCTAGGGTTAGGGCTTCTAGAATGCCTTGCAAGGCAAGGCAAATAGGTGTTCTAGAAGGGAAAGGTGCGGCTGATTTGGCTTAAGTGGGCTAGGGTTTCTAGAAGGCCTTGTAAGGCAAGGGAATTGGGCCATCTAGAAGCTAGGTGCGGCATGGATCAAGGGGACTTAGGATAGGGCTTCTAGAAACCCTAAATCTGCTAGGAATTGGCCCAAACCCACGGCAAGGAGGAGGGAAACTCTAGAACCCTCTAGAAACTTCTAGAAACTTCTTATTTGTGTCCTCCAACACTTAGGAGTCCTTCTAACATTAGGAAACTTGTCTCTCTCCTTCTTGGACTTAGAAAACTTCTCATTCATCACTTTGGAAACCTTTTCCTTCTTGGACTTGGAAATCATCCTTGTAGCTGCAACTTGATGCCATTTGGGGTTTACATTTCCTATTCCAAGTAGGAAACCTTGTTTGAATAGGAATCTTCATTCTTCTAGGAATCCATCTTCAACTAGGAATCCCTCGTTGATTAGGAATCCTTCTTCAATTAGGAATCCTTTGTTGACTAGGATTTCATCTCTTGATTAGGCGCTTTCCTACTTCGACTAGGAAACCTTGTTCAAGTAGGAAACATCATCTTCAAATCTTCAATTTCGTCCATCCTCTTGGCTCCAAACATATGATATTCATTCCAAGCTCTAATTTGCTCCAAAAGGCTCCAAAATGCTTCCTTTTGCACACTTTGCCCTTAAAACCTGAAAACACATAAAACTAGCTTAAAAGACTACTTTACTAAGGAAAAACACTATAAATGCACAAGAACAAGCTAAACTAAGGCGCATAAATATGCTCCTATCAAATTCCCCCACACTTAGCTTTTGCTAGTCCTCGAGCAAAACAAAACGAAACAAAGTAAACAAACGAAACAAAACGAGTAAAACACAACCTAAACCTTCCAACAATCGCCTCAGGGATTTCCAATGCACATGACATGTTAAAAATCATCATTCCCACAGATTTTAGCCATCTTTACACTTAAGCACATACTTAATCATAGTCACCACTTACTAGTTCACATTTAACCATTTAAAACGATGTTTTGAATGTAGTAACATGCCTTAGAGAATTCCCTCAATTCCTTACAAGATATACACTCTATTTTCACTCAGATTTTCTAACTCCACACCCTACACTAGTCATATGTGAGAAGATTGATGTAGAAATGAAAACGAATGCTCACATATATGTATAACAAAGAAAGCAATTTCTAGAGTTAAGAAGCATGTTTAGATATGATCTCATGAATGGAATGCTACTACTTAGATGCTGATAAGCTCATATTTATATATATTTTACATCAAATTCTCTTGTCTTTTGTTAGTTAGTTTCTTGTATTTTTGAGCTATTTACTTTATTTTCGTGTTTTATGTGATTTGGCTAGCAAAGAAATTAATAATAGCTTAAGTGTATATTTTTAGTAATAAAATCGTCAAAACTGCATTGCCCATTATTTTTGGTTAATAAAAATAAGATAGTATTATAAATATATATATATATATATATATATATATATATGATGTTGAATAAGTGCAGCAAATAAAATAAGAACCAAATGAAAAAGAATTAGAAAGAATAATGGGCAGTGGGGGAGTGACAGAAGAAGGCAAAGAAAAGGTGAGAAAAATAATAAACAGGAAAATGGAACATGGGTGGACCACTAGAAAAATAATGGAGCAAATAAAAGAAAATAAAAACGTGGGGAGAGCACTGAGGTGCACTGACAGAAAAGAAAAAAATATAAAAACAAGGAGGTCAGTGGGGGGTAGGACTGACGGGGGTGTACTGAGGATATAAAAATAAATCCTGTGCTAGCAGGTAAAAGAGGGGGGAAGGAATCAGGAAATAGAAGGCACGCTGAGCAAGCTGCCTAAGGCAGCGAGAAAACTGTGCAGAAACCAGGGAGGTCAGAGCACAAGGAGAGGGCTGCCTTGGGCAGCACGAGCAGTGAAGAACACAGGGGGGACTGACGGAGAGGCGGGACGCGAGAGACGCCAAGAGGAGAAGCTGAGACGTGAGGGAGGACGGACGCAACAGCATGCGCTGCCTTTGCAGCTCGCGAGGAAAGGACAGACGTGCAGGAAGTTCCCTTGGCAGTTGGTGAGAAACGGGCAGCAAAGAAGCAGGAAAACGTGAGGGAGCTGCTCTCTCTACGGGCAGCAGGGTGTGCACGAAGACGAGAAGGAGCACCCCCGCGCTAGCAAGCAGGGAGGCGTTCGTGGACAGCTGCTGGCGTGGAGGAGCTAAAGTGAAAGACGCAGAAATTGAGGAGGAACAGCACGGGAATTTTGGCAGCTGTACGAGGAAGGTCAGCTCGCAGTCAGCACGGGAAGGCAGCTCGCAGTCAGCACGGGCAGTCAGCACAGCAGAAGCAAAGTTTCACTGCAATTCTCTCTCGGTTAATTCGTTCCAAACTCACATTTTATTTTATGTTTTAATTTATGAATAATGTGTAATTAATTTGTTTTGGCTAGAGGTTAATTCAAAACCATGGATATATTTGTAATATGAATTGATTACCTTCAGTTGTGATTTCTGAGTTGTGATTTAATTTGCTTAACTGCTTGATTGATAACTTATTTTTGTATGTCGATTAAGGATGCATACTTAATTTACATGCATGAATTTGATGCTAGAATATAAGTGAATTTCACCTAATCGTTATGAACTTATATTCACAAGTAGTGAAGGTCGCTTATAAACGATCGCGTTAGGTAAATTCTTGGCATAAGTTTCATGCAATTCATAGTAACAAGTGCCTCGTCAATGCTTATGATTTTCATAAAACTTAATGATTCTTGCTTGTATCTCTATTATGCAATTCATGTAGGGAACTTGTAGGGAATGTTTTGGGTTGTCGTATGCAATCATCCAACCTAATAAAAGTAGGAAAATCTGAAGGTTAATTTAAGCGGACCTAATTAACTTGGGGCGTTGAGAATTTACAATTTATTGAAAGAACAACTGAAAATTAATTTAGGTTGCATATGTGGCATGTGTGGAGAATAATCCTCTAGCCAGTCCGTCATTTATCATTTTACCTTAATTTTATGTTTTTGTCAATTTTGTAATTTATTTAAGTTTAATTTACTTTTCATCAAAATCAATCCCCCATTTTATTTTAAAGTGTTAGATTTATTAGAAATCATTTTAGTTTGTGTTTTCTTAAGTCTTGAGTTGTTTTGAGTCTTTTGATTTATTTTAGTTTATTTGTTAGTTTTATTTTGAGTTATTCTATTTAAGTGTTTTGAGTCTAGTTTAGTATTTTAGATTTTGTTTTTACGTTTTTAAATTAATTTTACATTGGTTAGCATCCCTAGTTAATCCCCGGTTAGAACGATCCCTACTTACATCATTACTACAACTGTCACAAATAGGGTTTAAATTTGTGCGTGAATTTATTTTCGCATCAAATTTTTGGCGCCGTTGCCGGGGATTAGCAAATTTGCTAATCCTTTTATTTTTGTTTTTGCTTATGTTTATTTGTGTTTGTGTATGTTACTTTTGATATTTGATTTATTTTTCTTTCTTTGAATTGAGGTACAAATGGAGCAAGACCTGGATTCTACTAGCATTCAAGATCTATTGGCACAGCTCACTGCTCAATTAACTCATAATGCCGAACGGACCACAATGCCAAGTGTCCCTACACTTGATGTGCCCTATGGACAACGATATCAAGGTCCTCAATTTTCTGCAAATGAAGATGTTTGGGGATATCAGGGCCATAACCAATCAAGGGGCAACATGTTTTCCAACGCTTACAATTCGGATTGGAGAGACTACTCAGATTATATGTGGGATGAACCTCAACACTTTCAACAAAGTGGATATTGGCAGCAAGACGAATTCTATTCAAGACCTATGCAGCTACCACAGCATCCCCCACAGCAATTCCAATCAAATCAAAGTATGCCCGTGGATTATAATCAAAGGCTTGATGAATTAATTTCTTTGGTGCAGGGCTCACAAAACGAAGAACAATTACAGCCATCAGAGGAGTACTATCAATGGCCATGTGCACCACCACATCCACCACAACAATCTCCCCAATTCAATTCAGGTACATCCTTGGATAATGATACACTTAATAATTTACTCACCTCTTTGAATCAGGGAGTAGAAAATCAAAACCAGGAGATGCAAGACCGAGTCAGAAGAGTGGACGAATTGGAGGAGCAAGTTGGGCAGATTTTGGAAATCATGGCACAAATTCAAGATCAAAGAGAACTCTCCAACTCCACATTTGCAAATTCAAGGGGAGAAATGGAAATCGATGAAGCCATCACTTTGGGAAGTGATATGGAGGATGCAGTTGTTCCAGAACCATCCAAACATGGCCCGGACATGGATGAATTGCCGCTTCAAGAAGAAGATGAGGATGACGACTTGGGCAGTTTAGAAGAATTCTTGTCGCAAACCCCTCAAGTCCTTATGCCATCCAACTCAGGTGAGGAGGTTCTAAGTTCAATTCATTCTAACATCGTTCCACCAAATGTCCTTTTTCCTTGCAGGTTTTTAAATCCCAAGGAAGAAGTGAATGAAAAATACGTTGTGGAAGATCTTCCAGAGGTGCAAAATGAGATCCAAATTTTTGGTGCACAAAATCATGTTCCCGATGATGTTGAAACAATCAAAGAAACTTGTACACCAAGAAGAGGGATTCCAGAAAATGAGGTGGCCGGAGAATTTCAAGAATACATCCAAGAGGCTGTGCATGAGACAATCAAGCCCAAAGCACTTGAGTTTGATGACACGGGACAAGACACAACCATCATAGTAAATCTGGCCAAATTCAAAGTCCCTGAAACGTTCCAAGACGTGGTGTTTATAATTGAGTTTGAACGTGATAGTAAGCCATCTTCTCCATTTTTAATTTTTTGTTATACTAACAATCTAATTTTGATGATTCAGGCACCGTCATTAGAACTTAGACCGTTGTCGGATCATTTCAAGTACCACCGTCCGTTTAATGATAAGCCCATGCATTTGAATAATGAAGGGAGGCCTAGGAATCACCCACAATCAGATTTGCATTCCTAATCCCTTCTCTTTACTGAATTTATTTTACTTTGTTTAGTTCTTTCATTGTTTGTTTGCTCTTGTGTGAATTTATTTTACGTTGATTTTTTTTTACGTTGATTTCATTATGTTTTGTTATTTAGTTGTGATTTTTGTTTTGTTTATTTAGTTGTGATTTTTGTTTAGGAGATTAAACTTAGTCTTTTTTTACTTTGATTTACTTATTTTACATTTATATAAAAAAAAAATGAAAAAAAAAAAAAAAAAAAAAACAAAACAAAAATACTTTTATTTATATTTATAATTAAATAAACTTAAAGCATAAATATTTTACAATAATGTAAAACTAATAGCTTTCATTGGTCGTTGGTAGGTGGTGCCTCGGAGGTCGACGGAGCCCCTGAAAGACGAAGCGCGAGAGCTGGATCATTCGGAGCCTCAATACTTGGTGCTGCTCCCGAGGACGAAGGCAACACAAACCTCGGGAGTAACGTCATAAACCGTTGATGATCACTCTGAATCCGCACTTCGGACTCCTGCAGCTGATCAAGCTTCCTCTTCATGCTTGTTGAGTAATTGGTTGCAAGCATGTGCAAATCCCTGTTCTCATGCCTAAGCACTCTGACCTCCTGCCGAAGACTAGCCACTTCAGCCATCAACGACTCCACCTGACGAGTTCGTGCAAGAAGGCGCTGGCCCATGTTTGATATTGAGCCTGCGCATCGGACGCTGTAGGCCATAGAGTCCTGAACAGCCAGTTCGTCGGACCGCCTAGAAAGTATCCTAGTGTCTCTAGGAGTGAGCAGATTTCTGGCCACCACCGATGCGGTTGTTTCGTTCATCATCATGGAATCCCCAACTGTAAGAGGACCATTTGGGGATATGAAGGATGGCTGCCAAATGTTGGTTGGAGAAGATATATCACTATCTTCCCCAACATTCAAGTTAAGGCGACGGTCAGAGGGGCAAGACATATTTGAAGGTGTTGAGAATGAAGAGTCGGACTGATCAAGATTAAAGAAAATGCAAGAGGGAGTGTTTGCAGAAGGGAGTGTTTACAGGGGGAGCTTAAGTGTGTTATGGAACAAAAATGAGCGTTCTTATAAGAAGAAGAAATCGTTGAGGCATCACTCAGCAGTCGAAGAGGCGCTCCTCAGAAGTTGAAGAGGTGCCCTCTCGCAAATCGAAGAGCCGGGCTCCTTTCTCAAGAGCCGGATTCTTTTCTCAAAAGCGGCGTCTCCGTCTCAAAAGTCGGACTCCGTCTCAAAAGTCGGTTCCTTTCTCAAAAGTCGGACGCCGTTCTCTCAAAAGTCGGGCGTCTTTCTCAAAAGCCGGAGCAGTCAGGAATCACGAGGCGAGCCGCTCCCTGATTTGTCCAGACGTGTCACATGCAATTCCTTTCTCAAAAGTCGGGATTGCTCAGAAACCACGAGCCGCTCCCTGATTTTTCCAATTTTGTCGTCACTCGTCACGCGCTGTCAGCTTTGCGCAAATTACGGGCTGCTTTTTCAGAAAGCGCGTGACCTGTACTGTTCATCCAGCCACCGGCTGCCGACAGGGGTAAAGGAATAGTTTCGGTTGTGAAGAAAAATTCTATAAACGTCTACCTTCGCCTTCAACAGCAAAGGCAAACTCTCTCAACACTTCTTCATCTCCGAAATTTTTTATATCCGAAAATGCCTTTCCATCAAACCCTCTCGAGTTTCTCTGTGTTTCTCATTCCCTGGGATACCTTTGCAAATAAGTCATCTAGAGCTAGAGTATTTCATATCATGAAGGTTGAAAGCAAGAGTATCTCATATCACGCTTTCTCCCTGTCCTTTTCCTTGTCTTTGGGGCAAGGAGAAAGCGGGCAATCAGCCAGCACTCGGTGTCAATCTTCCAATCTAAGAACCGACTGCCTGGAAATCCTTCCTGATTGCTTACCTAGCATTGCTCTCGAGTGCTCTTCTTCAACCACTGATGTACTTCCGAAGAAGTCGCCACATCTGCCTGGAGAACAGACATGGCAAGTGAAAATGATACTTGAAGCATGTGGAGACAAGGTGCTGCTTCATCTTCAAGATCAAGTCTCATTTTCCTTGCTAAGAAGTTCCCCAGCCCAGTTCATGTTGGAAGTATGCCCACAAAGCCACTCATTTGATGTAATAGCTTTTTGGAATACTTAATATGTTAAACTTTTATATGTTTAACGGAAGGGCAATACTTATTGTTAATCACTATTTATTGAATCATGTGTTTAATCAATAAGAGAATCCAAGGGATGTATTTGACATAAGAGATAAGTGATCTAATGAGTTAGATTAAGGAGACATTTCTCTTATGTTCATTCCTAAAACGTTCCTAGCCATAGGATTGCCAATTGGGCATTGACAATCCGCTAAGGTTAGTATGTGTTATGTTGACTCAAACGTGAGTATGAACTAGTCTCAAGTCATTTGGTGTTGGACACTAAGACAAACACATAGGTGCTCGAAAGAGTAATCGAGTACACTGAACTGCGATTAATGAGAGTTCAAACATACATGTCATGTACGAACTCTAAAGGTTACAATATGCAAAGTAGTCCTTAGACCTGAGGCATCATAGATGTCTAATGGTTAGGTCCTTGATCTTTGATCATGACAAAGGCATTCCCTCGGATTGTCCACGGCATTGTTGGGGTCATGTGATCTAGTCATGTAGGCATATGAATGCACAACAAGGGATCTCTAACCTTCCATGGTGGAATGAGTATACTCTAAAATATGATTCTAAAGTCTTTGGCCAAAGCAAATGAATATGACTAAGGAAGATGTTCCAAATCATATTCAAGGGAATCATATAAGAAAGTATCACATTGGATAGTAGACATGAAACAAACTATCACTTAAAACAATGTGGTTAAGAGTATTGTATTAGAGAAGGACCGTATTGCATTGTAATTGTAACTGGATAGGTTCTCCAACCAATTCTACTTAGCTTGGGTAACCATGACATACTGCTAGGTGTCACTCATGGTTTGTGGAAGCCCTATTGATTAGCAAACACTAATCATCAAAAAGGGAGAATTGAAATGTGGTTTCAATTCACAATCGATAGTTAAGAGTAACATCGCCCACTGCCTCGCTAATTGGAACCTAATGGATCGCACACCAAATAAGGATATATGTGAAGCAATTAAATGAAATGGATAAGCAATTAAATGGTTTAATTGAAGAATGGTCAAGATTAATTAATTAGTTAATTAATTATACGAAATGTTCGTATTGGGCTTTTAAGTTGGTTTTAGGGCTTCGGGGCCCAAAAGTGTTTTGGTCCACAAGGCCCATTATGTTTAAGTTGTATGACAACTAAAACAAAATGGGCAATAAGCCCAATAACCATATAGGCCAACCATTTAGGGTGAGGGTATGCAAGTTTGCTTAATTGCAAGTTTGCCACTCACCTAAGAAATGAAGTATAAATTCATCTTTATAGCTTTGTTTTCAATTAGGGTTTTCTAAGCTACTTGGGGATAGTTATCTAGCAAATTTACTTCCCTAAGTGATCCATTTTTCATTCTCACAAATTACATCCTTGGTGAAGAGACATAGAGACATCAAATTTTTGGTGTTTTGGAGAACTAATCCTCAAATCCTCAAAGAAGCAAAGGAGCACTAAAAGGAGGAAAATCACAAGGAAGATCCAAGGAGCAAGGAGGTGACTTGAAGGCCCTCCACTTGGGTGAATCCCTTGTGTAATCAAGGATGAGCTTCAAGGGTAAAGAATCTCTAAATTCTTAATTATCTTTAATGTTGTTAAAGAGTCTTTTGGTTCACCATATACTAGGCTTTGAAAGTCATGGGTTTCATGAATTGTTTTTGGATGCATGCCTACTTTAAAGAGTTAATTGTTAGCATATGTATTCAAATGTTCATACATGTTCTTAGCTAGGACAAAATTTTTCCTTCAAGTGGTATCAGAGCCTAGGTCTAGTGTATGGTGGATCCTTTTGGGTTTTGTGATTTTCATGTTTTATGATTTAAATGTTGTAAATGTTACAAGCTTTGTTCTTGCTTTGAATATAAATTTTGCTAGAAAATTTAGCATCTCAAATGCTAGAAAACTTAGAAGTGATAGTTGATAAAATCCCACGAAAATCATGCAAAAACAGCTTGTTTACCCCTCCCCACACTTAAACTAAACATTGTCCTCAATGTTTCAAACATAAACTCACATAAAAGCAAATAAACAAACAACGAATAAACACACTAAACATGGCAGAATAGAAACAACAAAGAGAAGGGTTTAGGAACGCAAATCTGGAAGTGGAGTGATTCCTAGGTCTTCCTTTGTTGAATGCTTGGGTTGCCTCCCAAGAAGCGCTTGCTTTAACATCTTGCAGCCGGACAATACTTCCATGGAATTGATCTTTGAATGGAAAGTGATACTTGAAATGATCCGGCATTGGTTCAAATTCTAGAGTGGGTGCCTGAATCATCAAAATCAACATGTTAGTATAAAACGTAATAGAAATTGGAGAAGATGACTTATTTGCTTTGTCCGACAATAACTCAATGACAAACACCACTTCTTTGAAAGTTTCAGGGATATTGGACTTGGCCAGATTTACTACGATGGTTGTGACTTGTCCAGTGTCATAAAATTCAACTTCTTTGGGCTTTGTTGTCTCATGTACAACCTCTTTGGTAAATTCTTGATATCTCCCATCCACTTCTTTCTCTTGAATCTTTGGAAAGGTTTCGAAGATGCCTTCCTCACCTTCTTCTTCCTTGAGTTGCATGAATCTGCGAGGGAAAGGTACATTGGGTGGAATAGGGTTAGAATTAACGGAAATTGGACCCAACTTACCTGTGTTGGATGGTGTAGGAGCCTTAGAGGTGATGCGAAATATATAAGCACACAAATTAAACCCTCTTTTTATCAATTGTAGTAAGGAATGTAAGTAGGGATCGTTCTAGGCCGGGGATTAGGAGGGATTACTAGATCACTTGAAAATTGACTCAAATACGTAAAAACAAGTTTAAAACACTAAACTAGACTCAAAGAATGCAAAACTAAACTTTAAAACACCAAAACAAACCAAAATACTCAAAATAACAAATAAACACTCAAAACTGCCTTAAAAACACGATCTGGGCAGTTTTGAACACTAAACACAAATTTGGACGAAAATTGGTTATAACTTGACTCAAAACACTTAAAAACACAAACTACATTGATTTCTAACTAATATGACTCAACAAAGTAAAGGGGGATTGATTTTAGACGAAATTTGAAAACAAAAACAAAACTTTGTAAATTGAACAGATTCTAAAACGAATTTGATAAAAGTGAATGGATGGAAAGTGATGCGAAATAGATAAGCACACAAATTAAACCCTCTTTTTGTCAAGTTGTAGTAAAGATGTAAGTAGGGATCGTTCTAGACCGGGGATTAGGAGGGATTGCTAAACACTTGGAAACTGACTTAAAGACTCAAAAACAAAGTTTAAAACACTAAACTAGACTCAAAGAATGCAAAACTAAAGGTTAAAACACTTACACAAACCTAAAACTCAAAACAGCAACCTAATGACTCAAAACTGCCTAAAAACCACTTTCTGGGCAGTTTTGAGAACCTAACAAGAACTTGGACGAATTTGGGTGAAAACTTGAATCAAAACACTTAGAAACACAAATCAAAACACTTTCTAACTAATCTAAGACTTCAAAATAAAGGGGGATTTGTTTTGGACGAAAATTGAAAACAAAACAGAAACTTAAAACTAAACAGATTGTAAAACGTTTTTGGATGAAAAGGATGGATAAAAGGCTAGTTAGGAGGTTCTTCTCCACACATGTCACACTTGCAAACAAAACGATTTTCAGTTGTTCTTCGATAAACTATGGATACTCAATGCCCCAAATTAACCGTGAATTGCACTAATTAACTTTCAGTTTTTCCACAAGTTATTAGATTGGATGATTGCATACGACAACCCAAAACATTCCCTACAAGTTCCCTACATGAATTGCATAATAGAGATACAAGCAAGAATCATTAAGTTCTATGAAAAACATAAGCATTGACGAAGCATTCGTTACTATGAATTGCATGAAACTTATGCCAAGAATTCATTCAACGCGATCGTTTTCAAGCGACCTTCACTACTTGTGATTATAAGATTGTAACTATTAGGTGAAACTCCCTCATAATCTAGCATCATATTCATGCATGAAAACTAAGCGTGCACTCTCAATCAACATACACAAATAAGTTATCAATCAAATAGATAAACGAATTGAATCCACAACTTATGAAATAACAACTGAATTTAATCAAATCATATTGCAAGCATGTACATGGTTTCGAATTACCCCCCAACTAAGGGGGTTTAGTTCCTCATACTCGCAAAGCAAAGATACATAAATTTAGAAATTAAAATCCAAAGAAAGAAAACACCTAGAACGCTCCAACTTGGCAGCAAGCTCATCAACGAATTCTCCTTCCTCCTTGCTGCGGCAGAGAACTTTAGAACAGGTTTTTGGGGTTATTTGTGGTGTAGAATGGATGGGGAATGGTATGGGAAGGTTTAGGGTTGATGAGGGTACGGCTAGGGATGATTTTGGGCAGAATTTTGGGACTTTGGTGATGGGAAGGTGCGGCAGAAATCAAGGGCAGATTTCTGGCGTGAATGATTGTGTATGGGAGATGATGATTCGGCCAAAGGGTTATAATGAGTATATATAGGCACTTAAAACCCTAGATAAATCAGATATGGACTTAAATAACCCAAATCCACAAGGAAATAGGGTTAGAAATCAGAATTTTAATGGGAAAAGGGCCTAGGGTGCGGCAAGTTTAATGGGCTAGGGTTAGGGCTTCTAGAATGCCTTGCAAGGCAAGGCAAATAGGTGTTCTAGAAGGGAAAGGTGCGGCTGATTAGTGGGAGTGTGGATAGGGCTTCTAGAAAGCCCAAAACCAAGAGAAAATAAGCCCTAACCCATGTCAAGGATGAGAAAATATTCTAAAACCCCTCTTCGTGTCTTTCAACGCTTAGGAACCTTCTAAGATTGCTTAAACTCAAGGCCATTTAGGTTTAGGAAAGATCAACCCAAAATGGAAACTTTTAGGCTTAGCTTTCCTACTTCAAGTAGGAAACCTCGTTTGAGTAGGAATCTTCGTTCTTCTAGGAATCCATCTTCAACTAGGAATCCCTTGTTGATTAGGAATCCTTCTTCAATTAGGACTCCTCCTCGGACTAGGAATCCTTCTTGGACTAGGAATCCTCAAATCTTCAAATCTTCAATTTTGTCCAAACCTTGTCTTCCAAGCATGTACTTTTCAATCTAAGCTCACATTTGCTCCAAAAAGCTCCAAAATGCATCATTTTATGTAATGTGCCCTTTAAACCTGAAAACACATGAAACTAGCTTAAAAGACTACTTTAAACTAAGAAAACATAACGAAAATGCATAAGAACTAGCTAACTAAGGCGCATAAATATGCTCCTATCAAATTCCCCTACACTTAGCTTTTGCTAGTCCTCGAGCAAAACAAAGAAACAAAAGAAAAACAAAACAAAACAAAACAAACAAACACAACCTAACCCTCCAACATTTACCTCAGGGATTTCCAATGCACATGACAAATTAAAAAGCATCATTCCCACAGATTTTAGTCATCTTTACACAAGCACCTACTTAATTAAAGCCACAACTTACTAGTTCACAAGTAATCAATTAAAACAATGCTTTGAATGTAGCTTTGAATGTAGTAACATGCCTTAGAGAATTCCCTCAATTCCTTACAAGATATACACTCTATTTTCACTCAGATTTTCTAACTCCACACCCTACACTAGTCATATGTGAAAAGATTGATGTAGATATGAAAACGAATGCTCACATATATGTTTCACAAAGAACGCAATTTCTAGAGTTAAGAAGCATGTTTAGATATGATCTCATGAATGGAATGCTACTACTTAGATGCGAGAACCAGTGACACCATATGCTCATACCAAATTCAAACACATAACACTCAAGATAGAAGTTAAGGGTTGTAATGGGGCTTGGGGTGTTGGTTAACAAGGAAAGGATAAGGAAAACAAACGTTCTTCAAGCGATAGTAAGCAAAGTAATGAAATTGAGACTTAGAATTCACTTAGATTGCAGAAATTAACTTTAACACACAAGGGGGAGACTTAAACAACTTCTTAGGGTCAAATTCATTGTTTTGGACCCTTACTTCAACAAACAATACTTTGGAACTCTTTTTCTCAACTTTTCAACTCTTTTTTTTTTCATACTTTTCATACTTTTTTTCTTCAAATTTTTTTTTTTTCTCTTTTTCCACGAATTTTTTTTTTCTTTTCTTTTCTTTGCCGTGCCTATGGCACACAATTCCTCATGAAAAATACTTCCCCCACACTTGTTTTCTGCTAACATAGATCAAAAGGAATTCACTTCGAATCATGCTTTACTATGCTTTAAGAACAAGGGTATGGATGGTCCTAAACTAGGCTAGGTGAGGAAAACATGGGCTAACAAATAACGAAGGCTAACAAGGCTCAATGGGGTTAAAAACCTACAAAACATAATGACATAGGGCACACGGCATTTGGCTAAGGTGGTGGTCACTACACAACTTCATCTTGAATATGTGTTATGCAATTCAATGACATGCTTTGAATGAAATGGGCATGAGTTCTAGCATTTGGAACTAAATGATGAAACGCCTTCTAAGTAGTAACCAAGCAAGGAATAATGAGATCATGCAACGACTTAGAAAACAAAGAATGCACAGATTTTAACTCTCCAAATAAACGTTTAGGCTCAAGTCTCACAAGGTTGTAGCGTTAGTTTGAGTTCCTTCCTTCAAGCATGTTACAAAAACTGATTTTTTTCTTTTATGATTGCATGTGAATTCATAAGTTATAACCACAACCAAGCATAAACAAAGAGTAAATCAAACTTTCATCCATGTTAATCACTCTCTTTAACAGCCATGTAATTACAAACCAAATCCTCATCATTGTGTTGGAAGGTACCCTAAGACACAAACAAACACACAAAAACAACTCTTTTTGGGTTTTTAAAACAAATTTATCAAATTTTTATGTGATTTTCGGATTTTTGCATCAAAACACACTAAAACACACCAAAACTGCTCAAAAACACTTAAAAACAGCAAGGAACAAGTCTCCAAGTTAAGGGTGATAAAATCCCACGAATTTGCATCTAAAACACTTAGTTACCCCCCCACACTTAAATCAAACATTGTCCTCAATGTTTCAAGCATAAAACCACGCTAAACAAAAAGAAACACACAAACAGCAAGTAAATAACAAACTGGGCAGATTAGAAACAAGCAACAAAGCGAAGGGTTTTAGGAACGCAAATCTGGAATTGGAGTGATTCCTAGGGCTTCCTTTGTTGAATTGCATGGGTTGCCTCCCAAGTAGCGCTTTCTTTAACGTCGTACAGCCGGACGAACAGCCCATTCATTCTCCATTTGTACCCACGGCACCCAAAGAAATATCATCCACGGTTTGTTCAACAAAGTTCTCATAATATGGCTTCAAACGGTGTCCGTTCACTTGGAATTCATGACCTGTTTTGAGACTTTGAATCTGGATGGCACCATAAGAAGATACGTTAGTAATAACAAACGGTCCAATCCACTTAGAACGTAACTTACCGGGAAACAAACATAAACGGGAATTGAACAATAGCACTTTCTGCCCAATTGAGAATGATTTCCCACGGATCATGTTGTCATGGAAAGCTTTGGTCTTTTGCTTGTAAATGCTTGCATTATCGTACGCCTCGTGCCGTATCTCATCAAGCTCATTCAATTGCAATCTCCTTTGACTTCCTGCTTCCTCGAGGTTCATGTTAAACTTCTTGATGGCCCAAAGTGCTTTGTGCTCCAATTCAACAGGAAGATGGCACGCCTTGCCATAGACAAGTCGGAAGGGGGACATCCCAATGGGGGTTTTGTACGCCGTACGATACGCCCAAAGTGCATCATCAAGTCGTAAACTCCAATCCTTCCTCGTTGGCCCAACGGTCTTCTCTAGGATTTGCTTGATCTCACGGTTGGAAACCTCGGCTTGCCCATTAGTTTGAGGATGATAAGGTGTAGAAACCTTATGGGTGACACTGTATTTCCTCAATAACGCTTCAATGGTCCGATTGCAAAAGTGTGACCCTCCGTCACTAATGATCACTCGTGGCATTCCGAACCTTGCAAAAATGTTAGTTCTAATAAAGTCTGCAACCACTTTAGAATCATTAGTCCGGGTGGCCTTTGCTTCCACCCACTTCGACACATAATCAACCGCAAGCAAAATATATGTAAAACCATACGAAGAAGGAAAAGGACCCATAAAATCAATACCCCAAACATCAAAAATTTCAACATTTAGGATAGAAACCTGCGGCATTTGGTCCTTTGCACTAATACCACCCATTCGTTGGCATTTATCACATGTTAAGCAAAAAGTTTTAGCATCTTTAAAAATACTAGGCCAATAAAATCCACATTGTAACACCTTAAGGGCTGTGCGTTGTGTGCCAAAGTGCCCTCCACATGCATATGTGTGACAAAAACTCAAAATTGAATGACATTCAGAATCGTGCACACAACGACGTATAATCTGATCGGGGCAAAATTTCCATAAGTACGGATCATCCCACACATAAAACCGTGCATCATGCCTAAGTTTATCACGTTGGTGCCTAGTGAACTCACTTGGAATACGTTTTGACACCAAAAAATTAACAATATCGGCATACCAAGGTGCACTAACCTTAATGGACAGCAATTGTTCATTGGGGAATGTCTCCAAAATCGGCAAAGACTCCTCATTATGCACCATTCGGCTTAGGTGGTCAGCCACCACGTTTTCACTTCCCTTCTTGTCCCGAATCTCTATGTCGAACTCTTGAAGTAGCAATATCCATCGAATTAGCCGTGGCTTGGCCTCCTTTTTGGTGAGCAAGTACTTCAGAGCTGCATGATCAGTGAAAACAATTACTTTAGTTCCAATTAGATATGATCGAAATTTATCTAAAGCAAAGACAACGGCAAGGAGTTCTTTTTCCGTAGTGGAGTAGTTCAATTGTGCATCGTTCAACGTCCGGGAGGCGTAGTAAATGACATGCGGCCTCTTGTCCTTTCTTTGTCCTAAAACAGCTCCTAAAGCATAGTCAGACGCATCACACATGAGCTCGAAAGGTAGACTCCAATCCGGTGGAACAATGATAGGTGCCGTGGTCAACAACTCCTTGAGTTGGTTGAATGATTCCGTGCACTCCTTGGTGAATTCAAACGCCACTTCTTTTTGTAGGAGTCGGCAAAGAGGTTGTGCTATCTTCGAGAAATCTTTGATAAACCTACGATAAAATCCTGCATGGCCAAGAAACGAACGAACCCCTCTAACCGAAGTCGGAGAGGGTAAGTGACGTACAAGATCTATTTTCGACTTATCAACCTCAATACCCTTTTCAGAGATTATATGACCTAAAACGATGCCTTGTTTAACCATAAAATGACACTTTTCCCAATTAAGAACAAGGTTAGTTTCAACACAACGTTTTAGGATCAAACTTAGATTATGCAAGCAACTATCAAACGAATCACCAAATACGCTAAAATCATCCATAAACACTTCAATTATCTTTTCTACGTAATCAGAAAATATGCTCATCATGCATCTTTGAAATGTAGCAGGTGCATTACATAAACCAAAAGGCATGCGACGATATGCAAATGTACCAAACGGGCATGTAAAAGTGGTTTTTTCTTGGTCCTCGGGTGCAATGACAATTTGATTATAACCAGAATAACCATCAAGAAAACAATAGAAAGCATAACCCGCTAACCTCTCAAGCATTTGGTCAATGAACGGCAATGGGAAGTGGTCCTTCCTCGTGGTGGTGTTTAGCTTCCTATAGTCAATGCACACCCTCCAACCGGTCTGAATACGTTGAGGGACAAGCTCAATCTCGGCATTAGCTACCACCGTCACTCCGGATTTCTTTGGTACGCATTGAACGGGCGAAACCCACCTACTATCCGAGATTGGATAGATAACCCCACAATCTAGAAGTTTTATGATCTCCTTTTTCACTACTTCCATCATCGGAGGGTTGAGACGGCGTTGAGCCTCTCTAGTTGGTTTGGCCCCCTCCTCCAGAAATATGTGATGCATACAAGTCGTAGGGCTTATACCTTTAATATCGGCCAATGTCCAACCTAGGGCAGATTTGAACTCCTTCAAAACTCGAAGCAATTTCTCCTCCTCTTGTGCCGTGAGGGAGGAGGAAATGATGGCAGGTAGTGTTTCATTTTCTCCCAAGAAAATGTACTTCAAATGGCTTGGCAAAGGTTTGAGTTCAAGGATAGGTGCCTGAATCATGGATGGAAGCAATTTGTTAGTCGAAATGGGAATGGATTCACGGTTAGTATACTTACCATCAAGCTTAGGTGAGGACTCAAGGGCAGCCACAACTTCAATTAGTTCTTCACTAGGGGGCACGGCATGGCCTATTCCATGTATGTCGTGGGTTACACTAGAATCTGCCCCCTTGGTTTTGAGTTCCATGCCTCGTGTAATGACTTTTTCAAGCGCATCGTCATTCAAATCGTCGAGATATCCCTGCGCCAAAGAGTCAATTTTATCAATAGAAAAGCATGAATGGTCCTCACTAGGGTATTTAATGGAATCAGAAAGATTAAAATTAACAACTTCCCCATCGAATTCCATGGACAAAGTTCCACTATACACATCAATCTTTGTCCGGGCCGTCTTCATGAATGGCCTTCCAAGTAGAATGGGCAGCGAAGGAACATGGTCTGATTCATCCATTTCGAGGACATAGAAATCCGTCGGGAAGACTAAATGATTAACCTGCACTAGAACATCTTCCAAAACTCCCTTTGGATATGCGTTAGATCTATCGGCCAATTGTATTATTAACCCATCATTTTTCAATGCTCCTAAGTTCATAGATGCATAAATGGAATATGGCATAACATTTATAGAAGCACCTAAATCAAGCATGGCAGATTCAAATCTAATGTTCCCAATGACACAGGGAATGGTAAAGCTACCTGGATCTTTGCATTTGGGAGGTAGTTTGCGTTGCAAGATGGCGGACACATTCTCACCTACCTTTACCACTTCCTTAGTCGACATCCTCTTCCTAGTGGTACACAACTCCTTCAAGAACTTAGCATACCTCGGAACTTGCTTGATTGCATCTAACAAAGGTATGTTAACTTGAACTTTCCTAAAGGTTTCAAGGATATCCTTTTATGCCTCTTCTTTCTTCGTTTGCATGAACCTACTAGGAAAAGGCACATTTGAAGGGAAAACATTAGTATGAACTGAATTGGACACATTCTTACCTTTATTGGATGAATTGGACAGATTTGGAACACTAGGAGCTTGCGGCAAAGGTGGAACCACCTTTGCCGTGGGTGGGCATGCTTCCTCCTCCTCTTGTTGAAGTTTTTCATCCTCTTTGTGACCTATTTTTGATGAAGAATCTGCCCCAACCTCCTTACCACTTCTTAGGGTGATTGCTTTTGCACTTTCGGAACCTCCCTTCGGATTTGGAATGGTGGAACTAGGAAGTTGTCCGGGATCTCGAAACTTACCTACAAACTCGGCAATTTGCCCAATTTGTTTCTCAAGTTGATCCACCCTTTTATCTTGGTTTTGCATAGCCTTAGCTTGATCTTCCTGCCCATTAGACAACTTAGTTTGTATCTTAAGAAGTGCATCATTGTCAAGAGACGTACCTGAGGCACTTGGGCCGGATTGGGCTTGATTTTGGGGTGGGCCGTAGGTTTTGGGAAAGAACCCCGGGGGTTGTTGCCTAAAGCCTCCTTGGTTTTGAGGTTGCTGGGGCTCCCTCCACTTGAAATTTGGGTGGTCTCTCCACCCCGGATTATACGTGTTGGAGTATGGATCATGTCTTGACTGATTTTGGCTTTGAAACCCAATGGCATTCGCACTCTCCCATCCGCCATTCTCGATGAGTTGAGGACATTTTTCGGAGACATGTCCTTGGATAGAACATACGCCACACACCACAGATCCTTGCATCTTCATTCCCTCGGCCATCTGTGAAACAATAAAAGTAAGATTAGCCAATTGTGAATGAAGATCGGAAGTTGAACTTACCTCATGTACTTGGTGCCGTGGGGGTCCCCTTTGGCCTACTCCCTCGTATTGTTGAGCGTTCAACGCTCGATTAGAGATCAAGATCTTGGCAGCCATGGGTGTTTTGTCCACCAATGCTCCTCCCGCCGAAGCATCAAGCATTTGACGTTCTAGAGGTAGGAGACCCTCGTAGAAGTATTGCAAAAGCAACTCCTCCTTCATCTGATGCTGTGGACAAGAAGCAACAAGTGATTTAAATCGTTCATAATATGTAGGAAAAGACTCACCTTCCTCTTGCTGAATTCCGCTTATCTTTTTGCGTAAGAGGATGATGCGAGAAGTTGGAAAGAACTTCTCCAAGAACGCTCTCTTCATACTCTCCCACGATGTGACAGTGCCGGGAGCTAACTCATGTAACCAATCCTTGGCTTTATCCATCAAAGAGAATGGAAAAGCCTTCATCTTCAAAATACTTCCGTCACCGTTAATGGGAGTCATACTAGAACAAACTACTTCAAATTCTTTCAAATGTTTGTTAGGATCTTCCATGGACAAGCCATGGTATTTAGGAATATGATGAAGCAAACTTGACTTTAATTCAAACTCGTCCGTCTTACCTTGGGCAGCCGTGGGGTATTGGATGCACAAGGGTGCGGCATTATCCAAACCTGAGGCGGAAAGCTCCTTGAGTGTACGGTTGTCCACCGCCATGCCTTGGACTTCTTCAAATATCCCTGCCGTGGCTTCCTCCTCCTCTTCTTGTACGTTTTCTTCAAGGTCAGATTCGGAATTTGGTGGATGGTGTTCTTGCTGGTTTCTAGCTCTTCTCAACTTCCTCTCAAAATCGTCGTCAAAATCCAAGATGTTCGCACGAATCGTTTGAGAGCTTCTAGTCATACATTAGTACCTAAGAAACAAGAAACAAAATTAGGTCAGAAACTTAAACAAAGTCAGAAACAAAGTGAAATAAAAGAAACAAAAACAATCCAAGGGATTTGCAAAATTGCTAATCCCCGGCAACGGCGCCAAAAATTTGATGCGAAATAGATAAGCACACAAATTAAACCCTCTTTTTGTCAAGTTGTAGTAAAGATGTAAGTAGGGATCGTTCTAGACCGGGGATTAGGAGGGGTTGCTAAACACTTGGAAACTTACTTAAAGACTCAAAAACAAAGTTTAAAACACTAAACTAGACTCAAAGAATGCAAAACTAAAGGTTAAAACACTTAAACAAACCTAAAACTCAAAACAGCAACCTAATGACTCAAAACTGCCTAAAAACCACTTTCTGGGCAGTTTTGAGAACCTAACAAGAACTTGGACGTATTTGGGTGAAAACTTGAATCAAAACACTTAGAAACACAAATCAAAACACTTTCTAACTAATCTAAGACTTCAAAATAAAGGGGGATTTGTTTTGGACGAAAATTGAAAACAAAACAGAAACTTAAAACTAAACAGATTGTAAAACGTTTTTGGATGAAAAGGATGGATAAAAGGCTAGTTAGGAGGTTCTTCTCCACACATGTCACACTTGCAAACAAAACAATTTTCAGTTGTTCTTCGATAAACTATGGATACTCAATGCCCCAAATTAACCGTGAATTGCACTAATTAACTTTCAGTTTTTCCACAAGTTATTAGATTGGATGATTGCATACGACAACCCAAAACATTCCCTACAAGTTCCCTACATGAATTGCATAATAGAGATACAAGCAAGAATCATTAAGTTCTATGAAAAACATAAGCATTGACGAAGCATTCGTTACTATGAATTGCATGAAACTTATGCCAAGAATTCATTCAACGCGATCGTTTTCAAGCGACCTTCACTACTTGTGATTATAAGATTGTAACTATTAGGTGAAACTCCCTCATAATCTAGCATCATATTCATGCATGAAAACTAAGCGTGCACTCTCAATCAACATACACAAATAAGTTATCAATCAAATAGATAAACGAATTGAATCCACAACTTATGAAATAACAACTGAATTTAATCAAATCATATTGCAAGCATGTACATGGTTTCGAATTACCCCCCAACTAAGGGGGTTTAGTTCCTCATACTCGCAAAGCAAAGATACATAAATTTAGAAATTAAAATCCAAAGAAAGAAAACACCTAGAACGCTCCAACTTGGCAGCAAGCTCATCAACGAATTCTCCTTCCTCCTTGCTGCGGCAGAGAACTTTAGAACAGGTTTTTGGGGTTATTTGTGGTGTAGAATGGATGGGGAATGGTATGGGAAGGTTTAGGGTTGATGGGGGTACGGCTAGGGATGATTTTGGGCAGAATTTTGGGACTTTGGTGATGGGAAGGTGCGGCAGAAATCAAGGGCAGATTTCTGGCGTGAATGATTGTGTATGGGAGATGATGATTCGGCCAAGGGGTTATAATGAGTATATATAGGCACTTAAAACCCTAGATAAATCAGATATGGACTTAAATAACCCAAATCCACAAGGAAATAGGGTTAGAAATCAGAATTTTAATGGGAAAAGGGCCTAGGGTGCGGCAAGTTTAATGGGCTAGGGTTAGGGCTTCTAGAATGCCTTGCAAGGCAAGGCAAATAGGTGTTCTAGAAGGGAAAGGTGCGGCTGATTAGTGGGAGTGTGGATAGGGCTTCTAGAAAGCCCAAAACCAAGAGAAAATAAGCCCTAACCCACGGCAAGGATGAGAAAATATTCTAAAACCCCTCTTCGTGTCTTTCAACGCTTAGGAACCTTCTAAGATTGCTTAAACTCAAGGCCATTTAGGTTTAGGAAAGATCAACCCAAAATGGAAACTTTTAGGCTTAGCTTTCCTACTTCAAGTAGGAAACCTCGTTTGAGTAGGAATCTTCGTTCTTCTAGGAATCCATCTTCAACTAGGAATCCCTCGTTGATTAGGAATCCTTCTTCAATTAGGACTCCTCCTCGGACTAGGAATCCTTCTTGGACTAGGAATCCTCAAATCTTCAAATCTTCAATTTTGTCCAAACCTTGTGTTCCAAGCATGTACTTTTCAATCTAAGCTCACATTTGCTCCAAAAAGCTCCAAAATGCGTCATTTTATGTAATGTGCCCTTTAAACCTGAAAACACATGAAACTAGCTTAAAAGACTACTTTAAACTAAGAAAACATAACGAAAATGCATAAGAACTAGCTAACTAAGGCGCATAAATATGCTCCTATCAGAAAGCTAGCTAAGGGGTTCATCTCCACACATGTCATACTTGCACACAAAACGATTTCTAATTGCAATTCAATAAACCATGAATTCCCAACGCCCCAGATTAACCGTGAACTGCACTAATTAACCCTCAGATTTTCCTCAAGTTATTGAATTGGATGAACTGCATATGACAATCCAAAGCATTCCTCACAAGTTCCTTGCATGAACTGCATAACAAGGATACAAGCAGAGATCATTAAGTCCTATGAAAATCATAAGCATTGGCGAGGCACTTGTTACTATGAACTGCATGAAACTTATGCCAAGAATTTACTTAACACGATTGTGATCAACAACCTTTACTACTTTTGAATATAAGTTCATAACGATTAGGTGAAACTCCCTTATATCCTAGCATCAAACTTATGCATGAAAATCAAGCGGGCCCTCTTAACCAACATTCACAAATCAGTTTTAATTCAAACGGATAAGTAGATTGAATTCACAACTTATGAAACGCAATTAGAAGTAATCAAATCATATAGCAAGCATAAACATGGTTTCGAATCCCCCCCTAGCCAAGGGGGGTTTAGTTCCTCATACTCGCAATTACACAAAGATAACTTAAATTAAACATTGAAATCAAAGATATAAAACACCTAGAAACGCTCCAACGCTCCCAATGCTAGGACATAGGCACGGCACAAGGTTGTTCCTTCTCCTTCCTTCCTTGCAATAGCCACGGCACAAGAGGGGTGAATGTGTTTGAGGGATGTATGAATGTAGGAAAATATGGTAGAGGGTGGTGATTGAATGGTGCGGCAAAGGGGTGTATTTATAGGTGATGCGAAAATAAGTTAACGCACAAATTAAACCCTATTTGTGACAGTTGTAGTAATGATGTAAGTAGGGATCGTTCTAGGCCGGGGATTAACTAGGGATGCTAACCAAAGTAAAATTAAATTAAAAACGTAAAAACAAAATTTAAAACACTAAACTAGACTCAAAACACTTAACTAGAATAACTCAAAATAAAACTAACAAATAATCTAAAACAAATCAAAATACTCAAAATAATTCAAGACTCAAGAAAATACAAACTAAATTGATTTCTAACAAATCTAACACTTTAAAATAAATGGGGGATTGATTTTTGATTAAAAGTAAATTAAACTTAAATAAATTACAGAATTGACAAAAACATAAAATTAAGGTGAATGGATGGACGACGGACTGGCTAGAGGATTATTCTCCACACATGACACATATGCAACCTAAATTGATTTTCAGTTGTTATTTCAATAAATTGTAAATTCTCAACGCCCCAAGTTAATTAGGTCCGCTTAAATTAACCTTCAGATTTTCCTTAAGTTAATGGATTGGATGATTGCATACGACAACCCAAAACATTTCCCACAAGTTCCCTACATGAATTGCATAATAGAGATAAAAGCAAGAATCATTAAGTTCTATGAAAATCATAAGCATTGACGAGGCACTTGTTACTATGAATTGCATGAAACTTATGCCAAGAATTTACTTAACACGATTGTGGTCAACAACCTTTACTACTTGTGAATATAAGTTCATAACGATTAGGTGAAATTTACTTATATTCTAGCATCAAATTCATGCATGTAAATTAAGTATGCATCCTTAATCGACAAACAAAAATAAGTTATCAATCAAGCAGTTAAGCAAATTAAATCACAACTCAGAAATCACAACTGAAGGTAATCAATTCATATTACAAATATATCCATGGTTTTGAATTAACCTCTAACCAAAACAAATTAGTTACACATTATTAAAACAGAAATAAAAGAGAAGTTTGGAAAGATTAAACCGAAAGAGGATCTGCTGCGTTCGTGCCCACTTCTCTCTCCCCCTGCCCGCGTCAGTCTTCCTTGCGTCAGTCTCAGCTGCAAGGGCAGCTTCCCCCGTGCTCACCTCTCTCCATACTCACCATGCCGTGCTCACCTCTGGACTGCTTCTTTCCCCGCGCCCCCTTATTTCTCCTGCTCTGTCCGCGTGTTCTGCTGCAAGGCAGCTTTGTTTCCCACGTGCTGACCTTTCAATTCTTGCGCTGCCTTCTTCAAGTTCCGCGTCACCTGGCTTCCCCCTCGCTGCCAAGGCAGCGACTGCACCTCAGTCCTCCCGCGTATCTCCTTACCGCTGCCCGAGGCAGCTCTTTTATTCCTCTATTTCTGCATGCTGTTCCTCCCGCTGCAAAGCAGCGTTCCCTTTTTTATTTCTTATTTCCTTGTGCTTTCTCCACGCACTCCCCCACTGACAGCCTTTCCTTTTTTAATCTTTTTTTTTTTTCTTTTCTTCACAAGCTGCCTTAGCAGCTTTCCTTTCTCCCTAATGCTTGTCTGCCATCTTTTCTCTTTCTTCCAACACGCTGCCCATTATATTATTTCTGCCATCCCACTGCTGCACACTCACGTTCACGTCTGCCTTTCCCACTTTTAAGCCCTCTGTGCTGTACAGTCTGTCCCATTATTTCTCCCAATCCTCTACTTTAATTATTTCTCCAATATATCCCCCCTTCAGGCCTTTATGCCGAGGCTTCCATTTATTCTGCACTTTGTTTATTTCCACTAGCCTCATTTGCCAGCTGCCTTCCCTTATATTATTTTCAGTTTTTATTCCTTTCCAAGCTGCCAGCTTGATGCAACCTGTAATGGATTATGAGGAGATGGCTGATGCGAAATTTAACTAACGCACAAATTTAAACCCTCTTTTTGACAATTGTAGTATATGGATAAGTAGGGATCGTTCTAACCGGGGATTAACTAGGGATGCTAACCAAAGTAAAATTAAATTAAAAACGTAAAAACAAAATTTAAAACACTAAACTAGACTCAAAACACTTAACTAGAATCACTCAAAATAAAACTAACAAATAAACTAAAACAAATCAAAAGACTCAAAATAATTCAAGACTCAAGAAACACAAACTAAATTGATTTCTAACAAATCTAACACTTTAAAATAAACGGGGGATTGATTTTTAACGAAATTGAATTTAAAACAGAAACTTAAAAACAAACTTCAAAGAAAATATATTTTATAGAATTAAAATGATGAGACGTTAGTTAGAGGGGTCCTTATCCACACATGAAGAAATGCATATAATTTGATTCCCAGTTATGAATTCATCAAACGAATAAATGACAACGCTCCAAGTTAATTAGGTCCGCTTAAATTAACCTTCAGATTTCCCTAGATTCATTGAATTGGACGGGATACGCATCACAACCAAATTATTTTTATCAAGTTCCCTAACTATGGAATACGCATGATAGAGAGACATATCAAAAATCATTAAGTTCAATGGAAATCATAAGCATCGACTAGGCATTCATAACTATGGAATACGCATGTTAATCCAACCTAGGGTTTACTAAACACAATCGTGACTAGCGATTTTTACTACTCATGGATATAAGTTCATAACGATTAGGTGAAATTCCCTTATATCCTAGCATCAAGTCTAAGCATGCAAATTAAGTGTCGACCCTTAACCCACATACATAAACAAGTTATTAATCAACACAGAAAAATAAACCACATCCAACGTTCATAAATTCATAACTGGAGTAAATCAAATCATAATAAACATAAATCCAAGGTTTCAAATTCGCCTCTAACTAAATAGAAATTAAGTACACATGTTTAACATAATTTAAAAGTAAATTAAATTAAACATGAGTTTATGAAAAATAAAACCAAATGAAGGAGTTGGGGATTTTGGTGCTTCTGTCCGTCCCCTTTCCTGGTCAGCAGCTAGCGAGCTGTCTCCACCTGTCCGCGTGCCTTCCTCTCCTTGCTGACCTCCAGGTGGCAGTTGTCCGTCTCCTTCCCGTTCCTCTCGCTGCTGCCCTTCAAATTCGTCAGGCCTTCTGCCCATGTCTTCACAGCTGCAAAAACAGCGTGCTCTTGTTTCCAGTTGACTTCAAAGCTGCCAAGGCAGCTTCCTCGCTGCTACCCGTCCCCTCGTCCCGCTGACCTCCGTTTGCACTGCCAAAGGCAGCTACCTTCCTTCCACCCCCCCTTCTGACCTTCACATCGACTCCTTTTATTTCTCCATTCTCCCCCGAGGTCTCCACGTTTCCCTTAACTTCTCTATATTTTTTTATTCTATCTTTTCTCCTTTACAGCTGCCACGCCAGGCAGCACATTATATTATTTCTCCTTTTCTTCCAGCTGCCCGCAAGTTCCTTGTATTCCCTTCCTTTTTATTTTTTTTATTCTTCTTTTTGCAATGGCTGACAGCCTTCCCCCCACTGACATTCTTTTCTTATTCTTTCAGCCAAAACCCACGAGGCTTCCTGCCCATGCGTTTTTCTCCTTATTTCTTTTATTATCTCATTTTATATAAAACAAACATGATATAAATTATTATTATATATATATATATATATATTTTTTATTTAATTTAGAAGCTAAACAGTTTTGACACGAATTTATTACATAAAATCACACTTATGCTATTTTTATTTTCTTAGCTAGATAAATTCGATAAAACACAAAAACAAAGTAAATAACTCAAAAATATAAGAAACTAACTAACAAAAGATAAGAGAATTTGATGTTAAATATGTATAAATATGAGCTTATCAAATACCCCCACACTTAACTTTTGCTAGTCCTCGAGCAAAACAAACGAAAACAGAAAAAGTAATAACATGAAAATTATTAGCTTCCCCCTATTTGACCCTCATAGAATTTCATTTTCCTTATTCAAATATTAGCAGTAATCTTTGAAACATCATTGAAGTGTAGTGTGTGAGATAGCCATGCTAATGCAATTTCAAATTTTTATTTTTAAAAACACCATAAGCAAACTAGCGACCTTCTCACTGGATTTACACTCAATCACACATGTGTTTAGTTTTAATGTGTTTCTCTCAAAGAATCAAATGTGAAAGTTCTACCATACGCTTGCATAAAAATCACTTCTCCACAATCATAATTACAAAACTTAAATCAAGAGGACTTTTATTGGATGTAATGAGGCTTAGGGATAGGGTTATTGAAACGAAAGAATAGGAAAACACAAGTTCCAAGCTACATTGCAAGCAATTCTTTTATTTAAATTTATAAGAACTCAAGCTCTCCAACGATTCTTCTGACATCTCCAACCACACCCTTAACTGAAACTTAAAACACTTTTTATTTTCTTTGTAAACAAACTTTCTTTCTTTTCTTCTTCTTTTTTTTTTTTTTTTTTTTTTTTTTTTTTTTTTTAATACAGAAGCAAATATGAAAAACCCCCACACTTATTCTTTTGCCAAACACCCTCCAAAGTACTTCACAAACATTTCTCATAAGACAATCTCACATTGCTCACTAGCCCGCTTGGAAAGGGTAAGGAAAATTATTTCAGGCATAAGGATAGACATATCTGGTGATAAGAAATAAAAGGCTCACAAATACGGCTCAAATTGGCAATCTAATGATATCATTTTTCTTTGGGAAACAAGGTTATTTGGGCCATGTTGATAAACCTAATGCCTCTATCATTTTCAAGTTCATGCAATCAATGACAAATATTTCGAAAGATCGTTATGCAAGTTCTAGAGAAGTATCTCACATAAGTTCATCACACATGAAAGAATAGGAGTGTATGAAAAATGCACACACTTTCAATAGGCTCAAAAACTCACATAGGATGTATATGGTCACTAAATTCACATATGGAGCTTTAAATCATGCTTTAGTTTCACATCAACAAGGCTATGTGCATTTGGTTTTTCAAAGATGATCAAATATGTACAAACTAACACGAGAATTAGGAATTTCACACAACACATGTTAACTAAGTTCTTGATCATCATGGTTCAAATTTTATCCAATTATATCATTGGGTCGGGAAACTAACAAAAGTCTAATTCAAAACAATAAGGAAAAAAAAAATATTTTTGGATTTTTTTTTTTTTTTAAAATTTCCGATTTTTTATTTTTTATTTTTTAAAAACAACAACTTAATTAAGAAAACACAAAGCAATAACATGGAAACAAATGAAACCAGTTCAAAGTCGAAGGTACAAAAAAAAATTTTAATTTGGTCATTTTTATACTCTATACCCCCACACTTAAACTAGACATTGTCCCCAATGTCAGAAAATATAATAAAATGCAAATAAAAATAAAATAAATAAATACAAAGAAACAAAATAAAGCAATATGACTGAAAACTTCCCTAATTTGCAGAAAAAATCAAGCGATGACCCCCAAGCTAAAATTCTGCAATCAACTTCAAGGGTGGAAATAACCAAAAGTTCCTGCAAAGAAAAGAAATAAATCAGTTAAGCACGCAAGAAAATATAAAAAAAAAACAAACAAACGAAAAAATAAAAATGAAAATAAAAGACAATGAATAAAACTAATAAGTGATCATTGGTCCTGTTTGGTGACTTTCCACAGCTTTGAACTTGAACTGGCCTCGGAACTTCTTAGCAAGGAAAATGAGACTTGATTGGTGGTGTTGTTGAGGCTTCTCGAGCTCTTGGTTTCAACTCGGACTCCTTCTGCCGGGTTGATTGAGTCTCAGGCTACATTCTTCTCTTTTTGTTCTTCTGCATGGCAGGTAGGCACGAGGTAGAGGTGGTGGTCTGCTTCTTTGTTCAATCTGTCCAAGTGCCGACCGATTGCCTTTCTTTCACCTTGTCCCGTAGCCACGAGCAAGGGTAAAGGAAAAGCATGCCATGAGATATCTTTGCCTCTGACTCTGATGATATGGGATACTTTTGCTTTTGAAGAAGTATCGTTCCACAGGTGTATGCTTGAACTGGGCTGGGGAACTTCTTAGCAAGGAAAATGAGACTTGATCTTGAAGATGAAGCAGCACCTTGTCTCCACATGCTTCAAGTATCATTTTCACTTGCCATGTCTGTTCTCCAGGCAGATGTGGCGACTTCTTCGGAAGTACATCAGTTGTTGAAGAAGAGCATTCGAGAGCAATGCTAGGTAAGCAATCAGGAAGGATTTCCAGGCAGTCGGTTCTTAGATTGGAAGATTGACACCGAGTGCTGGCTGATTGCCCGCTTTCTCCTTGCCCCAAAGACAAGGAAAAGGACAGGGAGAAAGCGTGATATGAGATACTCTTGCTTTCAACCTTCATGATATGAAATACTCTAGCTCTAGATGACTTGTTTGCAAAGGTATCCCAGGGAATGAGAAATACAGAGTAACTTGAGAGGGTTTGTTGGAAAGGCATTTTCGGATATGAAAAATTTCGGAGATGAAGAAGTGTAGAGGGGATGTGCCTTTGCTGGATGGCGAAGGTAGACGTTTATAGGACTTTTCTTCATAACCGAAACTATTCCTTTACCCCTGTCGGCAGCCGGTGGATGGATGAACAGTACAGGTTACGCGTTTTCTGAAAAAGCAGCCCGTATTTTGCGCAAAGCTGACAGCGCGTGACGAGTGACGACAAAATTGGAAAAATCAGGGAGCGGCTCGTGGTTTCTGAGCAATCCCGACTTTTGAGAAAGGAATTGCATGTGACACGTCTGGACAAATCAGGGAGCGGCTCGCCTCGTGATTCCTGACTGCTCCGACTTTTGAGAGAGGCGCCCAACTTTTGAGAACGGCGTCCGACTTTTGAGACGGAGACGCCGCTTTTGAGAAAAGAATCCGGCTTTTGAGAAAGGAGCCCGGCTCTTCGATTTGCGAGAGGGCGCCTCTTCGACTGCTGAGTGATGCCTCAACGATTTCTTCTTCTTATAAGAACGCTCATTTTTGTTCCACAACACACTTAAGCTCCCCCTGTAAACACTCCCTCCTGTAAACACTTCCTCCTTGCATTTCTTTTAATCTTGATCAGTCCGACTCTTCATTCTCAACACCTTCAAATATGTCTTGCCCCTCTGACCGTCGCCTTAACTTGAATGTTGGGGAAGATAGTGATATATCTTCTCCAACCAACATTTGGCAGCCGTCCTTCATATCCCCAAATGGTCCTCTTACAGTTGGGGATTCCATGATGATGAACGAAACAACCGCATCGGTGGTGGCCAGAAATCTGCTTACTCCTAGAGACACTAGGATACTTTCCAGGCGGTCCGACGAACTGGCTGTTCAGGACTCTATGGCCTACAGCGTCCGATGCTCAGGCTCAGTATCAAACATGGGCCAGCGCCTTCTTGCACGAACTCGTCAGGTGGAATCGTTGATGGCTGAAGTGGCTAGTCTTCGGCAAGAGGTCAGAGTGCTTAGGCATGAGAACAGGGATTTGCACATGCTCGCAACCAATTACTCCACAAGCATGAAGAGGAAGCTTGATCAGCTGCAGGAGTCCGAAGTGCGGATTTAGAGTGATCATCAACGGTTTATGACGTTACTCCCGAGGTTTATGTTGCCTTCGTCCTCAGGAGCAGCACCAAGTATTGAGGCTCCGAATGATCCAGCTCTGGCGCTTCGTCTTTCAGGGGCTCCGTCGACCTCCGAGGCACCACCAACCAACGACCAATGAACGAAATTAGTTTACAAGTTATTGTAAAATATTTATGCATTTAATTTTTTTTATTTTTTTTTTATTTTTTTTTTATTTTTTTTTTTATTATTTTTTTTTATTTTTAATTTTTAAATTATGTAATGTTTATTATTATCATTATTATTAATTATTTTTTTTTTTTTAATATCAATATAAAATAAGTAAATCAAAGTAAAAAGACTATGTTTAACTTTCTAAACAAAAATCACAACTAAATAAACAAAACAAAATGAAAGCATTAAAGAGAAGGGATTAGGAATGCAAATCTGATTGTGGGTGATTCCTAGGCCTCCCTTCATTATTCAAATGCATGGGCTTATCATTGAACGGACGGTGGTACTTGAAATGATCCGACAACGGTCTAAGTTCTAATGACGGTGCCTGAATCATCAAAATTAAATTGTTAGTATAACATAAAATTAAAAATGGAGAAGATGGCTTACTTTCATGTTCAAACTCAATTACAAACACCACGTCTTGGAACATTTCCGGGACTTTGAACTTAGCCAGATTTATTATGATGGTTGTGGCTTGTCCCGTGTCATCAGTCTCAACTTCTGTGGGCTTGATTGTCTCATGCACAGCCTCTTTGATATGTTCAACAAATTTTCCGGCTACCTCATTTTCTGGAATCCCTCTTCTTGGTGTAGAAATATCTTTGAATGTTTCAACGTCATCGGGAACATGATTTGGTGCACCAAGAGTTTGGATATCACTTTTCACCTCTGGAAGAGCTTCCACAACGTCTTTTTCATTCACTTCTTCCTTGGGATTTAAAAACCTGCAAGGAAAAAGGACATTTGGTGGAACGATGTTAGAATGAATTGAACTTAGAACCTCCTCACCTGAGTTGGATGACATAAGGACTTGGGGGGTTTGCGATAAGAATTCTTCTAAACTGCCCAAGTCGTCATCCTCATCTTCTTCTTGAATTGGCAATTCATCCATGTTCGGGCTCTGTTTGGATGGTTCTGGGACAACTTCATCCTCCATGTCACCTTGATCTCGAATCTGTGCCATGAATTCCATAATCTGCCCAACTTGCTCCTCCAAAGCATCCACCTTGTTGGCTTTATTTTGCATCTCCATGTTTCGATTTTCTACGTCCTGGGTCAAAGAGGTTAGTAACTTATTCAAAATGTCATTATCCGAGGACGTACCTGAATTTGGTTGGGGAGATTGTGGTGGAGGCTGTGGTGGTTCATATGGCCATTGATAGTACTCCTCCGATGGCTGCCAATATTCTGCTTGGTGAGTCTCCTCAGCTTGATTTTGTGAACCTTGCGCCAAAGAAATGAGTCCATCAAGAATTTCATTATAATTAATGGGCATACTTGAATTCGATTGAAATTGCTGTGGGGGATGCTGTGGTGGCTGCATAGGTCTTGAATAGAACTCGTCTTGCTGCCAATATCCACCTTGTTGAAATTGTTGAGGTTCATCCCACATATACTCTGAATTACTTCTCCAATCCGAATTGCAAGCGTTGGAAAACATGTTGCCCCTTGATTGGTTATAGCCTTGATATCCCCAAACATCTTCATTTGCAGAAAATTGGGGATATTGATGAGTTTGAAATCCTTGCTCATAGGGCATATCAAATGTAGGGCCACTTGGCATTGTGGTCCTTCCGGCATTCTGAGTCAATTGAGCAGTGAGTTGTGCCAATTGAGCTTGAATGGATTCGAGTGCCATGTCTCGCTCCATTGTACCTAAAATCGAAGAAAACTAAATCAAATATCAAAAGTTAAAAAAAAAACATAACAAACACAAACAAATAAAATACAATAAACACAAAAAAAATTAAAATAAAATAAAACACAAACAAAAACATAAACAAGGGATTAGCAAATTTGCTAATCCCCGGCAACGGCGCCAAAAATTTGATGCGAAATTTAACTAACGCACAAATTTAAACCCTCTTTTTGACAATTGTAGTATATGGATAAGTAGGGATCGTTCTAACCGGGGATTAACTAGGGATGCTAACCAAAGTAAAATTAAATTAAAAACGTAAAAACAAAATTTAAAACACTAAACTAGACTCAAAACACTTAACTAGAATCACTCAAAATAAAACTAACAAATAAACTAAAACAAATCAAAAGACTCAAAATAATTCAAGACTCAAGAAACACAAACTAAATTGATTTCTAACAAATCTAACACTTTAAAATAAACGGGGGATTGATTTTTAACGAAATTGAATTTAAAACAGAAACTTAAAAACAAACTTCAAAGAAAATATATTTTATAGAATTAAAATGATGAGACGTTAGTTAGAGGGGTCCTTATCCACACATGAAGAAATGCATATAATTTGATTCCCAGTTATGAATTCATCAAACGAATAAATGACAACGCTCCAAGTTAATTAGGTCCGCTTAAATTAACCTTCAGATTTCCCTAGATTCATTGAATTGGACGGGATACGCATCACAACCAAATTATTTTTATCAAGTTCCCTAACTATGGAATACGCATGATAGAGAGACATATCAAAAATCATTAAGTTCAATGGAAATCATAAGCATCGACTAGGCATTCATAACTATGGAATACGCATGTTAATCCAACCTAGGGTTTACTAAACACAATCGTGACTAGCGATTTTTACTACTCATGGATATAAGTTCATAACGATTAGGTGAAATTCCCTTATATCCTAGCATCAAGTCTAAGCATGCAAATTAAGTGTCGACCCTTAACCCACATACATAAACAAGTTATTAATCAACACAGAAAAATAAACCACATCCAACGTTCATAAATTCATAACTGGAGTAAATCAAATCATAATAAACATAAATCCAAGGTTTCAAATTCGCCTCTAACTAAATAGAAATTAAGTACACATGTTTAACATAATTTAAAAGTAAATTAAATTAAACATGAGTTTATGAAAAATAAAACCAAATGAAGGAGTTGGGGATTTTGGTGCTTCTGTCCGTCCCCTTTCCTGGTCAGCAGCTAGCGAGCTGTCTCCACCTGTCCGCGTGCCTTCCTCTCTTTAATGACCTCCAGGTGGCAGCTGTCCGTCTCCTTCCCGTTCCTCTCGCTGCTGCCCTTCAAATTCGTCAGGCCTTCTGCCCGTGTCTTCACAGCTGCAAAAACAGCGTGCTCCTGTTTCCAGTTGACTTCAAAGCTGCCAAGGCAGCTTCCTCGCTGCTACCCGTCCCCTCGTCCCGCTGACCTCCGTTTGCACTGCCAAAGGCAGCTACCTTCCTTCCACCCCCCCTTCTGACCTTCACATCGACTCCTTTTATTTCTCCATTCTCCCCCGAGGTCTCCACGTTTCCCTTAACTTCTCTATATTTTTTTATTCTATCTTTTCTCCTTTACAGCTGCCACGCCAGGCAGCACATTATATTATTTCTCCTTTTCTTCCAGCTGCCCGCAAGTTCCTTGTATTCCCTTCCTTTTTATTTTTTTTATTCTTCTTTTTGCAATGGCTGACAGCCTTCCCCCCACTGACATTCTTTTCTTATTCTTTCAGCCAAAACCCACGAGGCTTCCTGCCCATGCGTTTTTCTCCTTATTTCTTTTATTATCTCATTTTATATAAAACAAACATGATATAAATTATTATTATATATATATATATATATTTTTTATTTAATTTAGAAGCTAAACAGTTTTGACACGAATTTATTACATAAATCACACTTATGCTATTTTTATTTTCTTAGCTAGATAAATTCGATAAAACACAAAAACAAAGTAAATAACTCAAAAATATAAGAAACTAACTAACAAAAGATAAGAGAATTTGATGTTAAATATGTATAAATATGAGCTTATCAATGGCATCAAATCCTTTGTACTATATGATAATCATTTCAATTTTTTAACTTTTATATTTTTGTGAAAACAAAATACTGGAAATTGAAATCAAATAAGTGAGAAAGATAATTTTTACGAATTTATTACTTAAAATCACACTTGTGCTAATTTTATTTTCTTAGCTAGATAAATTCGATAAAACACAAAAACAAAGTAAATAGCACAAAAATATGAGGAAATAACTAAGAAAAGACGAGAGAATTTGATGTAAAATATGTATAAATATGAGCTTATCAATAGGCTGAAAATCACAACCCCTAGGTAGCAAAGAAAAAGGATTTAAAGGCCTAATTTGCATAGGAAAATAACACACAATCCTAGGAGGAAAACAAGTAAGAAATCCAAAGGGAATGGGAGGATAAGGTGCGGCATTAAACTAGGAAAGGATAAGGGCATCTAGAAACCAAAATCCCAAGGGAATTGGGTGAAAACTCACGGCAAGAATTGGAGGGAAAGTGGCTGAATTGTCATGCAAGGCAAGGGTCTTCTAGAAAGGTTCTAGGCGCCACCTTTGTAGGAAAGGATTAGGTCTTCTAAAAATCTGATTTTAAGCATCCTAATATAGTTAGGAACCCTCCCTTGCAGCTGAAATATAGGTAGATTAGGATTAGGATAAGATAGGATAGGATAAGGTTTGTTTGGATAAGATAAGCTAAGATAAGGTTATGGATGATGTTTTGGATAAGATTTCTTCACTTGAGCTGATTCTTTGGCTTTAACTTTCCTTCTTCAAGTAGGAAACCTTGCTTGAGTAGGAATCTTCATTCTTCTAGGAATTCATCTTCAACTAGGACTCCTCCATTGATTAGGAATCCTACTTTATTTAGGAATCCTTCATTTAAGCCCTTTCCTACTTCAACTAGGAAACCTTGTTCAAGTAGGAATCATCATCTTTAAGTCTTCAAATTCGTCCAAACCTTTGGCTCCAAATATGTGACATTCATTCCAAGCTCCATTTTGCTCCAAAAGGCTCCAAAATGCATCTTTTTATATGCTTTGCCCTTAAAACCTGAAAACACATGGAAATAGCTTAAAAGACTACTTTAACTAAGAAAACATAACGAAAATGCATAAGAACAAGCTAACTAAGGTGCATAAATATGCCCCTATCAAGAGGGCTGCGGCAAGGGTTGTTCTACCCTTGCCGTGGGTGTGTCTTCTTCCTCCTCTTCAATTAGCAGTTGTTCATCCTCCTCTTGGCTTTGTTTGGACACCCTTGGTTCAGCTCCGACCTCCATGGCACTTCCCATGTTGATGGCTTCAGTAATGTCAAAATCTTCCATTGAATTTACAATGTTTGCGTTGGAGAATTCACTTTGTTCTTGAATTTGTGCCATGAACTCCACAATTTGCCCAACTTGCTTCTCTAATTTATCCATCTTTTTGGCATGATTTTGCATCCTCTTGGTTTCATTTTCTGCTTCACGTGTCAAAGAGGTGAGTAATTGAACAATTTGGTCATTATCCATTGACGTACCTGAATTTGTTTGGGAAGATTGTGGGGGAGGCGGTGGTGGCTGCATAGGTTTGGAATAAAACTCCTCTTGCTGCCAATATCCATCTTGTTGGAATTGTTGAGGTTCCCACCACAGTGTTTGAATGATTACTCCAATCTCTTTGTGGATATTGATTAGCTTGATATCCTTGCCTATAAGACGCACTGAATGTAGGGACACTTTGCATTGTGGTCCTTTCGGCATACTGCGACAACTGAGAGGTAAGATTTGCCAATTGAGCTTGAACATTAGCAAAATCCATGTCTAGTACCTGAAATCAAAGAAAGAAAACTAAATCAAATATCAAAAGTAATTTAAACAAAACAAGGTAATTAGCAAAACAATAAAAACAAGAAAACAACACAAAGTCAGAGACTAAAAACAAAAGACACGAAAAAGAAACAAAAAGAAACAACAGGGGATTAGCAACAGCAACGGCGCCAAAATTTGATACGAAAATTAACTTAACACACAAATTAAACCCTCTTGTTGACACTTGTAGTATGGATAAGTAGGGATCGTTCTTAAACCGGGGATTAGGAGGGATTCCTAAAACACTCTAAACTGACTCAAATATATAAAAAGAGGCTAAAACACTTAACTAGACTCAAAGAACTCAAAAGAAACTCAAAACACTCAAAACAAGCTAAAAACGCTCAAAACTGCCCAAAAACAATAATTAGGTAGTTTCTTACTCTAACACACTTTTTGGACGAATTTTGGTTTTATATTGATTCAAAACACTTTAAAACACAAACTAAACAGAGTCTAACTAATTAGACACTCTAAAGTAAAGGGGGATTTGGTTTTGGATGAAAATAAAATAAAATAAAGCAAGAACTAGAACTAGACAGATTTGCACGAAATTGATTGAATTAGATGGATGATGGGCTAGCTAAAGGGTTCTTCTCCACACAAGACGCACTTGCATTCAAATTGATTTCCAATTGCTTCTTTCAATAAACCATGAAACTCAATACTCCAGATTAACTGTGACAACACTTTTTTAACCTTCAAGTTCTCCTTAAGTTAATGAATTAGATGGGAACGCACATACAACAATTCAAAACATTCTCTAAAATTTTCCTACGTGAAAAGCACAATAAAGGTACAATCAAAGATCATTAAGCTTCATGAAAACTATAAGTATTGACGAGGCATTCGTAACTATGATGAGCATGATACTCTTGCCAAGAATTCACTTAACGCGATCGTTTATAAGCAACCTCCACTACTTGTAAATATAAGTTTGTAACTATTAGGTGAAACTCTCTTATATTTTAGCTTCAAATCCATGCATGAAAACTAAGCGTGCACTCTTAATAAACACACAAGAATAAGTTATCAATCAAACGGTTAAGCAAATTGAATTCACAACTTATGAAATAACAACTAAAGGTAATCAATTCATAATGCAAGCATAATCATGGTTTTGAATAGCCCCCTAGCCAAGAAGGGCTTAGTTCCTGATAAGCTCATATTTATATATATTTTACATAAAATTCACTTGTCTTTTCTTAGTTAGTTCCTTATATTTTTGAGCTATTTACTATGTTTTTGTGTTTTGTGTGATTTATTAAGCAAAGAAAAGAAAAGTAGCACAAGTGAGATATTAAGTAACAAATTCGTCAAAACTGCCTGTGCAGATTAGCTGACTTTGGAAGCATGTTACGAGCAGCTCAGAATGAATAAGAGAATGAGCCTTGTATGCTTGGAAAGCTACGGATGTCTATTTTCTGGAGCAATTTACGGATTGTTAATATCATTTTTCTAGAAGATGTTATGGGCATTGTAACACTGAAAGGTTCAGAAAAGGGCTAAGCAGATTTGGCTAAGTAAAGGCACTTGTTTTGTGTTTTGCTTTGTCATCAACACTCAGCAGCAAATGGGGTTATGATTGCACTCATTTGGCTTTGGAGCAAGTGGAAATGCACAACTAGAAAGAGAAGGCACGGCACATGCAAAAGAGAAATATGAACAGCTCACACATGCAAGGATGACATACACACACATGCAAACTGCATGGACAGGTTGGAGGGCAGAAAATGTGTTTGTTTTGTGGTTGAAATGATGAGGAACATGTGTGTGCAAGTGTAACAGCTAGTACAATGTGGAAATGATGATTACATGGCAGCATACACACATGGGAAAGCAAAGAATACACATCACATGGAAACACACGACACATGGGCAGAAAATGGGTGGATTGGTGGCTGAAATGATGAAGAACATGTGTGTAAATGTAAAGGAGAAACATGGCAGAAAATGTGTTTGTTTTGTGGCTGAAATGATGGAGGTCATGTGTGTGCAAATGTAAAGGGAAACATGGACAACACACACCCATACAAACTGCACATGCAAGGAATTGAAGTGGTCCTCTCCTTAGCCTATAAATACATCCACCATTCCCCTTCCTAAAGAACCATCTTGATCCATAATTTTTACATCCCACAAATACATACTTTCATTCCTTGTCGTGACCTCCATCATTCATCCAGCCATTCAACCACATTCACATATACATCCATCCAAAAACACTACTACATCTCACAAATCCATACATTCCCTCCCCTTGCCGTGGCATCCAACCAATCCTAAATACATTCCTAACCTTTCCATATATCCATACCCATCCTAGACACTTGTGCTGCAACAAGGTGGTGAAAACGAAGGTCCTTGGCGTTTCAAGCTTGGAACTTTGGAGCGTTTTAGGTGTACTTCGTTCTTTCTTTCAATGTCTATTTTGTTATTTTCTGATTTTGTTGCAATTATGAGTAGCTAAACCCCTATTTAGTTAGGGGGAAGTTTGAAGCCATGAACATGCTTGATATATGAATTGATTTCTTCCAATTGTGATTTGATAAGTTGTGATTGCAATTCAATTACCTATTTTATTCATAACTGATTCTTGTATGTTTATTAAGGATCCATACTTAGTTTTCATGCATGAATTAGATGCTAGAATATAAATGAGTTTCACCTAATCGTTACAAGTTTATATTCATGAGTAGTGAAGGTTGTTTATCACAATCGCGTTAATTGAATTCTTGGCAAATGTATCATGCATTCATAGTTATAATTGCCTCGTCAACACTTATGATTTTCATTGAACGTAATGATCTCTGATTGTATCTCTATTATGCATTCATATAGGGGACTTTTAGAGAATGATTTGGGTTGTTGCATGCATTCATCCAACTCAATGAGTAAAGGAAAATTTGAGGGTTAATTTGTGCATCACGGTTAATCTAGGGTGTTGAGCATCATAGTTTATTGAAAAGCAATTGGAAATTGATTCATGTACAAGTGTGTCATGTGTGAAGAACGGACCTCTAACTAATCCATCCATCATCGTATTCCTCAAATTTGTTTTACAATCTGCCTAGTTTTATAACTTGTTTGTTTGTTTCAAATTCATCAAAACCAAAATCCCCCTTTTTACTTTCTTGTTTCAAAGTGTTAAATTTCTGTTTTGTTTGTGTTTTTGAGTGTTTTGATTCAAGCCAAAACACTAAATTCGTCCAAAGTTGTGTTAGAGTCAGAAACTGCCTAGTTTGTGTTTTTAGGCAATTTTGAGTGTTTTTAAGTTGTTTTGAGTCTTGTGAGTCTATTCAAATGTTTTAACTTTGTTTTTATGTTTTTGAGTTAGTTTAGAGGTTTTAGCAAGCCCTCCTAATCCCCGGTTTAGAACGATCCCTACTTGCATTTATACTACAATTTGACAACAAGAGGGTTTAATTTGAGTGCTTAACTTTCACCGCATCAGTTCCTCATAATCACAAAACAAAGATAAACAGATTTATACATTGGAAACAAAAGAAAGAAAACACCTAAAACGCTCCAATGATCCAATTTGGGACAGCAAGCACATCCAGGGAATCTCCTTCTTCTTCTTTGCTGCGGCACAAGGTGTGGGATAATGGATGAGTGATAAATTATGGTGGTGAATGGTCAGCAAGGGCCTTTATTTATAGGGGAAGGAAGGGCCACGAATTTATTAAGTTTGGAATCAGATTTGCTCCCCAAATCCACAAGGAAAAGGATAAATAAATTCAGAATCCTAGGGGAAAAAGGGTAACAAGGTGCGGCAAACACTAGGGAAGGGTTTAGGTCTTCTAGAACCAGGTTTTAGGTGTCCTAATTTAATTAAGGATCCTCCTTGTTGCTAGAAATTAGGATTAGGAAAGGTCAAAACCAATGTAGGAAACCTTGGCTTAACTTTCCTACTTCTAGTAGGAATCCTCATTTTTCTAGGAATCCTTATTCAACTAGGAATCCTTCTTCAACTAGGTGATGCGAAATATATTAAGCACACAAATTAAACCCTCTTTTGACAATTGTAGCAAAGTATGTAAGTAGGGATCGTTCAAAACCGGGGATTAGGAGGGATTGCTAAACTCTTGAAAACTGACTTAGAAACTCCAAAACAAAGTTAAAAACACTAATTTGGACTCAAAGAACGAAAAACCAAAGTTTAAAACACTAAAACAAACTAAAAACTCAAAACAGCAACTAGAAGACTCAAAACTGCCTAAAAACCACTTTCTGGGCAGTTTTGAGCACCTAGCACCAACTTGGACGAAATTGGGTGAAAACTTGATTCAAAACACTTAAAAACATAAACCAAAACACTTTCTAACTAAATTGAGACTTCAAAGTAAATGGGGATTTGATTTGGACGAAAATAAAGTTGATAAAACAGATTGTAAAGTAAAACAGATTTTGAGAACGTTTTTGGGGTTTTAAATGGATGATGGACTAGTTAGAGGCTCTTTCTCCACACATGACAAGTATGCAAACGACTCGATTTCCAGTTATTCCTTCATTGAATTATGAATGACAATGCCCCAAATTAACCGTGACATCACTAGTTAATTCTCAAGTTTTCCTTGTGTTATCGGATTGGATGACATCATTCGACAACCCGAAGCATTCCTCAAAAGTTCCCTACATGACATCATAATAAAGATACAATCAAAGATCATTACGTTCAATGAAAACTATAAGCATTGACAAAGCACTTGCAACTATGACATCATGTCACTCATGCTAGGAATTGAACTTAACGCGATCGTGACTAGCGACCTTCACTACATATGAATATAAGTGTGTGACGATTATGTGAAACAACCTTATATTCTAGCATCATATTCATGCAAGCCAATTAAGTGTCGACCCCTAATTAACAAACACAAATAAGTTATTACTCGCACAGTTAAGCCAATTACATTCACGATTCAAGAATTCATAACTGGAATTTATCAAATCAAATTGCACACATAGTCATGGCTTTGAAATCACCCCTAACCAATAGGGGTTTAGCCACTCATGTTCATAGCAAAACGAAAGGAAAAGAAATTAAACATTGAAATCATAAAACGAATTACACCTAGAATGCACCAACGATGAAGCTTGAGCATCCAAGAGTCCTTCCTTCTTTCTCCTTGCTGCCACGCACAAGTGGTTGGGTTTTGGGGATTATGGATGGTGTAGAAGTATGGATTTAGGGTTAGGATGAGTGTATGGGGCGGCTAGGGATGTTTTTAGCTAGAAACTAGGGTGAATGGTGAAGTATGGATGTGTTTAAGTGTGTGGAATGGTTTCTGACGTGAATGGGGTTGAATTCTCCTCCTTAAAGCTATGGCAAGGCTTGGTATTTATAGAACAAGGCTCCAAAATAATTTAGGAATCAGGAATTAATCTAAAACTTAAAGGAAATAGGAAATTAAAACCAAAAACCTAAGGGAAAAGGTTTAAGGGGTGCGGCAAAGGGTAAAAGAACAAGGGAAAAGGAGATTAGGTTCAGAAATTGGGAAACAATCCTCTTCCTTGCACGGCAAGGAAGAATAAGGGTCAGGGAACCAACATAAAGTCACGGCAAAAGGGTTTAGGAAAGGGTAGATGTCCTAAAACTAAAGGGAAAGGGTATCCTTGTGCGGCAAGGAAAGATGGAGTGTGGGAAAGGTGCGGCAAGGTCCTAATCCTAAGGGGAATGGATTTTAGGTTGTCCTAGAGGGAAAAGGAAATGTGTTTACAAGGTTTAAGGATAAGGAAACATAACAAGGAGAATTGTTGCAACAAGGGAGACAAGGAGGGGACAAGAAGGGAACATGAAGGGGACATGGCGCCACCTTTGTAGGAATGCTTCAATTTGTGTTTTTCTTTGTCTTCCAAGCTTCCAAGCTGATTTCTTATGTCTTCTAGTACCTTCCTAGCCTCATTTGATCCTTAATTTCGTCCAAACTCCTTGCTCCAAGCATATGCACTTCATTCCAAGCCCAATTTTTCTCCTAAAAGCTCCAAAATGCTCCTTTTTGCATACTTTGACTATAAAACCTGAAATTGCACGAAAATGACTTTAAACACTAAACTAACTAAGGAAAAACAACATAAATGCATGAGAACAAGCCAATTAAGTCGCATAAAAATGCTCCTATCAAATTCCCCCACACTTAGCTTTTGCTAGTCCTCGAGCAAAACAAAGAAATAAAACAAAACAAAACAAACATAACCTAAACCTTCCAACGTTTGCCTCAGAGATTTCCAATGCACATGACATGTTAAAGATCATCATTCCCACAGATTTGAGTCAATTTAACACTTAAGCACATGCTTAATCATAGTCACTACTTACTAGTTCACAATTAACCAATTAAAACAATGTTTTGAATGTAGTAACATGCCTTAGAGAATTCGCTCAATTCCTTACAAGATATGCACTCAATCACTCAGATTTTCTAACTACACACCCTATACTAGTTATATGTGAAAAGATTGATGTAGATATGAAAACGAATGCTCACATATATGTATCACAAAGAACGCTATTTCTAGAGTTAAGAAGCATGTTTAGATATGATCTCATGAATGGAATGCTACTACTTAGATGCGAGAACCAGTGACACCATATGCTCATACCAAATTCAAACTCCACAAATTGAAATACACAACACTCAAGATAGAAGTTAGGGGTTGTAACGGGGCTTGGGGTATTGGATAACAAAGAAAGGATAGGGAAAACAAACGTTCTTCAAGCATTAGTAAGCAAAGTAGTGAAATTGAGACTTAGAATTCACTTAGATTGCAGAAATTAACTTTAAAACACAAGGGAAAGATTTAGACAACTCCTTAGGGCCGAATTCATTGTTTTGGACCCTTACTTCAACAAACAATACTTTGGAACTCTTTTTCATATCTTTTCAACTCTTTTTTCTTCATTTTTTTTCTTTTTCCACGAATTTTTGTTTTTTCTTTTCTTTCCACATGTGCCTATGGCACACAAAATCACAAAAGAAATACTTCCCCCACACTTGTTTTCTGCCAACATAAATCAAAAGGAATTCAATTTGAATCATGCTTTACTATGCTTTAAGAACAAGGGTATGGATGGTCCTAATCTAGGCTAGGTAAGGAAAACATGGGTTAACAAAGAATAGGCTAAACAAGGCTCAACGGGGTTAAAAACCTACAAAACATAATAACAGAGGGGATTTACGGCTTTTTGGCTATGGTGGTGGTCACTACACAACTTTATCTTGAATATGTGTTATGCAATTCAATGACATGCTTTGAATGAAATGGGCATGAGTTCTAGCATTTGGAACTAAATGATGAAACGCCTTCTAAGTAGTAACCAAGCAAGGAATAATGAGATCATGCAACGACTTAGAAAACAATAATGCACAGATTTTAACTCTCCAAATAAACGTTTAGGCTCAAGTCTCACAAGGTTGTAGCGTTGTTTGAGTTCCTTCCTTCAAGCATGTTACAAAAACTGATTTTTTTCTTTATGATTGCATGTGAATTCATAAGTTATAACCACAACCAAGCATAAACAAAGAGTAAATCAAACTTTCATCCATGTTAATCACTCTCTTTAACAGTCATGCAATTACAAACCGAATCCTCATCATTGTGTTGGAAGGTACCCTAAGACACAAACAAACACACAAAAACAACTCTTTTTGGGTTTTTTAAAACAAATTTTTCAATTTTGTCTTTGATTTTCGGATTTTTTTCTTCAAAACACACTAAAACACACCAAAACTTCTTAAAAACACTTAAAAACAGCAAGGAACAAGTTTTGAAATAATGGGTGATAAAATCCCACAAATTTGCATGAAAAACACTTAGTTACCCCCCCACACTTAAATCAAACATTGTCCTCAATGTTTTAAGCATAGAATCACACAAAACACAAAGAAACACACAAACAGCAAGTAAAACAACTAAATAGGCAGATTAGAAAGAATCAACAAAGAGAAGGGTTTAGGAACGCAAATCTGGAATTGGAGTGCTTTCTAGGTCTTCCTTTGTTGAATTGCATGGGTTGCCTCCCAAGTAGCGCTTTCTTTAACGTTTTGCAGCCGGACGATGCTCCTTTGAAGGTTATTGAACCCCACGGCATGGAGGGGTGTTTCCTCTACGCCTTGTCCTTCGAACCACTTCATGCATTGGGTCCTTGAATGGAATGGGATATTGATCCTTTCGTAGTGTCGTGTTGTGCTTCTCTAAATCAACACAAACTCTCCCACCATATTGACTTTGATTAGGTACCTGCACCATACAAGGTAACAACCGATTAGTTGAAATGGGAATTGAAATTGGATCAGGTGGCTTACCTAGGTGCGGCATAGGAGTGGGAAAACAATGGACAGATGCACAAAGGTTGCACTCGGCCAAATTTGGTGATTTCAAGGTTGAGGCCGTGCATTCTTTGTTGCTCACTCCAATTCCCTCCTCGATGGTAGTTCGAGGTGCATTCTTCTTGACTAGTGTTGAACATTCCTGCCCTATATTTTCAATTACATTAATGGCACAACAAGAACGAACATCATTAGTATTCTTAATTGATTCAGAAATCTTAAAGTTAATCATATCACCACCAAAGGCCATAGTTACAGCTCCTTTGGCCACATCAATCTTGGGTTGAGCCGTTTTCATGAATGGTCGTCCAAGCAAGAGTGGTGATGGTGGAGAGTGGGTTGAGTCCTCCATATCAAGCACATAGAAATCTGCAGGAAAAATCAAATGGTCTACCTGCACCAAAACATCTTCCAACACTCCCTTGGGATATGCATTAGATCGATCGGCTAATTGAATTATAACGCCATCATTTTTAAGTTTTCCTAGATTCATAGATGCATAAACAGAATATGGCATGACATTAATTGATGCACCTAGATCTAGCATAGCATGTTCAAATCTTGTATTACCAATTACACAAGGGATTGTGAAACTACCCGGATCTTTGCATTTAGGTGGTAGCTTCTTTTGCAACATTGCAGAGACATTCTCGCTTACATGTACCACCTCCTTCTCCTGAATCCGCTTCCTTGTTGTACAAAGCTTCTTCAAGAACTTGGCATACTTCGGGATTTGCTTGATTGCATCCAAAAGAGGTATGTTAACTTGAACCTTCCTAAATGTCTCTAGAACATCTTTTTCCTCCTCTTCATTCTTGGATTGCAAAAATCTGCTAGGAAAGGGCACATTGGGTGGAATAATGTTAGAATTAACTGAATTTGGACCTTTCTTACCTAGGGTGGACGGATTGGAGGACTTAGGATCAATGGTTGCTTGCGGCAAAGGTTGCTTTGGGTTCTCCTCTTCAGATTTCAACGTTTCATCTTCTTTGGGACCTGATTTTGGTGGTGTAGGACCGGCCCCAACTTCTTTTCCACTCCTTAGCATGATTGCATTTGCGGTTTCAAAGCCTCCTTTTGGATTCGCAATGGTTGAACTAGGAAGCTTTCCTTGTTCACGAAACTGCCCCATAAACTCGGCAATTTGCCCTACTTGCTTCTCCAATTCGTCCATCCTTTTGTCTCTACTTTGCATACCCTGCGCCATAGAAGTTAGTAACTGAAAAATCTGATCATTATCAATGGACGAACCTGAATTGGGTTGGATAGGTTGTGCTTGAGGTTGTGTGGGTGCCAACGGCTTTTGATAGAAACCCGGGGGTTGTTGCCTGAATGCACTTTGTTGTTGGCCTTGTTGGGGTTCTCGCCATTTGAAATTTGGATGATCACGCCAACCGGGATTGTAAGTATTGGAAAAAGGGTCATTCCTTGGTTGGTATTGGTTGCCATATCCCACGGCATTGAGGGTCTCCCACCCTCCATTTTCTATCAACTGTGGGCAATTTTCAGAGGCATGTCTTTGGATAGAACACACACCACACACAATTGGTCCTTGCATTCTCATACCTTCGGCCATCTGAGACACAATGGAAGTAAGATTAGCTAATTGAGAATGAATGTCAGGTGTGGAACTTACCTCATGAACATGTTGCCGTGGGGGTCCTCTTTGGCCTACTCCTTCGTATTGTTGAGCGTTCAATGCTCGATTAGCAATCAAGATCTTGGCAGCCATAGGTGTTTTGTCCACTAATGCTCCTCCCGCCGAGGCATCAAGCATTTGACGTTCTAATGGTAGGAGCCCCTCGTAGAAGTATTGCAAAAGCAACTCCTCCTTCATCTGATGCTGTGGACAAGAAGCAACAAGTGATTTAAATCGTTCATAATATGTAGGAAAAGACTCACCTTCATCTTGTTGAATTCCACTTATTTTTTTACGAAGAAGAATGATACGAGAAGTTGGAAAAAACTTCTCCAGAAACGCTCTTTTCATACTCTCCCATGATGTGACAGTGCCAGGAGCCAACTCGTATAACCAATCCTTGGCTTTGTCCATTAAAGAGAATGGAAAAGCCTTCATCTTTAAAATGCTGCCATCAACGTTAACCGGAGTCATACTTGAGCAAACCACCTCAAACTCTTTCAAATGCTTGTTAGGGTCCTCCATGGACAGCCCATGGAACTTTGGGATGTGGTGCAGCAAACTAGACTTCAATTCGAACTCCTCGGTCTTGCCTTGAGCTGCCATGGGATATTGGATGCATAAAGGTGCGGCATTATCCAATCCCGAAGCCGAAAGCTCCTTGATTGTGCGGTTGTCGGCTGCCATGATTGGTGCCTCCTCAAAAATCGAAGCCGTGCCCCTCTCTTCTTCTTCTAAAACTTGTTCTTCAAGGTCAGGTTCAGGGCTAGGTGGGTTGGACTCTTGTTGGTTCCTCCTTCTTCTCAAAGTTCGTTCAAAATCGTCGTCAAAGTCCAAAATATGCTCACGAACAGGTTGGGAACTTCGAGTCATGCACTAGTACCTAAAAACAAAGAAACAAAACAAATCAGCAACTAAGATAGAAAACAAACGAAAAATAAAAAAGAAATAACAAGGGATTAGCAAAGTTGCTAATCCCCGGCAACGGCGCCAAAAATTTGATGCTAAATATATTAAGCACACAAATTAAACCCTCTTTTGACAATTGTAGCAAAGTATGTAAGTAGGGATCGTTCAAAACCGGGGATTAGGAGGGATTGCTAAACTCTTGAAAACTGACTTAGAAACTCCAAAACAAAGTTAAAAACACTAATTTGGACTCAAAGAACGAAAAACCAAAGTTTAAAACACTAAAACAAACTAAAAACTCAAAACAGCAACTAGAAGACTCAAAACTGCCTAAAAACCACTTTCTGGGCAGTTTTGAGCACCTAGCACCAACTTGGACGAAATTGGGTGAAAACTTGATTCAAAACACTTAAAAACATAAACCAAAACACTTTCTAACTAAATTGAGACTTCAAAGTAAATGGGGATTTGATTTGGACGAAAATAAAGTTGATAAAACAGATTGTAAAGTAAAACAGATTTTGAGAACGTTTTTGGGGTTTTAAATGGATGATGGACTAGTTAGAGGCTCTTTCTCCACACATGACAAGTATGCAAACGACTCGATTTCCAGTTATTCCTTCATTGAATTATGAATGACAATGCCCCAAATTAACCGTGACATCACTAGTTAATTCTCAAGTTTTCCTTGTGTTATCGGATTGGATGACATCATTCGACAACCCGAAGCATTCCTCAAAAGTTCCCTACATGACATCATAATAAAGATACAATCAAAGATCATTACGTTCAATGAAAACTATAAGCATTGACAAAGCACTTGCAACTATGACATCATGTCACTCATGCTAGGAATTGAACTTAACGCGATCGTGACTAGCGACCTTCACTACATATGAATATAAGTGTGTGACGATTATGTGAAACAACCTTATATTCTAGCATCATATTCATGCAAGCCAATTAAGTGTCGACCCCTAATTAACAAACACAAATAAGTTATTACTCGCACAGTTAAGCCAATTACATTCACGATTCAAGAATTCATAACTGGAATTTATCAAATCAAATTGCACACATAGTCATGGCTTTGAAATCACCCCTAACCAATAGGGGTTTAGCCACTCATGTTCATAGCAAAACGAAAGGAAAAGAAATTAAACATTGAAATCATAAAACGAATTACACCTAGAATGCACCAACGATGAAGCTTGAGCATCCAAGAGTCCTTCCTTCTTTCTCCTTGCTGCCACGCACAAGTGGTTGGGTTTTGGGGATTATGGATGGTGTAGAAGTATGGATTTAGGGTTAGGATGAGTGTATGGGGCGGCTAGGGATGTTTTTAGCTAGAAACTAGGGTGAATGGTGAAGTATGGATGTGTTTAAGTGTGTGGAATGGTTTCTGACGTGAATGGGGTTGAATTCTCCTCCTTAAAGCTATGGCAAGGCTTGGTATTTATAGAACAAGGCTCCAAAATAATTTAGGAATCAGGAATTAATCTAAAACTTAAAGGAAATAGGAAATTAAAACCAAAAACCTAAGGGAAAAGGTTTAAGGGGTGCGGCAAAGGGTAAAAGAACAAGGGAAAAGGAGATTAGGTTCAGAAATTGGGAAACAATCTGATCGGATTATATTTATACATATTTTACTTCAAATTCTCTCGTCTTTTCTTAGTTAGTTTCTTGTATTTTTGAGCTATTTACTTTATTTTCGTGTTTTATGTGATTTGGCTAGCAAATAAATTAATAATAGCTTAAGTGTATATTTTTAGTAATAAAATCGTAAAAACTGCTTTGCCCACTATTTTTGGTTAATAAAAATAAGTTAGTATTATAAATATATATATATATATATTTATATATATATATATATTTATACATATATATTTATATATTTATGATGTTGAGTGAGTGCACAGTTTAAAAGAAAAGGAAGTGCTCGGCATTGTGGACGGAAAGCATCGCAGAAAAGTCTTGGGGGATAATAAAATAGGGAAAAACAAAGCAAAGGCATGTGGGAAAGTCGGGCAGGATAAAGGGACAGCATGGAGAGCACTGAGAATAAAAGAAAAGCTGCTTTTGTGAAGGCAGGTCAGCAGAAAAACGTGGGAGCTGGACAAAGAAAGGATGGAAAAAAATAAAAAAAAGAAGACAGGAACGTGGCAGCGGGAAGCTGCAGGGAGGAATAAAAAAGAAGACGCAAGGAGCTCGCGGGGTGTGGTTGCGGAGAGGAATAACGCTGCCCTTTGGCAGCGAGGTCAGTACAGAAGGAAGGTCTCGGAGTGGACAAGGAAGCAGCTGCCTAAGGCGCGGAACCGGAGAGGAGCAGGTTGCGGAGGAAACTGAGCGTGCTGCCTGGCAGCAAGAGGAGCAACACGCAGGGCCTCGTGGAGAGAGCTTTGACGTGGGAACTTGCGGGGAACGTGCTGCCTTGTGCAGCTTGCGCATGCAGGAGGGAGAACTGACGGCGAGCGAGAAAGAAAGAAACCAGCTGCACTTGGCAGCTGGCAGCGAGACGTGCAGGCAGGAGGTCAGCGTGACTGACGAAGGCAGCAGAGCGCAAGAGGACGAACAGCAAGGCTGCCTTGAGGCAGCTGGCGACGCGCGCACGGGATTGAAGCAGGTGTCACGGGGGACTCTCGCGCAGCAACGAGGCAGGTGTCACGGGGGACCTCCCTCTGGAGGCAAGGTGCGAGCTAGAGATAGGAGCTGCCTTTAGCAGCTGGGGAGGGAAGCTCGGCCTGGGGAGCTTGTCAGCGCGGAGATTACATAGAGAAACGCTGCTTTGCAGCGAGGAGGCTGAGCTGCTGTTTTTGGAGCAGAGGACGTGCAGTGCTTGCATGCTGGTGTACGTGAAGGTGCAGCGAGCTTGGGGAAAGGAAACACTGCCTTGGCAGTGTGTGAAGAACAGAAAATACAACCCGCATTTCTCAATTCGGTTTAATCCTCCAACTCACGTTTTATTTCTGTTTTAATTTTAATAATGTGTAACTAATTTTGTTTTGGTTAGAGGATTAATTCAAAGCCATGAATATATTTGTAATTTGAATTGATTACCTTCAGTTGTGATTTCTGAGTTGTGATTTAATTTGCTTAACTGCTTGATTGATAACTTATTTTTGTATGTCGATTAAGGATGCATACTTAATTTACATGCATGAATTTGATGCTAGAATATAAGTGAATTTCACCTAATCGTTATGAACTTATATTCACAAGTAGTGAAGGTCGCTTATAAACGATCGCGTTAGGTAAATTCTTGGCATAAGTTTCATGCAATTCATAGTAACAAGTGACTCGTCAATGCTTATGATTTTCATAGAACTTAATGATTCTTGCTTGTATCTCTATTATGCAATTCATGTAGGGAACTTGTGGGGAATGTTTTGGGTTGTCGTATGCAATCATCCAATCCATTAACTTAAGGAAAATCTGAGAATTAATTTAAGCGGACCTAATTAATTTGGGGCGTTGAGAATTTACAATTTATTGAAAGAACAACTGAAAATCAATTTAGGTTGCATATGTGTCATGTGTGGAGAATAACCCTCTAGCCAGTCCGTCGTCCATCCATTCACCTTAATTTTATGTTTTTGTCAATTCTGTAATTTATTTAAGTTTAATTTACTTTTCATCAAAATCAATCCCCCATTTATTTTAAAGTGTTAGGTTTGTTAGAAATTAATTTAGTTTGTGTTTTCTTGAGTTTTGAATTATTTTGAGTCTTTTGATTTGTTTTAGTTTATTTGTTAGTTTTATTTTGAGTGATTCTAGTTAAATGTTTTGAGTCTAGTTTAGTGTTTTAAATTTTGTTTTTACGTTTTTAATTTAATTTTACTTGGGTTAGCATCCCTAGTTAATCCCCGGCCTAGAACGATCCCTACTTATCCATATACTACAACTGTCACAAATAGGGTTAAATTTGTGCGTTAGTTAATTTTCGCATCAAATTTTTGGCGCCGTTGCCGGGGATTAGCAAATTTGCTAATCCTTTGTTTATGTTTTTGTTTGTGTTTTATTTTATTTTATTTTATTTTATTTGTGTTTATTTTATGTTATTTTATTTTTGGTTTGTTATGTCTTTTACTTTTGATATTTGATTTAGTTTTCTTTCTTTGATTTTAGTTACAAATGGAGCAAGACCTGGATTCTACTAGCATTCAAGATCTATTGGCACAGCTCACTGCTCAGTTAAATCATAATGCCGAACGGACCACAATGCCAAGTGTCCCTACATTTGATATGCCCTATGAGCAAGGATTTCAAACTCATCAATATCCCCAATTTTCTGCAAATGAAGATGTTTGGGGATATCAAGGCTATAACCAATCAAGGGGCAACATGTTTTCCAACACTTATAATTCGGATTGGAGAAGTAATTCAGAGTATATGTGGGATGAACCTCAACAATTTCAACAAGGTGGATATTGGCAGCAAGATGAGTTCTATTCAAGACCTATGCAGCCACCACAGCATACCCCACAACAATTCCAATCGAATCAAAGTATGCCCGTGGATTATAATCAAATGCTTGAAGAATTAATTTCTTCGGTACAGGGTTCACAAAAAGAAGAACAATTGCCGCCATCGGAGGAGTACTATCAATGGCCATATGAACCACCACAGCCTCCACCACAATCTCCCCAACCAAATTCAGGTACGTCCTCGGATAATGACATTTTGAATAAGTTACTAACCTCTTTGACCCAGGACGTAGAAAATCGAAACATGGAGATGCAAAATAAAGCCAACAAGGTGGATGCATTGGAGGAGCAGGTTGGGCAGATTATGGAATTCATGGCACAGATTCGAGATCAAAGTGATATGGAGGATGAAGTTGTTCCTGAACCATCCAAACAGAGCCCGAACATGGATGAATTGCCAATTCAAAAAGAAGATGAGGATGACGACTTGGGCAGTTTAGAAGAATTCTTATCGCAAACTCCTCAAGTCCTTATGCCATCCAACTCAGGTGAGGAGGTTCTAAGTTCATTTCATTCTAACATCGTTCCACCAAATGTCCTTTTTCCTTGCAGGTTTTTAAATCCCAAGGAAGAAGTGAATGAAAAAGACGTTGTGGAAGATATTCCAGAAAATGAGGTGGCCGGAGAATTTCAAGAATACATCCAAGAGGCTGTGCATGAGACAATCAAGCCTAAAGGAGTTAAGACTGAGGACACGGGACAGGCCACAACCATCATAGTAAATCTGGCCAAATTCAAAGTCCCTGAAACGTTCCAAGACGTGGTGTTTATAATTGAGTTTGAATGTGACTGTAAGCCATCTTCTCTATTTTTTATTTTAATTTATACTAACTTGTTTTTAATTTTGATGATTCAGGCACCGTCATTAGAACCTAGACCGTTGTCGGATCATTTCAAGTACCACCGTCCGTTCAATGATAAGCCCATGCATTTGAATAATGAAGGGAGGCCTAGGAATCACCCACAATCAGATTTGCATTCCTAATCCCTTCTCTCTACTGAATTTATTTTACTGTATTTAGTTCTTTCATTATTTGTTGGCTCTTGTATGAATTTATTTTACGTTGATTTCTTTTTACGTTGATTTCATTTTGTTTTGTTTAGTTAGTTGTGATTTTTGTTTAGAAAGTTAAACTTAGTCTTTTTACTTTGTTTTACTTATTGTTGTGTTTTCTTAATTAAGTTGTTAAAAATAAAAAAATAAAAAAATAAAAAAATAAAAAAAATAAAAAACTTAAAAACATAAACATTCATATAAATAAAAAATAAAAATAAAAAAAAAAAAAAAAAAAAAAACTTAAATGCATAATTTTTTTTTACAATAACTTGTAATTTAATTTCGTTCATTGGTTGGTGGTGCCTCGGAGGTCGTCGGAGCCCCTGAAAGACGAAGCGCCAGAGCTGGATCATTCGGAGCCTCAATACTTGGTGCTGCTCCCGAGGACGAAGGCAACACAAACCTCGGGAGTAACGCCATAAACCGTTGATGATCACTCTGAATCCGCACTTCGGACTCCTGCATCTGATCCAGCTTCCTCTTCATGCTGGTTGAGTAATTGGTTGCAAGCATGTGCAAATCCCTGTTCTCATGCCTAAGCACTCTGACCTCCTGCCGAAGACTAGCCACTTCAGCCATCAACGACTCCACCTGACGGGTTCGTGCAAGAAGGCGCTGGCCCATGTTTGATACTGAACCTGCGCATCGGACGCTGTAGGCCATAGAGTCCTGAACAGCCAGTTCGTCGGACCGCCTGGAAAGTATCCTAGTGTCTCTAGGAGTGAGCAGATTTCTGGCCACCACCGATGCGGTTGTTTCGTTCATCATCATGGAATCCCCAACTGTAAGAGGACCATTTGGGGATATGAAGGATGGCTGCCAAATGTTGGTTGGAGAAGATATATCACTATCTTCCCCAACATTCAAGTTAAGGCGACGGTCAGAAGGGCAAGACATATTTGAAGGTGTTGAGAATGAAGAGTCGAACTGATCAAGATTAAAGAAAATGCAAGAGGGAGTGTTTACAGGAGGGAGTGTTTACAGGGGGAGCTTAAGTGTGTTGTGGAACAAAAATGAGCGTTCTTATAAGAAGAAGAAATCGTTGAGGCATCACTCAGCAGTCGAAGAGGCGCCCTCTCGCAAATCGAAGAGCCGGATTCTTTTCTCAAAAGCGGCGTCGCCGTTCTCAAAAGTCGGTTCCTTTCTCAAAAGTCGGACGCCGCTCTCTCAAAAGTCGGGCGTCTTTCTCAAAAGTCGGAGCGGTCAGGAATCACGAGGCGAGCCGCTCCCTGATTTGTCCAGACGTGTCACATGCAATTCCTTTCTCAAAAGTCGGGATTGCTCAGAAACCACGAGCCGCCCCCTGATTTGTCCAATTTTGTCGTCACTCGTCACGCGCTGTCAGCTTTGCGCAAATTACGGGTGGCTTTTTCAGAAAGCGCGTGACCTGTACTGTTCATCCATCCACCGGCTGCCGACAGGGGTAAAAGAATAGTTTCGGTTGTGAAGAAAAGTCCTATAAACGTCTACCTTCGCCATCCAGCAAAGGCACACCCCCTCTACACTTCTTCATCTCCGAAATTTTTCATCTCCGAAAATGCCTTTCCATCAAACCCTCTCGAGTTTCTCTGTGTTTCTCATTCCTTGGGATACCTTTACAAATAAATCATCTAGAGCTAGAGTATTTCATATCATGAAGGTTGAAAGCAAGAGTATCTCATATCACGCTTTCTTCCTGTCCTTGTCCTTGTCTTTGTGGCAAGGAGAAAGCGGGCAATCAGCCAGCACTCGGTGTCAATCTTCCAATCTAAGAACCGACTGCCTGGAAATCCTTCCTGATTGCTTACCTAGCATTGCTCTCGAGTGCTCTTCTTCAACCACTGATGTACTTCCGAAGAAGTCGCCACATCTGCCTGGAGAACAGACATGGCAAGTGAAAATGATACTTGAAGCATGTGGAGACAAGGTGCTGCTTCATCTTCAAGATCAAGTCTCATTTTCCTTGCTAAGAAGTTCCCCAGCCCAGTTCACGCATACACCTGTGGAACGATACTTCTTCAAAAGCAAAAGTATCCCATATCATCAGAGTCAGAGGCAAAGATTTCTCATGGCATGCTTTTCCTTTACCCTTGCTCTTGGCTACGGGGCAAGGTGAAAGAAAGGCAATCGGTCGGCACTTGGACAGATTGAACAAAGAAGCAGACCACCACCTCTGCCTCGTGCCTACCTGCCATGCAGAAGAACAAAAAGAGAAGAATGTAGCCTGCAGACTCAATCAACCCGGCAGAAGGAGTCTGAGTTGAAACCAAGAGCTCGAGAAGCTTCAACAACACCACCAATCAAGTCTCATTTTCCTTGCTAAGAAGTTCCGAGGCCAGTTCAAGTTCAAAGCTGTGGAAAGTCACCAAACAGGACCAATGATCACTTTTAGTTTTATTATTATCTTTTATTTTCATTTTCAATTTTTCGTTTATTTGTTTTTTATATTTTCTTGCGTGCTTAACTGACTTATTTCTTTTCTTTGCAGGAACTTTTGGTTATTTCCTCCCTTGAAGTTGATTGCAAAATTTTAGCTTGGGGGGTCATCGCTTGATTTTCTGCAAATTAGGGAAGTTTTCAGTCCTATTGCTTTATTTTGTTTCTTTATATTTATTTATTTTATTTTTATTTGCATTTTATTATATTTTCTGACATTGGGGACAATGTCTAGTTTAAGTGTGGGGGTAAAGAGTTTAAAAATGACCAAATTGAAAATTTTTATACCTTCGACTTTGAACTGGTTTCATTTGTTTCCATGTTATTGCTTTGTTTTCTTAATTAGTTTTGTTTTATTTAAAAAAAAAAAATAAAAAAATTCGAAAAAAAATTCGAAAAAAAAAAAAAAATCCAAAAATATTTCCTTGTTTTCCTTATTGTTTTGAATTAGATTTTTGTTAGTTTCCCGACACAATGATATAATTGGATAAAATTTGAACCATGATGATCAAGAACTTAGTTAACATGTGTTGTGTGAAATTCCTAATTCTCGTGTTAGTTTGTACATATTTGATCATCTTTGAAAAACCAAATGCACATAGCCTTGTTGATGTGAAACTAAAGCATGATTTAAAGATCCATATGTGAATTTAGTAACCATATACATCCTATGTGAGTTTTTGAGCCTATTGAAAGTGTGTGCATTTTTCATACACTCCTATTTTTTCATGTGTGATGAACTTATGTGAGATACTTCTCTAGAACTTGCATAACGATCTTTCGAAATATTTGTCATTGATTGCATGAACTTGAAAATGATAGAGGCATTAGGTTTACCACCATGGCCCAAATAACCTTGTTTCCCAAAGAAAAATGATATCATTAGATTGCCAATTTGAGCCGTATTTGTGAGCCTTTTATTTCTTATCACCAGATATGTCTACCCTTATGCCTGAAATAAATATTTTTCCTTACCCTTTCCAAGCGAGCAATGCGAGATTGTCTTATGAGAAATGTTTGTGAAGTACTTTGGAGGGTGTTTGGCAAAAGAATAAGTGTGGGGGGTTTTTCATATTTGTTTATGTTTGAGAAAAAAAAAAAAAAAAAAAAAAAAAAAAAAAAAAAAAAAAGAAAAGAAAAGAAAAGAAAAGGAAAAGAAAAAGAAAGATTGTATACAAAGAAAATAAAAAGTTTTTAAAGTTTCAGTTTAAGGTTGTGGTTGGAGATGTCTGAAGAATCGTTGGAGAGCTTGAGTTCTTATAAATCTAAAGAAAATAATTGCTTGCAATGTAGCTTGGAACTTGTGTTTTCCTATTCTTTCGTTTCAATAACCCTATCCCTAAGCCTCATTACATCCAATAAAAGTCCTCTTGATTTAAGTTTTGCAATTATGACTGTGGAGAAGTGATCTTTATGCAAGCTTATGGTAGAACTTTCACATTTGTTTCTTTGAGCGAAACACATTAAAACTAAACACATGTGTGATTGAGTGCATATCCCGTGAGAATGTTGCTAGTTTGCATATGGTGTTTTTAAAATAAAAATTTGAAATTGCATTAACATGGCTATCTCACACACTACACTTCAAGGATGTTTCAAAGATTACTGCTAATATTTGAATAAGGAAAATGACCTTGAATTGTTTGTTGGTGTTAGCTATGGTTCTTGATTATTTATGTTCTCGAATGAAGTTCTATGAGGGTCACATAGGGGAAAACTAATAATTTTCATGTTATTACTTTTTCTGTTTTCTCTGTTTTGCTCGAGGACTAGCAAAAGCTAAGTGTGGGGGTATTTGATCGGATTATATTTATACATATTTTACTTCAAATTCTCTCGTCTTTTCTTAGTTAGTTTCTTGTATTTTTGAGCTATTTACTTTATTTTCGTGTTTTATGTGATTTGGCTAGCAAATAAATTAATAATAGCTTAAGTGTATATTTTTAGTAATAAAATCGTAAAAACTGCTTTGCCCACTATTTTTGGTTAATAAAAATAAGTTAGTATTATAAATATATATATATATATATTTATATATATATATATATTTATACATATATATTTATATATTTATGATGTTGAGTGAGTGCACAGTTTAAAAGAAAAGGAAGTGCTCGGCATTGTGGACGGAAAGCATCGCAGAAAAGTCTTGGGGGATAATAAAATAGGGAAAAACAAAGCAAAGGCATGTGGGAAAGTCGGGCAGGATAAAGGGACAGCATGGAGAGCACTGAGAATAAAAGAAAAGCTGCTTTTGTGAAGGCAGGTCAGCAGAAAAACGTGGGAGCTGGACAAAGAAAGGATGGAAAAAAATAAAAAAAAGAAGACAGGAACGTGGCAGCGGGAAGCTGCAGGGAGGAATAAAAAAGAAGACGCAAGGAGCTCGCGGGGTGTGGTTGCGGAGAGGAATAACGCTGCCCTTTGGCAGCGAGGTCAGTACAGAAGGAAGGTCTCGGAGTGGACAAGGAAGCAGCTGCCTAAGGCGCGGAACCGGAGAGGAGCAGGTTGCGGAGGAAACTGAGCGTGCTGCCTGGCAGCAAGAGGAGCAACACGCAGGGCCTCGTGGAGAGAGCTTTGACGTGGGAACTTGCGGGGAACGTGCTGCCTTGTGCAGCTTGCGCATGCAGGAGGGAGAACTGACGGCGAGCGAGAAAGAAAGAAACCAGCTGCACTTGGCAGCTGGCAGCGAGACGTGCAGGCAGGAGGTCAGCGTGACTGACGAAGGCAGCAGAGCGCAAGAGGACGAACATATTTGTAATTTGAATTGATTACCTTCAGTTGTGATTTCTGAGTTGTGATTTAATTTGCTTAACTGCTTGATTGATAACTTATTTTTGTATGTCGATTAAGGATGCATACTTAATTTACATGCATGAATTTGATGCTAGAATATAAGTGAATTTCACCTAATCGTTATGAACTTATATTCACAAGTAGTGAAGGTCGCTTATAAACGATCGCGTTAGGTAAATTCTTGGCATAAGTTTCATGCAATTCATAGTAACAAGTGACTCGTCAATGCTTATGATTTTCATAGAACTTAATGATTCTTGCTTGTATCTCTATTATGCAATTCATGTAGGGAACTTGTGGGGAATGTTTTGGGTTGTCGTATGCAATCATCCAATCCATTAACTTAAGGAAAATCTGAGAATTAATTTAAGCGGACCTAATTAATTTGGGGCGTTGAGAATTTACAATTTATTGAAAGAACAACTGAAAATCAATTTAGGTTGCATATGTGTCATGTGTGGAGAATAACCCTCTAGCCAGTCCGTCGTCCATCCATTCACCTTAATTTTATGTTTTTGTCAATTCTGTAATTTATTTAAGTTTAATTTACTTTTCATCAAAATCAATCCCCCATTTATTTTAAAGTGTTAGGTTTGTTAGAAATTAATTTAGTTTGTGTTTTCTTGAGTTTTGAATTATTTTGAGTCTTTTGATTTGTTTTAGTTTATTTGTTAGTTTTATTTTGAGTGATTCTAGTTAAATGTTTTGAGTCTAGTTTAGTGTTTTAAATTTTGTTTTTACGTTTTTAATTTAATTTTACTTGGGTTAGCATCCCTAGTTAATCCCCGGCCTAGAACGATCCCTACTTATCCATATACTACAACTGTCACAAATAGGGTTAAATTTGTGCGTTAGTTAATTTTCGCATCACAATCCTCTTCCTTGCACGGCAAGGAAGAATAAGGGTCAGGGAACCAACATAAAGTCACGGCAAAAGGGTTTAGGAAAGGGTAGATGTCCTAAAACTAAAGGGAAAGGGTATCCTTGTGCGGCAAGGAAAGATGGAGTGTGGGAAAGGTGCGGCAAGGTCCTAATCCTAAGGGGAATGGATTTTAGGTTGTCCTAGAGGGAAAAGGAAATGTGTTTACAAGGTTTAAGGATAAGGAAACATAACAAGGAGAATTGTTGCAACAAGGGAGACAAGGAGGGGACAAGAAGGGAACATGAAGGGGACATGGCGCCACCTTTGTAGGAATGCTTCAATTTGTGTTTTTCTTTGTCTTCCAAGCTTCCAAGCTGATTTCTTATGTCTTCTAGTACCTTCCTAGCCTCATTTGATCCTTAATTTCGTCCAAACTCCTTGCTCCAAGCATATGCACTTCATTCCAAGCCCAATTTTTCTCCTAAAAGCTCCAAAATGCTCCTTTTTGCATACTTTGACTATAAAACCTGAAATTGCACGAAAATGACTTTAAACACTAAACTAACTAAGGAAAAACAACATAAATGCATGAGAACAAGCCAATTAAGTCGCATAAAAATGCTCCTATCACTAGGAATCCTTCTTCAATTAGGAATCCTTCTTCAATTAGGAATCCTAGCATCTTTAGGTCTTCAATTTCGTTCATCCCCTTTGCTCCAAGCATATGCTATCCATTCCATGCCCAAAACTGCTCCAAAGGGCACCAAAATACACTTCTTTGCCACATTAACCCTTTGGACCTACAAACACACGAAAATAGCTTAAAATACTAAAATAACTACGAAATAACAACATAAATGCACAAGAACAAGCTAACTAAGTCGCAAAACAAGCTAACTACGAAAATAGCTTAGAATGCTGATAGGAGCATATTTATGCGACTTAGTTAACGTGTTCTTGCGCATTTACATTGTGTTTTATTAGTTATTTTAGTGTTTAAAGTCATTTTTGTGTGTTTTCAGATTCTAAGAATAAAGTATGAAAGAAGATGCATTTTGGAGGCCTTTGGAGCAGTTTCGGGGTTGGAATGGATAGCAAATGCATAGAGCAAGGTGGATGGACGAAATTGAAGACTTAAAGAGGCTAAGAATGTGAAGAATTAGTGTACAAAGGATAAAGAACTCAGCCACAAAAGGATACACCTTCCTTGCCGTGCAACCCCATTGTATTCCCTTTGGATTCCCATGCATGCTTAATCATCCTTGTCCCCTAAAATATTTCTGATTTCATGCCTCAATACACTCAATTATTACACTTAATTGCTGCATACCTCTTGTTCCCTTCACCCATCAGATTTCACACAACTTTCACAACCATTCCATGCACCAATTGATGCTCCATCAGACACCTTTGGGATCCAATGCCGTGTGCAACACATGTTGCTGCATCTTTGACTAATTTCTGAAACATTTCACCTCCCCTTTTCATTTCTATGCAATGTACACAATCATTCATGCTCCCTAACTGAAATACCACTCCATTTTACCCTCCATACTTTGCATCATTACTTCATTTTCATCCTTGGACCATTGCACACCACAAATTCACCTTCCTTGCTGTGCATTTCATCCATTGCCTAACCTGATTCTCTAGGTTTTTGGGGCCTATATATACATGTTTACACCCCATAGCAAAGGGTTCACACTCCCATATTCATCACTCATCACAGAAAATTCGTCCATACACACCCTAGGCAGCAAAACACCCCAAAAACACCATTCTAGTGCCCATAAAACATAACAGCCACTCCACCTTCTTCCACCCTCTTTGCCGAGTTTTCTACCACCCTCCAACCATCAAACACTCCTCCACACTCACCCTAAACCTTTCCATACCATTCCCCATCCATTCTACACCATAAAACTACCCAAAACCTGTCCACAAACCAAACTGCCACAAGCAAGGGAAAGGAGAAATATTGGATGCAATTGCTGCCAAGTTGGAGCATTCTAGGTGTTTTCTTTCTTTGAATTTTAATGTCCAATACATGTAATCTTTGTTTTGCTTTGAGTATGATTGGCTAATTTTAATTTGGCTAAGGGTGTATTCAAAACCATGATTATATATGTGAAATAAGTTGATTACTTCCAGTTATCGTTGCATAAGTCGTGAATACAATTTGCTTAACCGTTAGATTTAGAACTTATTCTTGCATGATTGATTGAGAGTGCACGCTTAATTTGCAAGCTTGAATTTGGTGCTAGGATATAAATTTATTTCACCTAATCGTTATGAATTTATATTCGCAAGTAGTGAAGGTCGCTAGTCACGATCGTGTTAAGTAGATTCCTGGCAAAAGTATCATGCTTTTCATAGTTACAAATGCCTTGTCGATGCTTATGATTTCCAAAGAACGTAATGATTCTAACTTGTGTCTTTATCATGCTGTTCATATATGATGTGAAAATTATGTTGACACACAAATTAAACCCTATTTGTGACAATTGTAGTAATGATGTAAGTAGGGATCGTTCTAACCGGGGATTAACTAGGGGTACTAATCACTTGAAAACTGAATTAGAAACGTAAAAACAAAGTTTAAAACACTAGATTAGACTCAAAGAATGCAAAACTAACGTTTAAAATACTAAAACAAACCAAAAACTCAAAACAGCAACCAAAAGACTCAAAACTGCCTTAAAAACACTTTCTGGGCAGTTTTGAACACAAAACACCAAATTGGACGAATTTGGGTTTTAACTTGTACCAAAACACTTAAAAACATAAACCAACACACTTTCTAACTAATCTAGGACTTCAAAATAAATGGGGATTTGATTTGGACGAAAATAAACTAAATGGACAGATTGTAAAGAAAACAGATTGTAAGACAAAATTGTGATGAATCAATGGATGATGGAATAGCTAAGGGGTTCTTCTCCACACATGAAATATATGCAACCTAAATCGATTTCCAGTTATCAATTTAATAAGTTATGAACCTCGACACTCCAAGTTAATTAGGTCCGCTTAAATTAACCTTCAGATTTCCCTAGAATCATTGAATTGGATGAATATGCATCGCAAACAAATTATTCCTAACAAGTTCTCTATATGAACAGCATGATAAAGACACAAGTTAGAATCATTACATTCTTTGGAAATCATAAGCATCGACAAGGCATTCGTAACTATGAAAAGCATGATACTCTTGCCAGGAATTGATGCGAAATAGATAAGCACACAAATTAAACCCTCTTTTTGTCAAGTTGTAGTAAAGATATAAGTAGGGATCGTTCTAGACCGGGGATTAGGAGGGATTGCTAAACACTTGGAAACTGACTTAAAGACTCAAAAACAAAGTTTAAAACACTAAACTAGACTCAAAGAATGCAAAACTAAAGGTTAAAACACTTAAACAAACCTAAAACTCAAAACAGCAACCTAATGACTCAAAACTGCCTAAAAACCACTTTCTGGGCAGTTTTGAGAACCTAACAAGAACTTGGACGAATTTGGGTGAAAACTTGAATCAAAACACTTAGAAACACAAATCAAAACACTTTCTAACTAATCTAAGACTTCAAAATAAAGGGGGATTTGTTTTGGACGAAAATTGAAAACAAAACAGAAACTTAAAACTAAACAGATTGTAAAACGTTTTTGGATGAAAAGGATGGATAAAAGGCTAGTTAGGAGGTTCTTCTCCACACATGTCACACTTGCAAACAAAACGATTTTCAGTTGTTCTTCGATAAACTATGGATACTCAATGCCCCAAATTAACCGTGAATTGCACTAATTAACTTTCAGTTTTTCCACAAGTTATTAGATTGGATGATTGCATACGACAACCCAAAACATTCCCTACAAGTTCCCTACATGAATTGCATAATAGAGATACAAGCAAGAATCATTAAGTTCTATGAAAAACATAAGCATTGACGAAGCATTCGTTACTATGAATTGCATGAAACTTATGCCAAGAATTCATTCAACGCGATTGTTTTCAAGCGACCTTCACTACTTGTGATTATAAGATTGTAACTATTAGGTGAAACTCCCTCATAATCTAGCATCATATTCATGCATGAAAACTAAGCGTGCACTCTCAATCAACATACACAAATAAGTTATCAATCAACTAGATGAACGAATTGAATCCACAACTTATGAAATAACAACTGAATTTAATCAAATCATACTGCAAGCATGTACATGGTTTCGAATTACCCCCCAACTAAGGGGGTTTAGTTCCTCATACTCGCAAAGCAAAGATACATAAATTTAGAAATTAAAATCCAAAGAAAGAAAACACCTAGAACGCTCCAACTTGGCAGCAAGCTCATCAACGAATTCTCCTTCCTCCTTGCTGCGGCAGAGAACTTTAGAACAGGTTTTTGGGGTTATTTGTGGTGTAGAATGGATGGGGAATGGTATGGGAAGGTTTAGGGTTGATGGGGGTACGGCTAGGGATGATTTTGGGCAGAATTTTGGGACTTTGGTGATGGGAAGGTGCGGCAGAAATCAAGGGCAGATTTCTGGCGTGAATGATTGTGTATGGGAGATGATT